>BFEA01000564.1:469841-480974 GCA_003427395.1 Chara braunii | reverse complement strand
ACACGCACAGAGAGAGAGAGAGAGAGAGAGAGAGAGAGAGAGAGAGAGAGAGAGAGAGAGAGAGAGAGAGAGAGAGAGAGAGAGAGAGAGAGAGATTAGGGGGTAGAGCGCTGCACCTCCCAAGATTTAGAGCAGTATTCATTTCTCAGACCCAAAGGGCTACGACGGTGGTCAAATGTATGAACTCAACTAAGGCATGGGATATCAGTCTAGAATTAGTTCCAAACTCAAACTTGCTGGAAACCCATGTTTTTAGAGTGAGGTTTTGTTGCATAGCCTGAATCATGGGGATTCCATGAGGAGTGATTCTTGTAAGCAGCCAAAGTGGATTTTTTTTTTTTTGTTTGTTTGTTTGTTTGCGCATGCCATCTTCATTTGATGGATTACACGGAAATCGGTTACTCAACAGCGTCTCAGTTCACAGATAACAAACTTGAACAAATCTTAGATCCGTTAAATGGATTCCGGCACATCGCCGTTCTCTTGACGGATAGATGAGCATTAGAAGGTGTCCTCAACCGCATATTCGAGATGACATCTCCCACCGAAAGGAACACCCTTTCTTGGAAAGGAGAGTATGCACGCATATTCGGAAACTGGAATTGGTAACACAGTGTGCAATAGCTTACAACTTCCACCTGCACTTGTATCATCACTAAGTGTCGGGCCCCAAGTAATTCATGTATTTCATTCATCTAGTTCCATCTGGATATGTTTCAATCGTTCATGGGTGTACCAACTTGGCTAGGTCCTTCAAGACAGTTCATTTTGAGCGACTTCATTTTCTCATTAGTGGTTAACCTCTTTTATAACTTGTGCTTGCGATACAAGCATGTGGCCCCCACTCCTAGCCACTGCCTAAACAGAAAAAGAAGGAAAGAAAAGAGAATGAGAAAGACTGAGCATGAACAGGTAGGGCACTCCTTCGCGCAAGTGTGAGTGTGTTCCTCTATTCCAGCATTCCTGTACGATGACCTATAAAGTGAGTCAAAGTTCAGAAAGCACCCTGTGCGAGTATGTGCCCCTGGGTGATGTTGCAGTTGTTTGCAAAGGGGAAACTCGCAGTGGTTCTTCGCCTAGCCACTGCCAAAACAGAAAAAGAAGGAAAGAAAAGAGAATGAGAAAGACTGAGTATGAACAAGTGGGGCACTCCTTTGCTCAAGTGTGAGTTTGTTCCTGTATTCCAGCATTCCTGTATGATGACCTATAAAGTGAGTCACCCTTTGCGAGTATGTGTCCCTGGGTGATGTTGCAGTTGTTTGCTAAGGGGAAACTCTCACTGGATCTTCGCCCAAGCGTGGGTATGCGCGTCACGCTGCCATTGTGAACAACCCTTTCCTGTGTCTGCCATATTGGTATCGTGAAACGGTATTCACCAGTTCGCAGTAGCCGATGCAGATCCCAGGGCTCGATCCCTAGTCCCCACCTTACCTGTGTACAGTATCTGTGTCGACCCCTGGAGTTGAACCCGTGACCTGTGTATTTGTAACAGTTGGTAGGCTGTCGTAGGGTCCATAGGTAGCAGGGGTTCGATCTGTAGACCTGTCGAGTAGGAGTCTCAGTCAGGTCTAGAAGTCGTAGCTGTAGTATTCCCGAAGGGTCAAGGTCGTAGCTGCTACAGTCCAGAAAGGTCAAGGTCGTAGCTGCTACAGTATCGAAAGACCAAGTCTACGGCCTTCCGGAAGGCCCGAGTAGTGGCCTTTCGAAGTTGCCCACGTTTAGGCTGATGCAAGTGGGCAAGTGGTGAGGCAAGTGGGCAAGTGGTGGAGTCTACCCGTGCTGAGTCAGCAGTCCCAGTCCCAGTCAGTCCTGTTCCAGTCAAGCAAGTACCACATGGGACTGTATGCACTATGGGCATGGGAAAGTGCCAGACCAACGAGCTGCAGAAGTACAAATCAAGAGGCAGCGCCCAGTCATTCATTCATTCCTGCGTGAGCCATGCGGAAGCGCTGCCACAAGCGACTTGTGCGAGGTGGTCTGCAGTGAGCCCGAAGACGAAGTGGGTGAGAGAAGGAGCTTAGCCATAGCGATAGGGTAGTTGCGGCCATAGCCGCCATAGCTGTAGATAGTGTGCAGTGTGAGTGTGTGTATGTGTACAGAGTATCACGTGTGGGATATCCAGGGTGATCCTGTGTATGTGAACAGAGAGTTGTGTGGGCGCTGAGTCGCCATAGCCATTGAAGTGAACTTGTGTCTGAACTGTGTTCTCGGTTACCATATCTCTGAGTTCTGAGTGGGCGCTTGTCGCCAGTTTGCTGCGCACCTGTTTGCATGCATGAGAAGTGTGAATGAGAGCGAGTCTGATTGCAATCGTCACTATCGTGTTAAATAATTATTGAGTAGGCAGAGGGCCGAAGGCCAGCGTGTATTCACGTGGAGCAATGTAGATTCAAGTAATTTGATTTAATGTTGCAGTCCGTTCCACACAGTTATTCGGTCGCACTCCCTTCGTGAATCTCGTACTACTCCCTTGCCCTTCAGTCGCCCTGCTTTGCTCTTGCTTCTAACCAAAGCATTGATGGAATCAACTGGCCCTCCTACAGTTTTTTTTTTTTCCCCCCAGAAAAGTAAGGCCCATCTATTCTGGGGGGCAGCAGTCCTGTTGCTTATCACTGGCAAGCATGGACAACTGAAAAGATCAAGGATAGGAAAAGTACAGCCTCATGCCCCTGTTGCCCTAGATGTGATCCAGGGGGGGCTGAGGTTCTGCCGCAGTCGCAGGCCTGTGCCTTCCCGGGGCTCACATAGTGACCAAGAAACCGTTGCTCAGTACTCGGTCGCACTCTATGCAGGTCCTGGGGGGCGCAGGTTAGGGGCACCAAGCAGGACCTCCAGTCTCAAGGCCACCCCTCACTTACACAATCGTTCATCCATCACTGAATTCACTGCTATTCTCATTCCACACCATCTGCTACTTATACTTCCCATCCTCAACAAACCAACCACTTACACCTCTCACCTTCACCTGTTTAACCCCTCTCCTCCCACCTTCACAACTCCATGCTTACCACACTGCTGCATTCCACGCTCCCCGAGGTGCCAATGCTAACAATCTCCAAGCTTTTCCTTTTATGTTCCACCCACTACCCTACCTCCTCCCTCCTCCCTAGTTTAGGGGGGTGCACTCCCCCCACCGCCCCGACTTCATACACGGGCCTGTATTTACCCTTAATGTGCAACTCGTCATGAGACACATCCATACATTCCTTGGTGTTTTTCTGTTTCTCATGATCTGCTTATCGTTCTTCTTTGCTGTACTCCTTGTATAGGAAAGAAGCAAAACAAAGTGGGTGTGGACGTCCTTGCAGCATCTTGGCGGCACTATGGCCGTGTGATGATGCAAGAGGACCGCCAGATGGATCACCATCCAGAGGTTGTTCTGGCGGCATATGTTGACACACTACAGGTCAGTGTACATGGGATGGACTGTGTTCACCTGTTCGAGACTGTATATGTGGTGCTGCTTATTTTTATTCTTCCTCTCAATTCCGTCGTTTTCAAATTTTCCTTCGTTCGCTGTCTGTTGTACTCTCTCTGTCTCTCTCACTCTCACACTCTCACACTCTCTCTCACCCCCTCCCTCCCTCTCCCTCTCTCGCACCCCCTCCGTCCCTCTCTCTCTCTCTCACTCTCTTTCTCTCTCTCATCTTCCTGCGTCCTGCCAATGTTGCTGGGACTGCTGTGTACCATGCTAGGAATCGACAGCAGGCAGCATGTATCCTGTGGGAAGCACCGGCAGCCAAAATCTCTGGGCATGCTACAAGATTTTCGTCCATTGAACAATTAACGCCATGGGGGTGTGAAGGTCGATTCGGGAGGGGGAGGGGGAGGAGAGGTATTTCATGTGTGTTCTCCTGTTGCTCAGATATGAAGTGACAAGATATTGCTAGTCTATTCTCTGTATGCTGTTTGCCGTGTGAAGTTCCTCGTTAACATTTAACTCTGAGCCTGTGCAATTTCCGAGTCACCTCCTCAGTCCCTCCTATGTGTTGTGAAATCACCTGATGTCTCTCATTTGTTTCTTTCTGCCTGTTATTGCTTGCATTGTCCTCACGGTCACCAATCTGCTTTTTTTGGTTGTCTGACTGACTGTTTGCCATTCGTTATAAGGGTTTTGTTCACACCTTCCTTCAAAAGTCTGAGGCGGTCTACTAACAATCTGCATAGATGACAAGGCCATAATATTTCAAAGTAGTTCATACCCTTTCTTCACCATCTCCATGTCTATGCCACCTATAGAGGCAAATTTCGCTGTTCCTGTGCCTTTTTTCCTGATTGACCACAAACTCCGTGTTCATGCCTCGTTCTGAATGCCGTTATATTTTGATCTTCAGGGCCATCTCAATCTGATGGTAACCGGACTTCATATCAATCTTTGAAAAGTGCTTGCAACCTCTCAACTGATCTAACAACTTATCGCATCTGAGGAAGCCTGTCTTCTTCTTGTTGTTGCCATAGTTGAGACAACAAGCTATTCATTTTGCTTACATCAGCCCAGGAGTACTTCCATGCTAGAACCAGATGGAACTTTCTTTTTTTTTTTTTTTCCCAGATGGAACTTTCTTGGTCATCTTTTCTTTGAAAATTTCCGCCTGTTTCTTTTCTTGAATCTTTCTTCTGATTCTCTCTCTGTGGCTTGGGCCTTCCCCTGTTTCTTTAGCCATTGCAGTGAAATGGTCAGGTAGAATCTGAAGTTCTTTCCTTTATTCTTTTGTCATTGGAGGTTTACCCCCTTCTTCCCCTTCCTTCTTTTCTGAATCCTTCACCTGTTCTGTTTTCTTTTCCTCCCTTGCCAGTGTTTCTGTTCCAGGGTAGTTCTTTGTGCCACATCCCTCTGGTATGGATGAAACTTCTCAGTTTCTTTTCTTGAATCTTTCTTCTGATTCTCTCTCTATGGCTTGGGCCTCCCCCTGCTTCTTTAGCCATTGCAGTGAAATGGTCTGCTAGAATCTGAAGTTCTTTCCCTTATCCTTTTGTCATTGGAGGTTTACCCCCTTCTTTCTTTTCTGAATCCTCCACCTGTTCTGTTTTCTTTTTATCCTTGCCAGTGTTTCTGTTCGAGGGTAGTTCTTTGTGCCAATCCCTCTGGTATGGATGAAATTATATGTGACTGACATTTCCCATGTCAGTATTTAGCCACAGGAAAGATTTTGAAGGATTTTCTGAAGATTAAATACTTTGCAGATTTTCAATGATCATTTTTTCTGGTTCTCTCTTTCATGTGGATGATGAAATCCTCAGTCCGCCTAGCATCAGAGGAGTCGTAGCTCACACAGATAATGGACTTCGAGCATCGGAGGACTCGTACCATCTGCTTCCTCGGTCCTCGATTGCAACGAGCCCCAATTTGCCACTTTACGCCCTCCCTTTCTTGTGGGTGGTGAAATCCTTCCCTTGCTTGTGGACGGTGAAAATACCCTTTATCCCTCTGTGGGGCAAGAATGATTGGAGGCTGTGTGAGCTTCCGAGGACGGTTTTGAGTCTTTTTGGACTTAATATAGCCGGATTAAGTGAAGATACATCCAGCAAAGCCCTGGTTTGAGTGTGCCCGGATTCTCTGCATGAGCATTAAGTACATTGTCTCTTTCTTTTTCTTTTTTGAAAGACTGACATCCGGCCATGATGTCACAAATTATCAACATTCTAATAACCTGCAGTTGAGATTGCATGCAAGGTGATGCAACAATCATCATCTTTTTCTGTTGCATTGTATCAATAATATGATATGTATTCAGTATTTTTTTACTATTTTACTATTTTCAGTTTCATTGCAACAATCCTTTGAAGTGGGCCCCCTTAAGGATGGGTGACTAATAACAGGCATGCTTGAAGTGGGCCCGCTTCTGGGGGGCTGACAAATAACAGGCATGCCCTTTGGAGTAGAAGCTTAGGCCAAGGGTGCGAGTATGAAAAAAAAAATGAAGTCCGCACCGGATATGGCCCGAGTCCAAGTTGGCTCCTAAAAGCAGCAAGCTTCGGCTAGAAAACTCGGAGGCAAATTCCGGGGGCCCCACAAGTGGTCAACTGGCAACCCCAGTTGTTTTCGGCTTAACTTCCCAAACAGGTTGAGGGTGTGTGTGGGGTGAACGCAGAATTCCAGGGTGCAGAGAGTGAATAGTAAGCCCCAGCTTACGCTCACCAAAGGACAAGTCCTGAGAGTTGAAGGAGACCCCAGACAATGATGCCCACCAGATTGAGCACGAGGGCTATGCGTTGCATTGTCAGAGTTTGCTGGCCATGTCCACTTGCATACAAGTCCAACTGCAACCGAATGTGCTGTTCAATAGGAAACAACTTCCAACAAGAGAACAACAAGTGGGAGAGGGAGAGCAGCAGCAGTGTAAAGAACCACCCCCACTACTTTTGAAAGGTAAATGATCACACTGTAAAAATCACACTTGGCATCTGTTAGATTTTTTGCCATCAGCAAAGCTTTCACTACATGTAAAAAAATTCACTAATCGAGCAGCTGGATACCAACTCCAGACCAGAAACAACCAATCTCAGTCATTGGTATTGTGGTGCCAGAAGGTTACAATTGCATGTTCATAGTCTAAAGAACCATGACGATGCGATTGTCGCCTTGGGGACATCAAACAACACACATGGATCGACAGTTTCTGAAAGGTTTGGTGGCATGTGCGCCAGGCGCCCAGCGCACTCACACTGTTTTACTGTGGGCTGACTGTGTGTGCCAATCTCAGTGGCCTTTCTTGGGGTGCCAAAATCTTACAGCATGTGGCACCTGTGCTTGAAAGTTCCTGCTGGGCCTCAGCCACATGGTGCCCTAAAGATCACCCCACACAGCTGCAGTGCATTATGTGCAAGATGATGTGGTACCCCCGCTGCACAGTAAAAACCAAGCATAGATGTGTGTGCAGGCACATACGCATGCACCCGTGCACACACACACACACACACACACACACACACACACACACACACACACACACACACACAGAGAGAGAGAGAGAGAGAGAGAGAGAGAGAGAGAGAGAGAGAGAGAGAGAGTCCTTTTTGGGGGGGGGGACAAAGCTCCAATCTATTTGTGGGGAGCAGCAGATGCTGGGAACTGGGCCCAGCGTCCCATTTGAGAACATAGTAGAAAACAAAATGCAGAGCACATTGAGATATGCTCATGAAACAGCTAAAGACTATGAAAAAGCTGCACGTCTACTCGAGAAAACCTTGGAATATCTGGGCTTCTTCTATAGAAGTTTGTAGGGGTTTACAGAACCAAAACAAGCTGGCCATAGTGCCATCAGCAGCCCAACCCTAGGCCTACCTCAGACCCCTTATCCTCGTTACCTACCCTCTGCCAGGCCTTAGACCCGCAACTGCTAGGTTATGGCGCGACCCACCTCATAATAGTTCCCCAACCAGTAGGTTACAGGGCAAAGCGATCCGCCCTGGCTTCGGCCAGCCTCGTCTGAGTAACGGCTCGCTAATGGCCACTGGAATGCCTTCCACCCTTGGCAATTCAGCAGATCTCTCTATCCGACCTCATGCCCCGAACTCACTTGGGTTACCAGGCAGCGCAACCAACCCTGGCACCGACCAGCGTCATTCTAGCCTCACTGCTGCCTCGGCCATCCACGAGCCTGTGAGTATGGCAGCATCAGCAAAGCGTCGGGCAAACTTCTGATCACCACCATGGTAGTTATTCCAATGCATCCAACTCCATCACACACAGGTTGTACTCATCCCACCAAAACAATCCATCAAACCCCACTCCAGCAAGACTTAACACGACGGAGCCGCCGTCTTCGCCACTGCTATGCCCTATTTCCATCCTAGAGGCGGTTAACGGAGCCCTCAATTTTCAGACTTCTTCTCATGCCATTTATAACAAAACCAGAGCGTCATTTTAACTAAACTTGCCACCAATTCATAGAGTGGAGATCATACTAACAACTTACAAAAAACAAATTGCAAGGATGTTTTTCGGAACTTTTTCCGGGCACCCGGGCACCCAACTTATGCCCGGGTACCCTCCCTGGTGCCCGGCCTGGCATGACCCCCGGGCAGGGTTCCGGGCAGCCCCAGCGCAAAAAAACAAAAAAACGAAAATAAAAGATTTTCGGAAAACAAATATGCTGTGTAGAATTGCAATACAAACGACTTTTGGCTGAGGGTCACATTAGAAGTCCTTACGGAATCGGAGATAGAAAAGAGAACAACAGAATCACACTGCAATCGGACTTGTCTAACTTCACACATGCATGCAGATACCGAAACAAACTCGCAATGGCACAACTGGCCCAGATAGAAAACTCAGAGATATGGCCTCCAACCAGATACTCAGTTTACGTCAATTGTACAACTTGCGGCTATGGCCGCCGAGCATTGTCTCCACCACCAGCCTCACTCCCACTGATGCACGCACGTACGAGGATCCACCCTGAATGTCCACGTCTTACTCACGCACACACTATACACTGTTGACGTCAGCACCTTGGCGGCTATGGCCGCCGTCGTCTTCCTCCTCTCAGTTAAGGCCGCCGGCATCTTCCTCACTGCCCACTTCGGCTTCGGGCGGCTGCAGACCTCCACGCACAAATCACCAATGCAGCCCTTCCGCATGGCTTACAGGCGAATGAATGAATGGCAGGGCGCTGGCCCTTTATTTATATTGTTTCGTGATAGCTGGACCTGCTGTGTCTCTGGCCATGGGTCCCAAACCACGTGGCCTGGGAGTCTCAAACCGCGTGGGAAACCACGCGGGACAAACCAGGTGGAACCCCCACCACTTGCCTGGCACTTGCTGACTGGACACAGTTAGACAGCCCTACGACCTTCTAGACACCACTAACTTTGACCCTTCGTTAACATCTAGAGCTACCTACTGACTGACCCTTACACTAACAAAGAGCCAAGTAGCAGTTTCCAGAAGGGCCTACACTACGCCTAGCGGTAAGGTACTATCCTAATAATACTAAGATCTGTGGGTCAAATCCTAACGTCCGACAAACGGACTTACTAACTAACCTATGACGTAGGGACAGGGTACAGGTTCGAATCCCACACAGGTCAGTAGGGTCCATGTACAGGGTTAAGGGATAAGTCAGGGGGTCGAATCCTACTTTCTGCAACTTTCGGTTTAGCTGGGTGAAACCGTTTCACTCCCGTCGTCCTAAATTTGAGGTCCTCTGAGATCTCTCTAAACCAAGGCAAAACATTTACCTCTTCTTTCCCTCTCGTAGGTGTGTACTATGTCGGGAGCGGTTTCTAGAAGCTCGGTTCTAGTAAACCACCTGTAGTCCTCTGGTTCCTGGTATGTGAACCTAACTTTATATTGCTTATGGGGACGACCTCGACCTCCTGTTCTAAATATGTCCTGGAGACATTACTTGCTTGGGAGGCACTTCAAAGTCTATTCAGACCGCAAAACTCTTACGGGGCTGAAGACTCAGGCCAAGATGATGCCTAAGCTTACTACGTGGGCCGCTGAGATAGACCAGTTTGATTTCGAGTTGAAGCTCGTCAAATGAAAGTATAACATGGTAGCCGACACTCTGAGTAGAAGGGCTGATTACTTCGGTGCGATAGTACACTATCTAGACATAGGGGCAGATCTCCAGCAGAAGGTGAGAGAGGCATATGATCAAGATCGAATTTACAACGAACTGGTGAGACGCGTGAAAGAAACCCCAGATAGCGAGCCACACTATCGAATCACGTAGAGGATGCTCTTTGAGAAGACTAACGTCGTTGGCATACTGTGCATACCCAGTAGTGAAGAGATCCGTATTCGGATGCTAGGGGAAGGCCACGATACAAAAGGGCACTTTGGCTGGCAGAAAACTCTAGCTAACCTGATGATGTCCTATACGTGGCCCGACATGAAGGCAAACTTTATTGAGTACGTCCATAGTTGCAAAGTCTGTCAGAGTAATAAGACAACGACGCGAGCGCCATTAGGCCTTCTCAGACCCTTGCCTATTCCATCAAGACCCCGAGAGTCAGTCTCCATAGACTTCATGGATACCAGAGTCAGGAGTAGGCATGGCGAAAGTCAAGTCATGGTCATAGTCAACCGATTTAGCAAGTATGCAATTTTTGTTCCTTTGCCTTCAGAGGCACGTACTAAGTTGTTGGACCGATTTAGCAAGTATGCAATTTTTGTTCCTTTAGCAAGTATCGAACCCCGATTTAGTTATAGAAAAGTTTTTCGATTTATGGGTAAGCAAGCATGGTCTACCGTTGTCCATAGTTAGCGATCGAGATACGCGGCTCACCAGCTAGAACTGGCAATGAT
Source organism: Chara braunii (assembly GCA_003427395.1). Lineage (NCBI taxonomy): Eukaryota > Viridiplantae > Streptophyta > Charophyceae > Charales > Characeae > Chara > Chara braunii. The sequence continues at coordinate 470,716 of BFEA01000564.1, read as the reverse complement.
CTTATGAAAGTTTATGGATCTAAGTTGTTGATATCGTTAGGCCGTCATCCAGAGACAAACGGTCAAACTGAGCAGATGAACAAGATCTTGCAACAGCTACTCAAAATGTATATTAGACCAGATAAAGTAAATCGGGGTGACATGCTTCCCAAAGGTAGCTAGCGTCTATAAACACAATGTACATCTAGCTACCCGTAGGACTCCTGACGAGCTGCATAAGTCATTTAGGCCAAGGATACCGTTTGAGGGACTAAATCGGGGTCAGATTCAGAGATTACCGCTCGACGTCAGAGAAGTCGCTAGGGTAATTGACAATCTGAGAAAGGCCCAACATCGTATGATTGAGCAGGCTAACAAGCATCGCCGACCTTCGCAGTTTCAAGTAGGTGACTTAGTCTGGGTCAAGTCTAAAGAGTTTGCACATGAAGAGAACATCTTCAAAAGCTCTTACCTCCGTACAGGGGACCGTGGCCTATCCTAGAGGTCAAAGGAGGTAGCTAGCGCCTATAAAAACAATGTACATCTAGCTACCTGTGGGACTCTTGACGAGCTGCATAAGTCCTTTAGTCCAAGGAGACCATTTGAGGGACTAAACCAGGATCAGATTCAGAGATTACTGCCCCACACCAGAGAGTTTGCATTGCAGCACGAGAAAGAAGTCATCAACGGGTCGAGCCCAATGGGTCGCGGACACGTGGCAGGATACGCGTGGAAAAAAAAAAGTGAAAAAAAAAAGTAAAACAAATGCCCTCTGTGTGTGTGTGTGTGTGTGTGTGTGTGTGTGTGTGCATGTGTGTGTGTGCTGTCTCTTATACACATCTAGATGTGTATAAGAGACAGAATGAGAAGTGTGAATGAGAGCGAGTCTGATTGCA
>BFEA01000564.1:408285-427837 GCA_003427395.1 Chara braunii | reverse complement strand
GAGAGAGAGAGAGAGAGAGAGAGAGAGAGAGAGAGAGAGAGAGAGAGAGAGATTTTCGACATTGGGATTTGGCGACAGTTGGATTTAGACTTGACATTCGGACATCGAAATTGTGTGGAACTATTTTTGGATCAATATCGACAACATTTTGAGTTGGCGACATTCTCCATATTTCCCCCACCTTCGTCTCTCCTCCCTCCTCATCCGTGTATGATCATGTGCCCGACGCTTCGTCTCTGTGTTAAGCGTTCGACCTCTCACGCTGTGTGATGATGATGATGGTGATGTTTAGTCTGCGTCACGCCATTGATGGGGTCTCATTGTTGGTATTTCAGTCTTCCGCTGTGCTATCATTGCTCCATCTTTGAGAGGTCGGTTCTTGGTTTTGGTCTGGGTCCTTTGGCATGCGACTTGGGGGGATCTCGGTGGCGTCCTCAACTGGTGGACTTCGCGTCTCGCCCGTACTCTGTTTGTGCGTTAGAAATTTGGCGAACCCTATTGCCCTCTGCATTTCCTCATCGGTCGCACACTGATCAGTACCGGTCATTGGGCATAGCCGAGTTGTTTTACGGGCGCCCACCGCTCATTGCCCGTGCTCCCTACTAGGTTTGGGGTTACCTCCAGCTGTCGAGTTGCTACCCTAGACTGACGTACATCACACATGGAACTTTCACCCTCACGGGATTAGGCTCCCACTGGGTACTTGTGCGCCCAGGTAGGCCGGCAACTCGAATGACTGGAACCACTTCCACCACAAGGGGGAGGAGCCTTTCCTCTAGGAGATCGGTCTCTGACTCACCAAGCAACTGGCAGATGAAATGTGACTGCTGACTCGAATGACAAGATGACATCAACAGAAATCAACTTGCAGCAGAGGTCTCCAGGAAAATATGTGGGAAGGTACCATTCACAACAAAATTCAAATTGCATAACGACAGGGCCAGGGCAAAGAAGCACTTCACTTCTTGAACATTCCCTCGATGAAGCTCCTCGATGGTCGGTGAGTACTCCTCTTGCTCCTTGCTTTGGCCCTTCTTCTTCGACCCTCAACATGCAGTCAACCCTTTTTTTTTCGCCCGCCGGCCTTCTACCTTGCCAGCGCCTCAACTCCAAGCGGATGCAGCGGGAACCAGCTCCGATACCATTGAAATGAGCGAAGTACTCGTCAATTTCAACCTCGCATACATCGATGAACATTCACACGGGAGTTCACACGTGAGAAGCGAAATCGAGATACAATCAACACTTGAAGATGTCGTCTCCAATATTATTATCAATATACAAGAATGTTCGTCTTCAGTGGCCCTGCCGCACACACACACACACAATGGGTCTCAACCAGATATCGGCTATGGCTTCTCTCTTCTCTCTCTCTCTTAGTCTTGCTCCTCTCTCTGACTTGACTCGCTCTGCCTCACTCTCTCTCTCGCACTCTCAGTCTACACTAGATCGTCACCGTGGATACACCCACTTAGGTACGCTCCACCTCGGCAGCTATGGCCGCCCACCTCATGCGCTACTTCTAGCCTAGCCATGGAGTATCTCACAAGCGCCTTCGTCTTCTTCAGGCGCACAATGCCCGAGTTGCTTTAACGCACAAGCAGCAGCAGCGCTTCTGCATCTCGCAACTGACCAAGTGATGAGTCATTGCACTGTATTTGCTAAACATAGGATTCGGCTTGGCTCGTCTTGGCTTGGCTTGGTGCCACATATTGATAATGTGAACCAATCCAAGGAAACAAAATTTCAGAGATGATGCAAGAGAGCACAGCGGACTGGAATACCAGGACTGACTCAATCAGGACTGACTGCAACTCGTCATCATCATGCCGGTGAGGAGAGACTTAGCGCTGCATACATGGAAGGAGCGTTGAGTCTGGCACAACATCCGCATACGAAGGAAGGGAGGAGAGACGAAGGAGAGGAGGAGAGGGGGAAGATCAACCACCATAGCCCGATGAACCCAGTCTCCAGCAGATCCTCAATGTCGCTGCTTAACAATGTCGAAGTCGCAACGTCACTATAACGGGCAAAGCCCAGAAGTCACCATAGCCTCAATGTCACTCTCTCTCTCTCTCTCATATCCCAGTAGTAGAAGAAGAAGAAACAGAGCTCTGGGAGGGGGGAGGAGGAGCGATGGAGGGCAGGAGGAGAAACGAAGAAGAAAGGGGAGGAATCTCTCTCTCTCTCTCTCTCTCTCTCTCTCTCATAGCCCGATGAACTTAGTCTCCAGTAGATCACCAATGTCGTTGCTCAACAATGTTGAAGTTGCAATGTCACTGTAACGGGCAAAGCCCAGAAGTCACCATAGCCTCAATGTCACTCTCTTTCTCTCTCTCATATCCTTGTAGTAGAAGAAGAAACATAGCTCCAGGAGGGGGGAGGAGGAGCGATGGAGGGCAGGAGGAAAAATGAAGAAGAAAGGGGAGGAATCTCTCTCTCTCTCTCTCTCTCTCTCTCTCTCTCTCTCTCTCTCTCTCTCTCTCTCTCTCTCTCTCTCTCTCTCTCTCTCTCTCTGCTGTGTCCCGGGTACTAACTTGCAGAAAGGTGGCACCTTGATCCAGGTACGGATGTGTTGAAGACGAAGCTGGAGCTATGGCGTCACAGGTAAGTCCGCATGTGTCCCCTAACCTCCACCCAACACCGCACTACTCCCTACTCCTGCTGCTCAAGAGCTGATGTCGTCAACCTCCAACAGCGCCTCCGCGCTCTACTCAAGTGCTACTGTGCCCGCGTCGACTACTGAAGACTAAAAGCACTACCTACGGACTCACTGGTCAGCCAGCTATATATAGCGCTGGTCTGTGGTGAGTCCGGCCTCAAAACTGCTGGCGCCCAAACTAGCGCTCTCCAAAAGTGCTTGGCGCCGAAATGGCGCTACAACTTGGACTGGGCCAGGGCCTGAAGCGGGGTCCAGCTGCGGTCCTGCTGCTGAACAGACATAGGGGGCCTAACCTCGGCCTCTACTCGGGTACTGGTCCTAAACTGGACCGATAACAGGCCTAATCTGGCTTGATGACCCTCCGGGCCCTACTACGAACCAAAACGACGCCTGTCTACAACGGGCCCCAACCCCTACTAACCCATATCCTACCTGTCGGGCCATGCGGGGCCCGTGTGGGACTGAGTATGCCACACCCCCTCTTCCTTGAAAGACCGAGCGTACTGGCAAGGGCGAAGCTGTCTCTCGGAGGGAGGGATCGAAGTCGAGGTGGGAGGGGCAGGTTGGGAAGCTTCCTTTGCTAGTTGTTGCTTCTCGTAGTGGGTGTAGATAAGCAGTGAGGATGCTTGCAATTCTGCTTTCAAGATCCAACGCGTGTCGTTGCAGTCGCATTGCTTGAACGTGACCTTGTACTGAATTGGCTTGTTGCTGTATTTGCGATGCGTGATGACTCGATCAATCTCTTGGTGGTCATCCATCGAGGGAGGGTCCTGTGATCGCCCTCCCGAGAAGTCGTCGCTCTTGGCTGGGATGTAGGTAGCCATCTTAGAGGCGTGGAAGACAGGGTGGGCCGGGAGGTGAGGAGGAATGTCGATGACAAATGAGGGGCCATCTGGTTGGTCGCCCGCAGCGAACTTGACAATCCAAGGTCCAAACCACTTTGGGAGGAGTTTGCGCGAGGCATCCTGCTGGAGTGCGAACTCCTGAGAGAAGACCCATACCAGATCGCCTCGCGGATAGGACATGGTATACGGCGCCGATTGGCTTGCTGCTGCATGCGGATTTGTGCCTTGAGCATATTAGCGCAGGCTTTGGCCAGCAAGTCTGCCACAAGGCCAATCCACTCGCTTGGTGGCAAGGCTTCACAACGGAGTTGGGACTTCACGACATCCCGGAGTGCCTCAAGATTGGGGCACTTTACCTCAACACCACCAGCGCGTGCCCACCATGGCCACTCATGAGGGAGTAAACGTCCAAGACCTGCACACCAGCCTCAGTTGGGACATGATCACAGCCAAGTGGAAGGCCGGATTCATCGTCAGCGATGCCCAGGCACGAGGTGTGAATCAGATCTTCAAGATGTTTCAAGGCAGTCAACCGACGCGTGAGTGGTTTGCGGAGTGGCAAAGATTGTTGCCGTCCCCAACCTCGACATGTCGTTCGAACACTTATGACGTATCTTCTTTCAACGCTCGCTAGACTCCTTGACATCGGCCCTTGGAGAGATGGAGAACTACACCGACTTCGATTCCATTATCAAACGCGTGCGTGCCATCATCCAAACCAATTCGCGGGCTGTAAACGAAAAGCAAGGCCAACCGACCTTTGTGGAGAAAGGAAAGGCCCCACGGACACAGCCAATGCCTGCAGTTCAAAGCAATGGACCCATCGAGGACCCAGCGTGAACGCTTGAGTCAAGTGATGGAGACAAAGTGAACACCCTCCCGCCGCGACGCACTTCTTCCAAGAAGAAGACAAAGGCAAACTTCGCGTCGACATCAGGAGCCGGACAGTCGAACCGTGCTTGGGAAAAATTCAAGCTTACGGAGGAGCAATTCAAGCTCCGCCAAAAGTGGGGATGCTGCTTTTGGTGCAACAACATCAAACACATACCCTCTCAATGCCCCGACAAGGGCAACGAGGACGTTCAACCCAAGGCAAGCTCGGGAAACTGAGCTCCGTGGGAAGTGAGGCGACTCCACTTCCCATTCCGCCGGACACGGCTTCCTTGCTAGCAGTCTCCAACGCGTTCGGGGAGCATGCGGATGTCGCAAGCTCTCGTCGTACTTACAAGGGCTTCGTTGTTCAGCTGGTCCCTCCGTTGGACCTCCCACTCCACGTGCAACACTCAAGCGTATGTGCGGTTTCTTTACCGTCGGCAAGCGTTCCGGTACCATCGCCAACCTCATCATCTGGGGACTCGTCGGTGTGGTCAAGACTCACCTCGACGCGTTGACGAAGGAAGATTTACCAGCTCCGTTGACGGAAGACAGGGTAGTGGTTGTTGACCTTTGCGACTACCTTGTGAAGATCGACCTCGAGTACGCAACGCAATGGTACGACGACACCGACGCACCGTTACTTTACATTTGCATTTAGATCGGAAAGGCGACCTGCAACACTTTGATTGACTGTGGAGCTACTCACAACTACATCAGCCAGGACTTCATGACGCGCGTCGGCCTTGGACTGCTCGATCGAAGGAAGACGCACCCTACGCAAGTCACATTGGCGGATGGTCTCATGCACAAGTCAGTTGACCAGTGCATTGACTCCGTCCCCGTATAGTTTGCCTTGGACGCACGCAAGGCCGTGCCCTTTGAGATTCTGGACATCGATATGATCTCGGGCATGTAATGGCTGCGCAACAAGGACCATCTGGTGAACTTCTATCGCCGCACCGTTCAGGTACGTGATCGAAATGACACATTAGTCTCGTGCACGGTTCCTCCACCTCACCCTTCTATTGGTTGTCATGTGGTTTCCATGGCAAGCATTAGCAATTCCATCGCACTGAACGACTTCGAAGAAATGGGAATTTGTTTCTTGCATGCCTTACCTCCGACGGACGCACCAGCTTAGGAAGTGCCACCGGATCCACGCATCATACTTCTTGACTCGTATAGCGACATCTTCAATGCCCCCGTGGCCACGAGATCATTCTCGAGGACGGTGCCGTACCTCTGCGCGGCTGTATTTACCGCATTAGCAAGGAGGAGATTAAAGTACTTCGCACACAACTCGACGACCTTCTTGACAAAGGATGGATTTGTCCTAGCTCCTCGGCATACGGTGCCCCTGTTCTTTTTGTCCGAAAAAAGAACAAGGATCTTTGTCTATGTATAGACTATTGCAAACTTTATGCACAAACTGTTAAGAATGTCGGCACGCTCCCACGTATTTGTCGAAGTTGGACCTTAAGTCCGGGTACCACCAAATTCAGATCCTCCAACGAGACCTATACAAGACCACGTTTAAAACGGATATGGGCACTTCGAGTGGGTCGCCATGCCATTCGGCCTCATGAATGCCTCGACCACCTTCCAAGCGGCAATGACGACGGAGTTTCGAGACATGTTGGACCGGTTCGTGCTCATCTACCTTGACAACATTTTGGTGTATAGCGGACATTGGACGAGCACCTCGATCACCTACGAACCGTGTTGGAGAGGCTTCGTATGACCAAGTACAAGGCCAACCGCGACAAATGTGAATTTGCCCAGCAAGAGCTCGAGTACTTGGGCCATTTTGTAATGCCGCAAGGCATTCGTTCGCTTGAGGACAAGATCCAGGCCATCCAAGATTGGTCGGAGTCGACCAACACCATGGAGATTCGTTCTCTCCTGGGATTGGCAGGCTACTATCAACGCTTCATCAAGGGCTACGCACGAGTTGCCGCACCTTTGACACGATTTCAGTCCCCAAAGGTGCCCTTCGAGTTCACCGATGAGGTGCGCGCTGCCTTCCATACGCTTAAGATGACAATGCTCATGACTCCCGTTTTGAGCATCTACAATCCCACTTTGCCTACGCAAGTGACTATGGATGCGAGCGGCTACGACACTGGGGCAGTTTTGGAGCAGCATGATGGTCCTGATTGGCACCCAGTCGAGTTCTTTAGCCAAAAGATGACACCCATCAATTCGCTTGATGACGCGAGGAAGAAGGAGTTGCTGGCTTTCGTTACGGTACTTAAGCGGTGATGGCACTTTGTCGTAGGTTCACTTGGGTCAACGACAACAATCCATTGACCTACTACAAGACGCAAGACACGGTGAGCAGCACAATCGGCCGATGGATGTACTTCATCGACCAATTCGACTTCACACCCAAGGATATCTCCGGCCTCTCGAATCGCGCGGCGGACGCTTTTTCACGGAGACCCCATCTCTGCGCTGTCGAGCGCATCGGTCCGGCACCGCAGAAGGCAGCGCGGGACCCTCCCGGCCTTGTCACGCAGGAGTCGGTTTGATCCTCGTTGCAACTGCACATGGAGCTTCCGCAAGCCGCTCCGGCCGAGTGTGCCAGCCATACCTCTTGCGAGACCCTACGACAGGACAGGGCCTATGCGAGGCACGACTTACCTCCACCTTGCGGGAGTTGTCACCTCCCTTCGGTGGGCGTGTCCCTGCCGAGCTACCAGTCCACAATACGAAAGCTAATCAGCTGCAATCGTAGAGGTGGACCAGCCGAGGGCGTTTCTCGTTCGCTGTAGCATAGGGGTACGCGCAGTAATACGCCTCTATCGGACCCGCACGCGAACCGACATCTTGGGGGGTTGAGGTCCCAAGCGCGACTCATCGCCGGTCGACTAGGACGCATCCCACACTCCACGCACACACCACTCTAAAGAACGTTAAAAAAACATGCATACATACATATACACGAAACGACACAGAACAAACAACGCGACAACACTCCTAGTCCCTCAGTAGCCATCCCATAACTCTTCGACGCGGAAATCGGATAGACGTCGCGCGCAAGACTTTAGTATAAAAATCGCGCGGACGTAGGGTCTTCCCATATCGATTAGCAATGCATGAATATGCAAGCAGTCGCAATGATGGCGTACTATGTAGTGCCCATAATCAAGCGGTCGCTCGTAGATCCGAGCACCGCTTATGACACTCAAGTGTCAAACTCGAAGTATCGTGAAGGTCTACCCCTTCACGATATTGCACGGCTGAAGGAATAGTCGTGCGGCCTCCGCGGCACCTCCGGCCTTTACGCTGAGTGTCTCGGCAGGCAGGGCAAATAGACTCTGCGCGGGGGGAGATCCCTTCCATGCAAAGTCTAGGGCCTGGGATGTCCTGGACAAGGACCTCGAATTCGGGCCCAGGACCAACGTCCGACTAAAAAATCTTTAAGAAGCATTCAACAATAAAGCGGGGTTTTCTTTCTTTTCTCAATCTCAACCCTTATTTAACCCTGAAGCGTGGGCCCTCTCAAGCCACGCGAACACCCAACATAGGTACATACGTATATATATGTGAAGGGGAATAAGTATGTGACGATCACTTCTCACAATCACAGTGGGACTCCTCACAGCCATATATATGTGTGTGATCGCAGACAGTCAAATCCAAAATCCGAACCACAGAACATACCTGCAATCACATCAAAGAGTCTACCAAAAGTTCACGCACTACACGGAGTCAAGTTCAGCCAACCTCTATACTCATACCCCTCGCTTTAACCATGTAAGGCCCAGCCCTTGTCCAACCAACCATAATTAAATACTCAGTACCTTTGTTAAATGGCCATTCAATAAAAGTCCGGGTGAAAACCTTAAGAAAACAATAAAAATCACCAGGGCTAAAGCCTTTTAGGTTGAGTATTGAGGATGAATTGGAGTTAAGTCGTAGATCGACGAATCGGCAATGACCTGTTATCAGTGATAACAGAAGGTGATCCTTGTTGGATCAAATTGAATCTAGTCCTGATTTTGAATCAAACGTTCTAGACGACCTGGAACACAAGACATGCCAACCCCCAACTAAATCTATGAGTCCAAATCGAGAGTAATCTCCATATCACGTTTTCACCAAGAATCATTCTACTTAACTAATCCTGAGTCTACCCCTAAGTCAATGCCTAATGAAAAGGTAGATCTTTGGCAAAATCTCCTTTATGCAGAGTGGATTGTCAGAATTGCCACCTGTCAAGATATAATCTAACTCCTCTAAACTAAGAAAATTTCGGCAGCGCTTCCCGTAGGAAAAGTGCCTTCTCAAATTTTATAATAACTCAAATATGCAAAAAAAAAATAATTTTTAATTATGGAAAGTCAAAATTTATCTAACTCCCTGAATTAGTAAAATTTGGGCAGCACTTCCTTTAGAAAGGTAGACTTCCCAGATTTATACTAAGTCAGATATGAACTCAGACATAAAACCTGAGTTCAATTGACAAAATTTAACTAACTCCTTAGATTTGTAGAAATTTCGGAAGCGCTTCCCGTAGAGAAAGTGTTATTCCAAGATTCATACAAAGCTAAGTTCATAATCTAAAATGACTTTGACTTTTCAAGGTCTAATTTTGTCTAACTCCCTGAATTAGCAAAAAATTGGGCAGCACTCCCTTTAGAAAAGGAGGTGTTCCAAATTTTTACTAAGCCAAAAAGTCAGAAAAGTTGGACCCTGAAAAATACAGAATCTGACTAACTCCTTGGTTTTGTAGAAATTTCGGCAGCGCTTCCCGTAGAGAAAGTGGCTTACCAAGATTTATACAAGCCCAAGTGTAATAAAAGATATAAGAAAATGCAGAAATTGACCTAAGTAAAAAAAAACTTAGCTCAAAAAATGCAGGAATTGAAACTAACTCCTATGGCTCTAGCACGTGGGGAGCAACTAAAGCAACTACGTATCAACTGAAACTCATATTAAGTAGTAGTCGCGCTCAGTCTCATGCAGGCCAAACCATAAAGGTAAGTACTCTCAGCATCCCAAAATCAATCTTATCAAACAATAGTTCATGATCTTTCAATGATTTATCCCTTTATACCCAACTTACGTAAGGCATAAAACCAGACCACCCAATCTTATGTGAACCTGTCTAGCTCAACCATAGAATATACACAAACACATGGCACTACTACTTTTCTCTTCTTTGGGCATGTGACTAGGTCACCCTAGTCGCCCTGAAACCATTTAAGTATCCAAGTTATATATAGATGTCTGCACTTTATCTTTTAAGGCAACATATAACTGAACTGGTCATCTTAGATCAAGATTCAACCTATCCCTTCTTACCACAATTTTATTCTTAATTCATACTCTCTTCAGTTGGTGATAAGCTATAGTCAGACCATCCAATCTTATGGAAAAATGTCTGACTAGCCTGTTCATAAATAAGTAGTATAAGATATAAACAAGTTTACCCTTTGTGTTCCAGCATGTGCATGGCTCCAGACCGAACCACCCAATCTTATGGGAACCTGTCCAGTCCTTTGCCTGACTTTCTCCCTTAGAAATAAAACAATAGAGAGTTAGGGTCATCCAATCTTATGGAACGTGCCCAACTCTCCTTCAGAAACTAACAAAATATAAGAAACCCCAAAGAAACCAAGGCGACTAAGTCATCCAATCTTATGGAAAAATGCTTGGTCCCTGAAAATCAAGCACATGCAGCCCTCACAAGTCAAATCAACCAGACCACCCAATCTTATGGGAGCCTGTCGGGTCCTTCAGGCAATCAAAAATAAACATAGCATTGGGCCCTCCAATCTTATGGAGACTCTCCCAGCCTTAGGTTGACCCAGTCAAAACATGCAATATTGCCTTCCTCCCATCCTTCCCCCAGATGCAATCCCACAATCTGCTTTCAATCAATACAACAAAAAAAATTGAAACTGAGCGTGCCCAATCATTCATTTACTTAAGTTTGGTTTGTCCTGAAAGTTGAAGTAGGGATGCAGGCAATATACTCAGTCAAGTCAACCATTGCAAGAAATAAAGGTAGGGGTTATACTTGGGTTTATAGGAGGAAAGCAAATGATTACCTCTTAGTTCCCTGCCTCCAGAATTCCTCCTGAGTTCCGGCAGGGCTCCCGCAATCGGTGGGCTGACTCCCCACAGTCTTGTTGCGGTCCTACGGGTTGCAATCCCGCGTGCCGCCTTCCTCTCAGAACAGGACTAGACTTAGAGTAAGAAGGATAGAAGGAGGGGTTTGAGACTCTCGAGATACAGGAGGGGGACAACTCAACTCCCAGGAGAGGGCCTTGTTATCTTGATTCGCCTGAGGGCCCCACAATGGCCGCCAGAATGCGTAGTAGCTTGGTCAAACCAACGTCAATCTTTAACCGTTGACTTCCCGACGACCCTCTAAACCGTAGCAAAAACTCCCTTCAACAAGCTCTGCCCCTTCGCAGCTCGTAACCCGAAGCATACTGGCCACAGGTAAGCCTGCACCTTCGTCGTTGGCCTTTCGCTGTACAGGCTGACAGACTAAGTGGCACATGACCAACAGACAAATCTGCAGTCCCCGCGGCCGGTCTGTTGTAGCTTTGTTAGACGTGTTGGTCACTACATCAGCCAGCCGATAAGGTTCTAAGTCTGCAGCTCGGTTGTTCCGCCGCTTCAATCGATGTGATGGACAGCGCGCCTTTCAGCAGGTAAGTCTCCAGTCTGGTGACTGCCTCCTGTTGCTTCGCTCTACGGGATGGTAGTGAGACAGCCACTGAAAAACCTTCAACTTCCGTAGCTCGTTCCTTTGCTCTTTCCGACCCGGTCAACAGGTAAGTCCCCAACCTGGTGACTGCCTCCCGCTGCTTCGCTCGATGAGATGGTAGCGAGTCAGCCATAGGTAAGTCTTCAAACCCATGGCTCCCCCTCGCCACTTCGATTGCTCGGACTAGCAAAATCAGAGTGAATCCATCGTTCGAGCACGAAATCATTCGCTACCTTCTCTCAAACTGATCCCACCGCGAGAATCGAGTGAGTTCCCGTTAGCACACATAGATAGTCACTGCCTTCCCAAACCCTGTTGGCACAGTGGATGGCTACTTCCTTCGATAGGATACTCCAGAACGGAACGAATCGCCTACCAAAAGATAGTCGAGTACATCGCCTGCATTCACACGTACGGCTCAACACCGTAGCCCGACTTTCGGTTCATCTCGCATCCGCCAACTCTTCTTCGAGGTAAGTTCTTTCTCCCCCCTCTCTCTTTTTCCGTTCCGCTTGTTTCGTCCGCTGCCCATCCTTCTATTCACGAACGCACATGGTCGCTTCCTATGCAAGGTTCATCCAAAACTCTCGAGGACGAAGATCGCGAATTGAGAAGGAAAATACCGCGGAGAAGGCCGTATTGGGAACGATCAGCGACCATCAGAAGGTAATTACTCACCCCGACAAGTAATCAACCCAGCGGAAATAGGAGTCGCAATTGGGGAATGAATCTTCCATTAGAATATGGACATATATATCGCTTCCTCGTAACGTCTGCACCCACTTGACTGTTGCCTCATAGCCAAAACTAGCATCATCGCGGCACTCACCAACTTCCAAAACTCTCAGTTATCACCTTATCTCGTTCGATTCTGTCACGAATTGAGTGAGACCTTCACTCCACACTCGCCATAATCTCTCCTCTTACAACTCAACGCACTGTCTTTTTTTTTTTTTTTTTTCTCTCTCCTAATCTACTAACCTAGCACTCAAAATATCCTCTCCATGCAACTCGCCCGAGGCCAAAACCTCGGGATCACCTCTTTCCTCACTCGAATCCGCTCACAGACGAGCTAGCTCCGCGTTTTCCACTGCGCCATGCCCATCTCTCTCTTCCCTGCCATCTCTGACTCCGTTCTGCAGGTACCCGGCGCGACCCGTGCCCCAATTCATCCTTTTTCTTTCTCCTTTTCTTCGCGACCCTCCTGCCTTGTGTCGATGCCCTGCTCCCTCTGCACTAGCTCCTCTTTCTCTGAGTAATATCCGCCCTGTGAGACATCGTGGCGCTCCCATTCACGTAATGCTTAAAAAAAAGAAGGGAAGAAAACTTCCCTTTGCGATTTATGCGCGCCGGCCTTACGCAGGGGCCATGCTAATCTTCTCTGTACCGTTCCAATTTTAACAGATGTGCCGAAGGACTGCGCCACTAGTCACCGCCTGGGATACCGCCATCAGACCGTCGAGCACAAAACCAGTCAAAAGCCGCAACTACCCAGTCATTCGCGGTCAGCGGGATTTCAATCTAAGACACATATCTCCTCTGTTCGGGGATGTAGCGACAGGTTTGACGTGCTGGTGCTATAAGACTGAAAACGCACTGGCCCCGAGCTTTGGAATTGTCGTAATTTACCCGTCCGTTACTGGCGGGACTCGAACTTGGGCAACATTTCAACAGCTCACGAGGCGTAGCAACTGAGCAAGGCCACTGGTCCTACCATCAGCCTTGGGATCGGGACTGGGTCTCGCTTCAGGGAACCAGCAATAAAATAAATAAATAAATAAATAAAATTACAACAAAAATAGATAGGCCAAACAAAATCAGGGGAGAGGGGAACCATGTGGCACCTCCTTGACCCCGCTGATTGGCCCTACGAGCAGCAAAACCACGAGGGATAGCCACGTCGGACCCTCAACCCTGCGGTTCCCTCACGCCTCTCCTATGCTCCCACGCTGCCGTCCGCTGGCTTCGATCCCTGAATCTCGGAACAAACCCCGTGCTAAGGCCCTTACCGATCGTACGAGAACCCGAAACGTCAATTGCCATGGACGTTGCTGGCCCTTTTCCTCGTGATCAAGTCGGCCACGACGATATTCTCACAATTGTCGACCGTCTAAGGAAGTACGCGCGGCTTCTTCCCTGCAAGTATTACACGACGGCTCCCGAGCTTGCAAGACTCTTGCACACCAGCTGGATTTGCAGCCACGGCGCCCCGATGGATATCGTGAGCAACTGCGACACTCGATTCATATCGGCATTTTGGACCTCTCTCATGACGGAGTCCGGCGCCGTGATGAAACCGAGTTTGGCTCGACACCCACAAACGGATGGGCAAACGGAGCGCGCACATCAAACACCACAAATGATGCTTCGTGCGGTCGTTCGCCCGGATCAGAAAGATTGGGTTGACCACCTCCCCAACATCGAATTCGCGTACAACACTTCGGTGGTTCTGGCAATTGGAGCAACTCCCTTCGAGTTATACCACGGTGGTCGGAAAGGTCATCACTTCGCTGACCTCCTCTTCCCTCGGGCAGCCGACATTGACGCACCTTGCTCTCCCGCCTCCGTTGGGAAGTTTCGGGAACCCCTACTAACCCCTAATCCTACCTGTCGGTCCCTGCAAGGCTCGTGTGGGACTGAGTATGCCACACTTGGTCTGCTTCAGACAGGTACCGGTTGGCCGCTGCCTGTCTGCTGCAAACATTTTTTCGGTCCGGTAGCTTCCGGACTTTCCTCGGACATGCTGCAAAATTGGACTTGGGACTGTCAGACTGGACTGGATGCTTCTGGACTTTTCTTGTCGGGTACCGGACGGACTCCTACCGATCTACGACGCTTCGGTACCGACACCCACTGGCCTACGACATTTCGGCCTCTAGACCCTACCACCTACCCTAGAGGACGGCCCTGGGACTTGGGACTTGTTGGGAGCCTGGGACAGGGATTGGGCGTACCCTACCACCTACCCTACAGGACGGCCCTGGGACTGGGTACATGTCGGGAGCCTGGGACAGGGATTGGGTGTCTGCAGCGTGAATGGTTTCAGACTAGTCTCTAACAGAATGGGATGCAGCAAATAATAGACAGATATTCTACATACCGCAGTCTGTCAGCTGTCACCATAGTCTGTAATAACTTTTTTTCTAAGGTCTGATTTTGTCTGTAACAACTAACTAATAAAAAATAAAATAAAATCATTTGCTGGAATGCATGCTGAATGGGAATAAAACAATAATTGACAATCGAGCAGTTAACTAGAATCTGCCCTCCCTCTAAATCCTTCTTGAGTGTCACTTAGTGTTGATGTCCTGAAAGCTCTGGTTGAGCAGCGTGTTTAAAGGTCTGCACACGGCCCGCCCCTGTGGCCCAGGTCAATGCAAGACCGGCCAGTGCGAGTTGAGTATCCCCGCCAGAGTCTCTTTATAGACGGTCCGGTACTCATCTATATCCCCCCATAGGGCTGGCCTGCCCAACACAACGTCTATAGCGCAGCAAAGCAGACCAAAGGACAAAGCACCAAAGCCTATGTGCTCTACTCCCACTGGGTTGGCATGGTGACCATGACCCAGGTGCTTTGTCCAGGGCCCTTCATAGGCAATGCCCGTTTCCCACCAGCATGCTCCCAAGGAAGAGTGTCGACTCTCAAGGTTGAGCGCACACGGCACCTCACAATGAGATGACTGTCAAGACCAGGACTCACTTCCTCAACGTAAGAACCGACCAAGAGGGTAGATAAGGTAAGCATTTGTGATGACCAGTCAGTGCCTCGGCACAACCCACAATACAATGCAGTTCCACCTCGACTTAAATGCCATGTCAGCAATCTTACATCATCCAGCATACACCCCTCGGTCTCCACATAGCCTCCCTGGTGCGCCCTCCAGACATAGGGTCGTGTTATCAAACCAGCGCCATGGCCCAGTCACACTGCCGCGCTGCTACACGGTGCGGCACCGGATCACCAATACGCTAGAGCCAGCGGAGTGGCTCCAACCAGCTCCAATACCAAATTGCAAGGAAAAGGAGCAATAGTGAAATGACAGAATTCCAGATTGCAAAATCACATTGAAATCCAGATTCTTGAAAACTCTCCAGAAAGCAGAAATGCCTTGATGTCACGCCAAAGGAGAACCAAAGCAGCGAACTCAATTGTCAATGAAAGCAATCTCTCGCCACCACCAGTAATGTACTCAAAGCTCTTCCTCCCAGTGGCGCTCAACGCCCAGACTACGATCCTACAGCTACTACGCTAGCCCACACAAATGATAAAGCAACCAGTTGATGTCAGCAGTAGCGACCAAACTACATGCAGATGTCGGCCATCCAGACCCCTGCCACGACCAGGTATGTGCTCTCACGTCACCTCTCTCCTCCGCCCTCCCAATGCCCACCCTCGACTTCTCGCACAGCTTCACCTTCTATCACGAGGGCCACCTCCACCTCCGCTAGCATCTGCGCCCAAGCCCCGACTATGACTGGCCTGGCGCTAGCTCCCTTCAGGCAGCGCTCCACTTCCCTTGCGCCCGTGTGCGCCCAGGCACATGCAGGAGCAGCATGAGCGCTCAGTGTAGCAGCACTACCGCCTTGCACCCCAGTGCCTGAATGCCCGACTCACAGCCAGGCACGTTGCTATATGCGAAGTGGCCTGGCCCGATGGCAGCCTGGCCTGGCCTCGCATGTGCCCAGTAGCTTCAGGTTGGGCCAAAGTGTCTGTTCC
Organism: Chara braunii; assembly: GCA_003427395.1. NCBI lineage: Eukaryota > Viridiplantae > Streptophyta > Charophyceae > Charales > Characeae > Chara > Chara braunii. The sequence continues at coordinate 412,010 of BFEA01000564.1, read as the reverse complement.
CAGGCCCATTCAGAAGTGGCCTTGGACTGAATTGCTTAGGCCTGCCCAGCCATCCAAGTGCGAAAGTGAGGTGTTCCCTGCTTCCACTGCATTGCCAGAAGAGCCTGGAAGGCCCACGAATGTTTCTGATTTTCACGAGCAGGGCGAATGTAACCAACTGGCCCGTGGCAACTGTCTGGCGTCCACCAAGGCTTTGCAAAATTGACAAATTCAGGACTCATTGAGTTTTGGGGGCCCGCCGTCACTTAGGGAGGGCACATGCTTGCTGTAGGGGCCACATGCAGGTATGCCGAGGGCTCAAAATCCTCACACAAGATACCATGTGATATGTGATGTAGAAGGGGGAGGGTTCCAGTGCAACATATTACCAGAGCTCAATCAGTACCTAGATCAGCAGACGTCCTGCTGTCACAGTTTTTAGCAGTCTGGTGGAGTGGTTTCCGGAAGAGGTAGAAGTTCCTGGTCATCCTAGTCCTGCTGCAAATGCTCATAGTGCTGAATGAATGAAAGCTCCCAAAGATAGTAATGAAAACAGGCAACCATACAGAACAAAGAAGAGGAGTGTGCGAAGAAGACTAAGCAAAGAATCAATCGGTACGGTGAAGAAGAATAAACAAAGAATCAATCAATACAATGTCTTGTCTCCCCTCCCCTCCCAATTCCCTGCAAAGGTGGAATGTGGCCCTTGAAGTCGATATCGCTCGACACTGGGTCCCAAAGCCAAAGTTATGGAGAACAGCACCCAATATGGCAAAGGTGGTTTTCTGAAGCAAAGTGCTGTCTCCTTGACAGGGGGGGGAAGTCTGAGGTCAGCGTCGCTCTCTCTCCTCCAGGCCCAGTACTCTATATTGTCCGGCCAGGTGCTCCCTCTTGCACCCAAAGAAGGGCTGACGTGCTTTCCCTCCAGCGGCCGGGAATCGGCAGGGCCTCAGGCTGTCTCTGGCCTAGGGCCTGGTTTGACTTTCTCTGGCCCTGGGGACTCAGTTTGGTGGATGCTGTGCGCATAGGCGATCGGCTGCAGGACTTCTCTTTGTGCCCCTAGGACCCAGCAGTCCGAGTTTTGTTTCCACAATGTTGACTCAACCAAAAGCTATGACCCAAAGGCTCTTGTGGTGCCCAAGTTGTGTGTGTGTGTGTGTGTGTGTGTGTGTGTGTGTGTGTGTGTGTGTGTGTGTGCCAGAGAATTGTCATGTCTTAGGACAGAGGTGCCTATTTTGACTGCATCTAGCCGTAATCACTACCCGATACATCAGATAGAGTGCTGGTGTGCGTATACCCTTGAAAGTCCCCACCAGATAGAGTTGAGGGCGGGAAACTTTGTGGGTTTCACAATGCACGTGTTCAAAACCAAACTCTAAATATTAGCTATAAAAAAAAAAAAGTGTCATTGGCTCCTGGAGGGGACACTGGAGCGGGAGACAACACTTGCCAGTGCAGGCGGGAATGGTAGGTACGTTTGCAATGACACCTTTCCGCTCCAAGCCTGTTCTATTCTCTATGTCATGCAAGCATATACCCCTCTCCCCCGCCCAGCTAGGACCCCCCGGCTCTTGGCCTCAGCTTAGTCTGTGCTCAGTGCATCCATCCACTGCTCTGCACTCCAGACAACACACCAAAGCTCCGCACATGATATATAGAATAATAGAATGATATTCTGAACAAGATTAACTACGACTTCAGCTTTCTTTATATATCTGTGCTCTGGTCTTCAAACGATAATAATGGAGATTCATGATGGGAACACAATGCCTTAGATTATTCCAATTTGGCTTATTTTTGGCCTGAAAGTTGGGTGATTTTAGAGAAGAGTTAGAAAATGAAGAATGTGGTTTATGACTTTGTCAAAGTTTTACTTGTAGTGTCTTTTGTGAGGCGCATAGTTTTGTTTCGGGGGTACAATTTTTTCGAGAAAACAGGATAGCTCAAAATATTCTCCTCAATTGTCAGCTGTGTGCATTTTGCAGCAAGTGGGACCACACCCTAATGCTGTTTCCCTAATGTTTTTAAACGACTTTTGTTTCCTTCTACACTTCAATGCAAAAAACACTTCTGACAGCAGTCCTTCCTGCGCTCTTCGTGGCTAGCATTTCAGTGGCAGAGATGTTGAGTGTGGGACAATCAGAGAGAAAGGAGCTGGAGTTATCTTGAGATGTTATGATTTGGAAAGAGGTGCAGAGGATGACGACGAAATCGAAAGATCACAGGACATCCGCTTGCTGGCCCTTTCATGTATAGCTATGGTCATTGGAAAATTGGAAGGTCACAAGCTGGAGAGGATGATGGATGCCATGTTGCACAAATCGTTTGTTCTGGCTCTGCTGGCTCAGGTGAAGTGGTCCCCTCCCCCCCTTTTTTTCCCCCCTTGATTTGTGTGTGCACCTGTACTGGTTCTTTTGGCTCAGGTAAGTGTTTTCGTTTGTTTGGCTTTTGTCAATTTCTACTGGCTCAAGTAAAATGTAAACGACAAAAAAAAAAAAAAAAAGTAAACGACAAATGTCACCAGAAATGATAGGTCACCAATAGGGGTGCCTGTGCCACCTTAGCATGCCTGGAATGCCGCCCTGCCACGCAACCCCTCCGATCGAGGACTCAGGAGGCCGAGCGCTGGGGTCGAAAAGCCCCGACAGCTCGCAAGGTGCCGTGCAATGAAAGGCAACATGAAAAATCTTTCAGGGGCCAGTACGCCCATGTTTTCTTTTTTCCTTTCTCCATTGACCTGGGCCGTTGATCGACTAACCTTGACAGGCTGGAACAACCCAGCGAGCACGAGAGGGGGCAAAGCAAGTTCCCTTCAAAATCGAATCCCAGGAAACTTTGTGCGCTGCGTACCCCATCTTCCTGCTCCCCTGCTCGGCATCGTCGTCAACATCGACCTCCTCGTCTTTGTTTCCATCAACCTCCTCGTTGTCATCGTGGTCGCTGCCCTGCTGGATCATCCATCACTTGCCCAAAAGTGAGTTCTTCTTCTTCCTCTTGTTCTTCGTCTCCGTCATGTGATGTCTCTTCCCCCCCTGTCACACTGTCCCTGTGCTTCTTCTTCTTGCTCTTCTTCTTCCTCCTTCCCACCATGCCATCTCCGCGCCATTTCCCTGCCCTCCCTTTCTGACATCTCTTTTCCCCCTCATCGCGCCACTGTCTTTACCCCCCTGTTACCCGCCAGGATGGTGACGAGTTCTGATGACAGTTGAGATTGCATCGGTTGAGGACTACTTCGGGGATCTGACTTCATCTACTTCTGGAGATGTATCTTGATATTGGGAGATCGACATCTGGAACACTGTGAGACTCTGTATTCACGACATTCCGGATATGCACTACTTATGACATTCAAGATACTATTTTTGGATCCATGGTGCTGACGTCATTTTCCCTCTCCTCCTCCTTTCGTCTCTCCTCTCCCTCCATTTGTCCGTGTATGATCTCAGACCCTGGCCTGTTCTTCCATGTCCAAGGCCAGGGCTTTCACACCACTGATGCATGTTGAGAGTGTTTCGTTGCAGTCTGAGTCGGGTCAGAATCAGTCCATGTGTATCAAGTCGTCCGCTGTATTTTGTACTTACTCTGTATTATCTGGTCGGTTCTGGGCATCTGTGCCATATTTATGACTGTGTTTCACGAGTATGCAACACTCTCCCTACCCGGCTATAGGCTAGAGAGAGAGAGAGAGAGAGAGAGAGAGAGAGAGAGAGAGAGAGAGAGAGAGAGAGAGAGAGAGAGAGAGAGAG
>BFEA01000564.1:381815-395978 GCA_003427395.1 Chara braunii | reverse complement strand
GATGGGAGCATGAGGCCTGGAAGAGCTTCGGTTCGTACTGAAAACATCCATGCTGGTGGTAGTCGCAGGTGGATTGAATAGGTTTCACCTATCTGTTTTGTCGGTGGTTCTTATGAATGTCTTAGGACTCTAGGGAATCTTAGCTACCCATCCTAGGCGGTTCTGAAGCGGTTATACTCAGTGATCTGTGGCTGTTCGATGCCAGAACGATGCTGGCCGGTGCTGGGGTGATGCCCTGTAACCTGCTGATGCAGGAGCGTGAGGCCTGGTAGAGAGATCTGGGGAATGCTTTGGGGGCGCATCCCAAGGGACAGCCAAGGTTTGCTGCTGGGACGACGCTGGTCGGAGCTGGGGCGAGTTGTGTTGCCCTGTAACCCAGCACGGTGGGGGCATGAGGCCTGGAAGAGCTCAGCAGGGAGTAAGACTGTGTTGGAAAGTCTTAGAAGGGCTGGTTTAGGGATCCTGAGGGTTGTGAGCTTTTGTAGGACCTCTGTGGCAGCCTATTGCATGTGTAGTTCCTTATTAGGTCATTAGATATTCACAGACTGATCTCAGCCGAAGCCGGGTAATGGCCCCGGTATCTCAAATGATCTCAATGTTCTCAAATGTTCTCAATGATCTGTACAATTCGATATGGGACGCTGGGCCCGGTTCCCAGCACGTGCTGCTCCCCATGAATAGACTGGAGCATTTGTTTGAAAAAAAAGAAAAAAGGGAAGGGTATCAAAGTGTGTGAATTTAAACTCGTGTTTTACTTTTAAGTGACAGTGTGTGCACTTGAAGACGTGTTTTGTTTGAAGAGAAGCAAAATAGTACTGCAGCAGCAAGCTGCAGCTGAGAGAAGCAATCAAGGTAAAGACAATCTGACAGTTAGTCATCCGTCACATGGGAGTAATCAATGCTGGTCAGATGACCGAGATGGAAGGAAGTATTGAGTGCGTTAATTATTGTATGATCTTTCATCTTGCCAGGGAAAGGGACTGGACTGATGCTCCCCAAAGGGATACAGTGCCAGGACCATGAGGACCTGTATTGATTTAAAAACAATGTGGCAGTATTTCACTTTGTGTGTATTTCAGTAGCAGCTACTGCAATGAAATGCCTTAATTGATAGGCAGACGACCATTGGATCAACCAGGATATGCTGAATCTCCTGCTCTTTTTGGCAAAAACTTCCTCTGAAATACTCACACTTTCATGACAGAATCTGACCGTAATTCTGCCCAGCTAGGGAAGTACAAATTGTGTTTATGGTCATAAACCCTCTTGGGCTCTTCCTTGTTGATCCAATTATCTGCGGAGTCAAGTTTTTCCCACATTCATACGATGCAAGCATGCGAGTACATGCTTATCCAATCAATGTCTAGATCTTTTCGATAAGCAGGAGAGCCATCCATCTTATTTCACACAATCACGTTCAATTATTCAATATATAAGTGGAGATGGCTGGTACCATCCATGTTTAGCACCAGCCCACTGGCAGGATAGTTATTACCAGTGGAATTGAACACCAACTACAAAAATATGTCCAAGTAAGCACAAAGGAAAGTCAATATTTCAAAATTGCAATGATGATTGTCCACAAGTCCTCGTTCTTTCTACTTGGTCTTCTCATCCATCTGTTGGTGTTTTGCTACAGCTGTGCAGCTCTGCCAATCGGATTGCAGACCTGTCTGGTGCAATCCTTGACGAATTATTGTTCGGCTCCCGGCCAACAGCTGTCTCTGTATCACCTTTGGTAACCGGACGACAGTTGCCACAAGTGGACTTCATCATGCAGGTGCTACCGGAGATGTTGGAAACACGGGGCTTCATCTCGCATGCAGCCACTGGTCTGCTAGCAAAATGTTTCGCTGTGTATCCTTTTCATACCATGGTTAACATCCAAAAACACAAAGCATCCTCAACAGGACTGTACACATTCAGAAGTAGAGTGCGATGTGTCTGTGGGAAAGACGGTAGTGTCCAGAAGCTCCGCACAACTTCCAGATATCTGGAGACCAAACACATCATAAGCAAACATAGAAAAGAGATTTCGAGTATGGTCAGTAACAGTGAGTTTTTGCAGAGAACGCTGGAACAGCATCGGAAACTATCTGTCGTAGCAAAGAGATTTCGAGTATATTCAGCAGTAGCGAGTTTTGCAGAGAATGCTGGAACAGCATCGGAAACTATCTGTCGTTGATATGCTTTGACGATGCGAGTTGCAGTCTGCAGCAATTCTTTCTTTGAAATACCAGTAGAGGTCATCCGACGACTGATACAAAAAGTGAACTTGGTAGAATCTGTTATGTCCCTTACTAGTGTGACTTACAATTCGGTCTACCTCATGACCACCATTGATTGCACGAGGGATCAGGAGCAAGATGCGGAAACAGTTTAGACGCGTAAAAGATCGGATACACGTGCAGATGAGGATGGACGTCAATCACATATGGACCAAACTGATCATCACCCACCACCTTCAGAACCTTCCACGGACCGTTGTAGAGAGGGAGAAGTTTTTGTGACACCTCCTCTTCCTCTGAAAACTCAGACATCTTGACCCAGACATAACTTCCCACTTCGAAAGGCGAAGGTCTGCGCTTTTTGTTTGCATGATGGATCATGGCATGCCGTCGCTTGGTCATTGCTGCAACAGCAACTTCGAGCAAGCGATTGTTCTTGGCGTTGTAGCCAGGCATGCCAGGCGTCAGACCAGGCGGCTGTTCAGGGAAAAGATAGGAGAGAGGGTTGTGAATCTTCCAACCGAAATGCAGTCTGTTCGGCATTATACCGGTGGAAGAGTGAATGGGGTTGTCCTACAACCCCTTCACTGCATATGACTCTTCATCCCACATCTACAGCAACCCGTGTTCTGCAGCAGTCTGGGGCCCCGAAACGGAGCCCAGACGACGCAGGCCAAACTCGGCCTGCGCCAGGCAGTGTGACCGCACACTCCCTGTGGGAAAATCAACAGTCTAAGTCAACTGTCAGGTCGAAGGTACCCCGCCCAGGCCCTTGGTCGGATACACTCACTTGTTGTGCGCAGGTACCCAGACAGCATCAAGGCCARAAGGAATTTGGTTTCATGCCAATCTGGGTCATAATTTGCATTGAGATCTGGACGGCTGAGGGATGCAGCATCCSGGGTYYAGACCYCGSGTCAACGCTATATAAGCGCTGACTTCCTGACTTTGAGATTCATTCAGTCTTGCGTCAATGCTGACTTCACGCGTTGACGACGCAACGCTGGCTCGACGCTGCGACGCTGGTGGGCGCTCGCTTTGTGCTGGCACTTGGGAGATTACGACGACGCACTGCTAGCTCGGCATGGTGGCTGCCTAGCTATTGTCTTCAAGGCATGCTGACGTGGCAGCTGCCACGCGTTGCTGCTGATGTGGCCACTGCCACGTGTTCTATCTTCTGACGTGGCTGGGCTACGTGACGGACACTGTTGTTCTGATTCACCGTCACTCGGGAGGAGATCATGACTGTGGGATGATTGTGGACACATACCTGGTTATCTCGAGGTCGACATTGCTCCAGTACGCTGATGAGGGTCTGATCGACGTGCCACGTGGCACACTGGAATAGAACTTTAGATGTGTGTTCAGACTATTGATTATCTAAGGTGGTGATCGAGGAGGGAGCCCGAAGTTGGAGTGGGCCTTGTTCTTTATTCCTCTCCTTTGTCTAATCTCCCTGCTCTCTCATTCGTCTGTGCATGATTATCCCATCTCACTCTATATAGACACGATTCTGATTATTGATAATCATCAGCGGGTTGACATTCATCTGGGCTTGCATTGTTGACAACTGTCTTCTCGATCTGGGTTCATTGCAATTTGGTATCAGAGTATACTCCTGATGACGACGCGCGCAAGGTAAGTGACACGCGCGTGTATGATGTGATGACAACGGGATCTGACGTGGACAACGAAGAAGACGGTTGGTGTTGCTGACATGGCACGGACTTCGCTGGCGAGAAGACGAGATCTCGTCGCGATTGCTGACGTGGCAGACGGGATCGCAATCAAGAAGTGCCCACGGCATCGCGATCCCATGTTGACGTGGCATATTATGTGCCACGTCTAAAGGCTTGGTTGCTGAGAGATTGTTGACGTGGCATTCTCGTGCTGCATTAGCAGCTGAGACGTGACCAGGTCTGGAACAGGTGCTGACGTGGCCTTTGGGGAAGTTAATGTTGATTGCTGACATGGCAGGGAGATTCATCACACCAGTCTTCCAGACGTGGTGACTACCTGTTGACGTGGCATCGGTCTCCATTGGCAAACGTGGCATTGTTTGATTGGTTGGGGCAGCGACGATATCACACCAAGACGCGAATTGGCAAGTGGGAAGGATCAGAGTACACATTTGCTGACGTGGCATCCCGTCGACAACTGATTGGACATGATGTGCTGACGTGGCAGATTTGCGATGTTGGCATGCCAGGGATGACACGTGGCAGGCAGGTGGCTGCCAAGTAAGAGTTGCACCTTGAAGACGAAGGTGGTACGGCTGATTGAACGGCTGATTGAACGGCTGACTGGACAGCTGTAGTGCCAACTGTCAAGAGGGGTGCTGTAACGGATTGGCAACAGGAACGACACATAGGAAAGAAAAAGAAGATTGCTGACACATTGTTGTTGATTGATGTTGGCATACTTACCTGTCGTTTGTTGTGTTGTGGTGTTGTGCGTACTTACTTGTGTTGTATCTGATCACACTGGCCTGAGGTGGTACCTGTACACTCTTGATTAGAACGTCATGACACAGACAGACAAAGAACAACAAAAAATAATTAGAATGAAAAATAATTGTATTTATTTTCTTCTTTGGTTGTTCAAAATTCTTGTTATTGTAGAATATTGCGGCCGTGGAATTTATTATTGTTATTTTCTTCTTCGGTTGTTCAAAATTCTTGTTGTTGTAGAATAGTGCGGCCATGGAATTTATTATTGTTATTGATTATTTATTGTGCGGCAGACGTACATCACGATGTCTCTTTTTTGGAATTGTTTGAAATTGTCAGTGCTTACACGATTTATTCCCTTTCTCTTCTATCCCGTCTCACTCATCTTCAGTATTGATGAGGAGACCCCTGACCAAGATTATTGAAGAAAGGAACTATTTGGTTGTGGGACAAAGACTGTGAGTCTTCCTTTAAAAAGGTAAAGTATGCTTTGACTCACTATCCTATTTTGAAAATTGTTGATCCATCTCTTCCCTTCATCGTTACTACTGATGCAAGTCAGTATGAAATTGGCGCAGTCCTTCAACAGAACGACGGCAATGGCTATAGACCCGTGCAGTTCATGTCTGCATGATTGCCATCGGACAAGGTTGCCAACTCCACCTATGAAAGGGAACTGTATGCACTAGTCTGCGCGTTGAACACCTGGAAACACTACTTGTTAGGGAGGCACTTCGCTGTGTATTCAGACCACTCTACCCTGAAGTGGATAAAAACACAGCCTAGACTCTCTGATAAGATGGTACGATGGTCTGCTTTCCTTGATACTTTTGATTTTGAATTGAAAACTATCAAAGGTAAGTGTAATATTGTTGCAGATGCATTGTCCAGACGATGTGATTTCTTTGGTACTATTGTCTCTTATTTGGATGTTGGGAATGACCTGAAAGATAGAATTCGTAAAGGATATGCTACTGATCCTATTCGGAAGCCTATCATGAATGTCCTTGCGAGGGATTCATCTTTACTTCCCAATATAGGATAGCCGATGGTTTGTTTTTCTTGATAGACCAAACTGAACTAAATTGTGTCTCTCTCATCAGGAAGAAATAAAGAGTGATAATTGGGGAATGTCACGACTTTGAAGGACATTTTGGGTTCAAGATCACTTACGCAGAGGTTAGAGAACGCTTTGAGTGGAAGGGACTGAAAGAAGACGTACTAACTTATGTTCGTACATGTCTGGTATGCCAGAGAAACAAACCTTCACATGAGCATCCACTCGGTCTTCTGAAACCATTACCGATTCCAAGTGAACCAGGTGAGAGTCCATTTCGATGGATTTTATGAGTCTTACCAAGAGCCGTAATAGCAATAGTTAAGTAATGGTTATTGTGGATCGTTTGTCTAAGTATGTCATGTTCATTCCCTTACCCGCAGAGGCACGAACAGAACTTGTGATCCAAAAAGTTCAGATGCGATGGGTGACTGAATACGGATTTCCCCTCTCCATTGTGTCTGATCGTGACGTCAAGTTCACAAGTATGCCATGGCAAAAGCTCATGGAGGCGTACGGCACACGACTCACCATGTCGTCAGGGCGACAGACTGAAACGAATGGACAAAGTGACCAGATGAATCGTTTGTGCCAGCAACTTTTGCGTATGTATTTGAGACTTGATCAGATTGATTGGGACGAAAACTTACCCAAGATAGCAAGTGCATACAACAGTAGTGTTCATACCACCACCGGGCATGCGCCCAATGCACTTCACAAGGGGTGGAAACCTAAGCGTCCCATTGACGTACTAACACGGGACCAATTCCTTAGGTTACCTCCAAGGACTCGAGAGTATGCAGTATTGTTTCAAGAAGACATTAAGAAAGTGAAGGACAATCTGAAGAAAACTCATGACCAAATGATTGAACAAGCTAACAAGCATTGTCGACCCTCAACATTCAAGGAAGGTGATCTAGTCTGGGTCAAGTCCAAAGAGTTTTCATTGGAAGAAAATATGTCTCAGAAACTTTTGTCCGTCTATTTTGGACGTTGGGAAGTTCTCAAAGTAATTGCGGATGCAGAGGGACCGTCTTATCGAATTGATATTCCCCCTCATCTCAAAACGTATCCTGTCTTTCACACGTCCAAATTGTTACCCTATGTAGAAGGAAATGAGTTCCCACACAGACCTTCTATGATTCCACCAGACATGGATGGCGGATATGAGGTAGACAAAACATGGATACTTTTCTACAGGTGGAAGTGGACGACCTTAGATGCAGTTCAAGGTACGTTTCAAATCTCAGGCACCATCTGAGGACAAATGGTTCAGTAAACGAGAACTACTTGAAACTGCTCATGATATTGTATCTGCATATGAACGTGGGTTAAAGTCTTCGTTATTATTGCGATGGAACTGGAAAATGGGTCGACAGGAATGCAGTAACCCGTGTTCTGCAGCTGTCTGGGCCCTCGAAACGGAGCCCAAACGACGCAGGCCAAACTCGGCCTGCGCGAGGCAGTGTGACCGCACACTGCCCGTGGGAAAGTCAACAGTCTAAGTAAATTGTCAGGTCGAAGGTATCCCGCCCAGGCCCTTGGTCGGATACACTCACTTGTTGTGCGCAGGTACCCAAACAACATCAAGGCCAGAAGGAATTTGGTTTCAGGCCAATCTGGGTAATCACTTGCGTTGAGATCTGGACGGCTGAGGGATGCAGCATCCGGGGTCCAGACCCCGCGTCAACGCTATATAAGCACTGACTTCCTGACTTTGAGATTCATTCAGTCTTGTGTCAATGCTGACTTCACGCGTTGACGACGCAACGCTGGCTCGACGCTGCGACGTTGGTGGGCGCTGGCTTTGTGTTGGCACTTGGGAGATTACGGCGACGCACTGCTAGCTCGGCATGGTGGCTGGTTGGCTATTGTCTTCAAGGCATGGTGACGTGGCAGCTGCCATGCGTTGCTGCTGATGTGGTCACTGCCACGTGTTCTATCTTCTAATGTGGCTGGGCTACGTGACCGACACTGTTGTTCTGATTCATCGTCACTCGGGAGGAGATCATGACTGTGGGATGATTGTGGACACGCACCTGGTTATCTCGAGGTCGACATTGCTCCAGTACGCTGATGAGGGTTTGATCGATGTGCCACATGGCACACTGGAATAAAACTTTAGATGTGTGTTCAGACTATTGATTATCTGAGGTGGTGATCGAGGAGGGAGCCCGAAGCAGGAGTGGGCCTTGTTCTTTATTCCTCTCCTTTGTCTAATCTCCCTCCTCTCTCCTTCGTTTGTGCATGATTATCCCATCTTATTCTATATGGACACGATTTTGATTATTGATAGTCATCATCGGGTTGACATTCATCTGGCTTGCATTGTTGGCAAGTGTCTTCACGATCTGAGTTCATTGCACGTCTCTTAGTTGGTGCGGAGATGCTCATGGTTGCCACGAGATGGTGTGGAGACGCTCATGGTTGCCACGAGATGGTCTGATCCATTGACAGACTTCAACCTTTGTTCTCGACCCTGCTCCATCCCACTGGCTGATGTTTTCTTCCCAGATCATTTGTCAATGATGGTGCCTTCGAGATTTATGGGGGATATGGTTGTATAGATTCTAAGACAATATTCAAATTTCCAAAAAATGAAGGTAGTTCAAAGATCAAACACTAATTAAATCCTGTCCACACAAGCAAAACACACTGCGGCATCCAAATCAAGAAGACAATCAAGGAAAATAAAAAAAGAAAAAAGAATAAAGAGGGGGAGGATGAATCAGACAATGTCGAGGCTCACGAACACTAGATATAGACAAAGCACCCCACCAAACACCAACTGGCATGCCAAGGGCCTCCAAATACTTTGCTGGAACGTGAATGGTTTTGGGAATGTCTTAGCCGAGGAAGATAAAATCAGGGACATTCAGCTCGATCTGATAGGCAAAGATCATCCCAAATCCGACGTGATACTACTCCAAGAGACCCACCTATCAAATCTTAGCAACCACACCCGAATACAGAAAATCGTGAAAAAGACACTAGATGGGTGCGCCTTCGGCTGATGGTCCAACAAAGAGGGTATGAGTATAAAAGGAACTGCAATTCTCATACCAAGGACGTCTTGATTGAAGGTCAAATCTTGAACAGCGAGGGAGACAGCGAGGAGGGGAGATGGTCATGGTTAGACATAAGAGTTCATAATCCTCAACCTGTACGCACCCAACGTAGAACCCGAACGACTGATTTTCTTTGAGAACATCAAACCTCTTATCCCCAACCCGCAACCGGTTGTCATCCGCAGGGGACCGGAACACGACTCTGGGCCCCAACTTGGACCGGATCTTTAGGACAGTATTATTGGGTCCCACAAGAGCGGGAACCTGGATATAGAATCTAATGGCAAAATATAACTCATCGATCCGTTCAAGGCACAGTATCCGGGCAAAAAGTCTTTCTCCCGAATCTAAAAGAACCAAGTCAATCGGACCTCATTGTCCAAGATTGATTACTTCCTGATCTCTTAAGAGCCTGCAAGGTGAAATCAAGGAAGCTGAAATACGTCCTTCAACCGCCTTCAAAGGACTGGACCACAAACCCATTCAACTCACCAGTCGAAACAAGATAAGTTTTTTTCAGGCTAAACAACTCTCTCCGAGTGATTGAGAGGTTGTGCATAGCGGTCAAAGAAAATTGGTCCATCCAAAAACAACGAGAATTCAGACAGACGAATGAATGGGCACCAATGGTTCATCGACGGTTACGCAGACCTAACACGAATAGTATCAGCAGAATCGCGGGGTATAGCAGGGGATCGCAAAAGGAGAAGGGAAGAACTCCAACTCGCGATCTCAATCGCAAAAGGTAACCTAGTAGGGGACCCCTCTAGCGAGTTCTACAAGGATTTACTAGCTGATCCCAAAGAGGAACTAAACGAATGGAGAAGATGGGACTTGAGAGGACTGCGAAAATGCGCTTGGATGACAAACTACACACTCAATGAAACCATGGCTTTTTTTTTTCTTCTCCAGAATCAAAGCGAACGCCAGGAATAACATCATAGAGGCCCTCAAAGACTGAACAGATCAAGGAAATGTCAAAACACCAGGTACAAAGATGGTAAGGATAGCCAGAATATTCTACGCAGATCTATATGAGTCAAAGACACCTTCAACCCCGACCACAACAAACCTAAAAGCCTGTCAACGCATGATGTTGTACCTAGACAAAACGATCTCAACAGCTCAAGCGGAAGGTCTGGACAAACCCCTAACCCTGGCTGAGCTACACGTAGCCCTGACCCAGATGGGAAATGACAAAGCTCTGGACATTGACGACCTCTCTAAAAAATTTTGGAGCTACGTCTGGCCGATTCTAGGAAAGGACCTGCTCGAGTTCTTCAACGACAGCAGGCTAAAGGGAGGCCTAGGCAAGGAACTAAGCACCAGCGTGGTATCTCTGCTGCACAAAAAGGGAGACAAAGAGGACCTAAGAAACTATAGACCGATATCACTACTCACCACTCCCTACAAAATCCTCGCTAAGGCCCTTGCAAACAGAATTACAAAGCTAACAAACAAATGCTTTCATATCGACCAAGCAGGCTTTATCCCTGGACATACTAGATAATTTGATGGCACTAAATGAGGCAGCAAAGAAGATCACAGAAAAACGAATGAAGGCAGCAATCCTGTTTTTTTTATTTCGAAAAGGCCTACGATCAGGTCAACTGGGACTTCCTGCATGCCTGCATGGAGAAAATGGGAGTAGGTCCCAAGTTCAGAGAATGGGCTAGAGTCCTTGATTCAGACGCAACAGGCAGAGTTCAGGTCAATAGGATTCTTTCAGAGACCTACCCGATCTCGAGATCAGTTAGACAAGGTGACCCACTGGCCCCGCCCATCTTCCTCTTCATTATGGAAGCCATACCCTCCTTCCTTCGGAAAGACCCTTCCATTGACCACCTTACGGAACGCAACTTCAATCCTTTACATGATTTTGCCCTACCCACTGCACTAATGTTCGCCGACGACCTCGCTGTCCTCATTCGTGCCAACAGCTGCTCATCCCAAGCCCTCGTAAGAGCATTGGAAGCTTTAGACTGGCATCAGAAATGAAGGTCAATTGGGGCAAAACCGAAGGACGGTGGCTAGCAGACGGGACCCCACCCCAACCAGCCGAAACAGCCACACCCATGTCATGGTCTACAGGAGTTCAGGCACTAAGATTCCATGGTATCATGATAAACAAGGATGGATTGTGGCCAGGCATGGGCCACAACCTAGTCGCCAGGGCAATGACTCGCTTGGCCCCGTGCAAGTATGCCCAGGCTTCGTTAATCGGAAGAGCACTACTGATTAACACGACAATTTTTCGACACTGTGGTACATGGCATCCATCTGGTCCCCCCCCGACGATGACCTCAAAACGTTAAGAAACAGGGCCAGATGCTGCTTATGGACCGGAGACCCCAACAAGACCACGTGTATCAACAGGGTAGCCTGGAACCACATCATCAGGAAACCGCAGGAGGGGGGGGGGGGGCACTAATTGATCCCAAACAGGAATCCATAGACACTGCAGATGAAATGGATTATCAAGATCCTAATAAGACAATCCATTCCATGGACCCAAATGGATCGGGACAGCATCAGAAATCTAGCACCTATCAACTCCCCTCCGAACATGAGAGGTCTCTTCTGGGTAATGGCGAAGGACTGGACAATCAAATCAGGTAGATAGAGCTGAAGAAACCCAACAGATCGTATTACAAGCCATACTCCAACAGCAAATCCATACTGGGAATCAACCCTCAAAGCCTGGTGAAGAATGATGCCGAACAAACACGGTGCACCAGGAAACAGAGAAGAGGTCCTGGGACAACCTCTATTCTGCAATTCCCCTATCGTAGACCCGAGTATCTCACCCTGGACAGTACACACAAAAGACAGGAGATGGCTATCCTGGGTGGAAAAAGGGGTGTGGCAGGTGAAACACATTTGGGCGGAACATCGAAGACAATGGTAAACCGAACAGGAGCTCCAAAATGAATTGAAAGGCTGCCACTCCCTCACAGAAATCTAACACAGATTCAGAAGCGCATCCCAACACAGTGGCTCTCCCTCTTAAGGGAGGACTTCTCATGGAAATCCGGGGACTGGGGCATACTCATTTCCCAAACCCAGCCTCGCAGAGCTGACCAATTTCTTTCGCGAACTAATGCACCCAGCTACCTCTCCAAATTCTTCTCCTACCCGATCATTAATCACAACCTACAAGAGCCGGAAGTTATGAACAAAGAACCCCAGTGTGACATGCTAGAATCCTTCCGATTGAGGGAAGTGAGGGTCACAAAAGCTAAACCCTGGATAATATTCCAACCTGATCTCTGCCTCAGACCTCGAATTCGGCCCGAAAGAGTGGATCTGGAAACAGGGAAAATCCTGGAGAACGAGAACGATATTTGAATACAATGTAAAATTAGGTTATGACTTAGGATTACAAACTACAGACCCAGATCCCAGACTCTAAGAAAAATGGAGGGAGATCCTGAACCTAGAACCTACTGACGAAGTACCTGTCCATCAGACTGGTTAGGATCCGAAGCATGCAGTGGCTCATAGCCCACGCATCCCCTGTCAGCCACTGGCTCCACAAGAGGAGGAAACATACAGATCCCGACAGCTCCGAATTATGTGTTTTGTGCACAGACAACAGACCAGAAGACATACCCCACTGCCTCCTGTACTGCACTGAAGCAGCCTGGAAATGGAACTAAGCTCGCAACCTATGGTCCCTCCTCTTCTCATCACCCCCTTTCCCCACACCTCCTCAAAACATCCTCCTTCATTCCAACAGTACTAACAATCTCAAAGGCGGCAAGGAAATCTGGTTTCACCTTCTCAGGAAGCTGGCTCTGTGGGTGATCTGGAAAAGGAGGTGTACCAAGACTATCCAGAGAACTGAGGTGGCAAGGGAAGAAATGTGGGCCCTAGTGTTGACTATGACGGAAACTGAGATTCGGTGCAGATGGAGGGAGGTTACATCAACAACGAAAGTCAGGCCAGAAAGGCTAGCCACGAAGAGACGTTCTTTCGTGAGAGACTGGCTCCTACAGGGAAAGATGGCAACAGTGGCAGATAAGATTGATCTGGAAAAAATGGCACAGTGAAATCCAGCAAGGACGACGAGCCAGGGATGGGCAAACTGAGACCATGGTCTCAACAATCCAGACAACTCTCCTCTTTTCTTGTTGCACACGAAATGCATAACATAATCAAAATGGATTCTGAGAGGAAAGTGGTAGGCCAAGCTGACAGTCAATCCTCCTACATAGGAGCAATCAATGCTGGTCAGGGTTCCTTCGGCCAGATGGAAGGAAGCGTGAGAGTGTTTACCATGTATTCCAATTCTCGACTTGCCGGTGGACAGGAACCGGAATGATGCTCCCCAGAATGGAAATGGAGCCATGACCATACAAAAAAAAGAAAAAAAAGAAAAAAGAAAGAAAGAAAGAAAAGGGAAGATAGTTCAAAGATCGTAAAAGATTCAGATCAAATACAGCCCTTTTCTTTAGATATACCATCAGAAAAGTTATGGTTTAGATTAAATGAAAAAGCTGTTCAAGGTTTATCTGTAACTGGCATGTGATGCTGCTGGCACTGGCTGCTCACCCAACATGGTTCCGCATCCTCCCGGGGCTTGCCCAGCCGGATTCTGCTTCTGGCTGCCCGGCTTCTCCATATATGGTGAGGCTGGGATCTCAATGGGTCAGCAGGCACTGCCTTCTGGTACCTTCCAGAAGCAGCCCCAGCCTGCTGAGATCCCAACTACCTGGCCGGTACCCAACCTCAGCCTTACCTGGCTTTTTGACACCTGGGGACCAGGGCCCTTTCCATTTTGGGCCTTCACTTAGTGAGGGCCTTTTTCCTGTGACGTGCCTTGGAGGCCCTCATGGCCTCAGACAAGAAAAGAGAACACAGAGGTGTGCTTGATGGAGTATCCTTAGTCAACACGTATGGATTCGAGTATTCACTCCTTTGTTGTGTTCACAGCGTCTCTTAGATATGCATGCAACTCAGATGTTCCTGCAGTTCTTTGCAGCTTCAGAATTCAGCAGTGAGGGAAAGCAGTGCACTACACTTCACCAAAAGTCCTTGACTTATCAGGTGTGCATCAGCTCTCCAAGTACAGTGGAGCTCAATCTCCTGTTCCAAAAGCTGAAGTCGCAGCAGTCAGCTCAAAGGAAGAATGCACTGGCCATCATCCACCACATCGTGGAAATATTTGCCCATTCATCGTACAGCACCTCTGATCTCAGGTGAAACCGTTGTCTTTCTTTTTCCTTTTTTTTTCCTGACCACCTGGATTGGTTGGCAACCGACCAGCTGACTGTCCCACCCATTGGCACCTACAAGTCGGCTGTCAGTTGGCAGCCCAAAAGGAAGGTGTTTTTTTTTTTTTTTTTTTTTTTTTTTTT
>BFEA01000564.1:364544-377449 GCA_003427395.1 Chara braunii | reverse complement strand
GAGAGAGAGAGAGAGAGAGAGAGAGAGAGAGAGAGAGAGAGAGAGAGATGGGCGACATTGGGATTTGACGACATTGGGGTTCAGACTCAGCATCGGGATTCAGACCTTTGGCGAGGGATTATTTGGGACTGTATCGAAGACTTAGTGTTGATGACATTTCCATCTCCCCCCTCCCCTTCGTCTAATCTCCCTCTTCTTCGTCTGTGCATGATCGGGGACTGACGCATTCTTCCCGTGTGAGCATCAGCCCCCTTCACACCATGGAATGATGATGATGCATGTTTGGTCTGCATGGCAGCTTGATTGATCGGATCATTGGTATCTAAGCCTTCCGTTGTGCTATCTTGTATCTGGCGAGAAATGTCGGTTCTTGGTCTGCTCTGCACCATTAAGGTATGCAACAGTTTGGTTTTGGAGCGGACCTTTTTCATCAAGATCCTCCCAATCAAAAAGTCAGCTTGCTGGATGGATGGATGGATGGATGGATGGATGGATGGATGGATGGATGGGAGGAAGGGAGGGATGGATGGATGGATGGATTAGTAAATCAAGTAGGGTTTCGTCAAAATCTCTGCAAATCTTTTTTTCTTTTTCTTTTCTTTTTTTTTCACAACTTCGGATATTTGCATTTCATTTTATCTGAAAATTTCTGATATTTGCATTTCGTTTTCACGCAACAAATATCCGAAAATTTCTGATAGTAACATTTCGTTTTATCTGAAAAGTTCCCATATTTGCACTTCGTTTTTTTTACGTAACAAATATCCGAAATTTTCTGATAGTAGCATTTCGTTTTTTTTATATATTAGTATCCGAAAATTTCTGACGTGAGCATCTCGTTTTCTAGGCATATTAGGGTTACGACGGTGGTGGTCATATTCGGGGAAACGGAATTTATTCTTTTCTGAAAATCGGATCTCCTTTCTATTTCACAAAAAGTTGGGCTCTGAAAGCCGAAATTTTGCGAAGCCTATCAGCATTTCGTTTTCTGGGCACAATAGGAGGTTGTCACATTCTCGGAAACTGAATCTATTCTGTTGCTGAAAACCGAACCTTTATCCTACCCTGCCTAGATCTCACCCATAGCATTGTCCGAAAAATGCCTCACTGCTAACAGATCGACAGACATACAACAAAAAAAAAAAGAAAAAAAAAAAGGGGTGATCCGCTTTTTTTATTTTATTTATTTATTTTTTATGATGATTAATATTGATTATTATTTTTTATTCTGTTGATTAGGACTGGCGTGGAAATTGCAGTCTGGTGGTTTGCCTGCGTTTCCCTCCCACCCAGCCCCCTGTCTGTTTTCTCGCCTTAGTAACTGCCACGTCAGTTACAGTGCCACGTCAGCAGGGCCATGACAAACGGTGACACATCAGCAGTGCCACGTCAGTTGCAGTACCACGTCCGCAGGTCACAACAGTGCAGTATCATTTCAGCAGTGCCACGTCAGCAGTACCGCGTCCTTGACACCGTACAGCTAACTGCAGCTTATGCTCCGACGCAGCAACCGCATTGCAGCACGGGAAGGGCGGGCAGCCGCAGCAGAACAGCAGCTACCTCTGCCCCACCCCTCTGAAATGGACACTCAGGGCAACCCCACGGTGGACAATGCCACATCCGGCAGTCCACACGAGGCGTGCAGTTCGAACCCCCCGGCTCCACAGGCCCAACAGGAGGGTTCCACTGCGACTTCTGCGGGAACCCTCGACGCTGCACCAGTCCGGCAGCAAGGAGAGACCATGACGGCCTTCCTGGTCCGCCTGGGCACCTATATGCAGCAAGTCCAAGAGGAGCAGCAACGCGAGGCAGCAGCCGAAGCAGCACGCCTTAATACCCTTGCACACGCAGAAGAGCAACGACGCCAGCACAATGCCGTCCAATTGCAAAAAGAAATGAATGAACTTGAGAGGAGAGAGAGGGTAAGAAGAAGAAGAAGAAGAAATAAAGAAGAAGAAGATGATGTACACCAGCATAGACCAATGATAATGCTCTTCTTCTTCGCCAACCACTCTCCTCCTCCTTATCTCCTCCTCTCTTATTCACACAAGAAATAATAATACAATGTTGAATGGCTGAACCAAAATCAATGTCCGAATCCCTCTTCTACTGCAGGTATCACTTGAGGTCCACCATAGCCATGGCCACCTCTCTCTCTCTTCCTCCTAGGCCGAGGCTATGGCGGACTACCAGGGCATGGCCCGGCTCTCCAAAGGACAACACAAAGCAGCTATGGCTGCTCTAGCTCAGGCCGCCATGCCTGACTCTGCCTCAAAGATTCTTGGTGTAGCTCTGCCCCAACGTGGGGGGGCCTTCCTGCTGCAGCGCCCACCAGGCTGATGAAGATGGCAACCACCATAGCCAGGTAAGTACCTCTGGCGCTCCCCCTTCCTCCTGGTCTTCTTCCTCCTCCGTGTCCGTGCTCCCTCCGTGTCCTTGCTCCCTCCGTGTCCTTGCTCCTTCCCCAGCAGCGCTGCTCCAAGCTAGCACTGCTCTCGCCAGCACTCCAACCAGTGTGTTGCCGAACTTGCACACCGACAATGAGGCTGGGCTCTTCGCCCGGCCTGGAGATATAGCGGCCTGCTTGCCTCTTGGGCGGTGACTTCCAGGCCGGTTGGCCTTCCAAGCAACCGGTACCTCCTCCCTTTCGGAGGGAAACATCATTGCAGACTCTGATATTGCCCGTACAGGCCCTAGACTCAGACTGGTTGGACTGGTACCCGCCTAGACCTAGCCTACAACTACTGGGCCTCTAAAAATGCCAACTTTTGTCTTCTTCTGCTCGGCCTCAAGTACCCGGCACATCTGCCTCTTCAGGGTGCGGTACCAGCCTACCTGCTACTTGAGTGTTTCCCGCTGCTTCAAGTGTTGCGGGCCTCTTCCCCCGCCACTTGAGTGTTTTCCCCGCTGCAATCCTCAATGTCACAGCCACAGGTAAGTACCGGCCCTGAGGGCCCAACGAACGAACAAGTGCCCTTGCAGGTTACCCACACACTCAAGCCAACAAGCACTCAGACAGGCATGCAGACCAGCAAGCCTGTACACACACAGACTTAGAGAACTTAGTAGCAAGCGGGAAACTCAGCAAGGCATTCGGTCCATGCGCAAAACTCAGAAATCAGCTGTGTGTCTCAGTCCATGTTTGGTCAGGTCATCGCACAGGCCGCATTCAAACCGGTCCTGCCTGGTCTGTAGAGGTGGCCACTTACGATAGGCAGCAACTTTCTCCTCAAATCTTATGCAACCCACAAACTGACTGGCCTCATGTGCCATTCTTGAGTGGTCGGCCCCAGCGGTCACTATTTAGAACCCTGTCAGAACTCCACCTCCCATTTCCTTCCTCCCTCCTCTTGTGTATTACTAGTAATACATACGAATGAGCATCATTACGAGAACCGACAAAATATACGTTGAAGATCTGAGAAGAAATGAACAGGAATACACCTCCACCTCTGCTCTGCCTCCTTTCATACTGTGCAAGTGGGCCGCTATGGCACATGGGGATGTGGGCAGCTCGTGCTCAACCATAATCAACATCGCGAGCCTTGTGCATGCGAGGCACGGTAAAGGGGGAGCTGCAAGGACAAATGAAAGGGGTACCCCGATGAAAGCAAATGTGAACACATTGAAGAAAGGGGTTTACATGCAGCTAGCGTACTTCATGTTGCTTGCTATGGAGGTGGAACTGTTTCATTGTTGGGTTGTCTGAACTCGAGAGCTTTCGTTGTCTGTAATAGGATTAAATATGCTTTGATTTTGGATCTGTTCATCTGGGTGTAATAGGGGCTGTTGTGGTGAATATTCAAAACACGCACACACACACACACACTCACACACACACACACACACACACACACACACACACACACACACAAACACACCTTCCGTCCCCTGTCGCCATCCCTCACTGCACCTCTGCTGCCCCAGTTTTGCCCTCTCTGCCATCTCTGCCATCTCTGCCATCTCTGCCATCTCTGCCGCCATTACAACTATGGTGCGTGTGCATGAGAGAGAGAGAGAGAGAGAGAGAGAGAGAGAGAGAGAGAGAGAGAGAGAGAGAGAGAGAGAGAGGGAGAGATAGTCCTCGTCTAGGTTTGGGGTCTATGTTTGGAGTCGGCGTGTGGATTTAGGTTCTGTGTTTGAGTCTTGAGTTCTGCGCCTGGGTCCAGTACTGGATTTGGGATTGGGCTTTCAGTTTGGATTGTCATCTGGGTTTGGGGTCTGGGGTATGCAAATGGGTCTGGGTCTGTGGCCGTACCCCTGCTCGCTCGCTCTCTCCCTCCCTCTCCATTCTGCCACAACTTTGGGTCTGGGTCGGGTTATGGGGTCCTGGTCTGGGTCTTGGTCTGGGGTGTGGGTGTGGGTGTGGGTGTGGGGTCCGGGTGCCAGTCTGCGGTCTACTCCTGGGTCCAGATCTGGGTTTGGGGTCTGGACTGTTGTCTGGGCTTGCGGTCTGGGGTCTGCGGATGTACTGACCACCCTTTCTTTCTCTTTGTCACACTCCCTCTCCATCTGCACTTGTGCTGACAAAGTAAGGGACCTGCCGTCAACAGTGGTTCAGAGAATGGACAGGGGAAACCCACGTCCAGAAATGAATCACCCAGCTTGCAGGCAAGGCTGCAGCAGGTCATCTAGTTCTGGGAGTCCATGTTACCTTTATCGCGTCCATGCTGTCACCATAGTTTTATTGCAGGCAATGCTGCAATAGGTCATCTAGTTGTGGGAGTACATGTTACCTTTATCGTTCCCATGTTTTTGCAATGAACCCACTTCGATTCAATGGCAAACTTCGACATGCATCACACCTAACATTCACAGACAGCTTACACAACACATGAGAGATGGCAATTAGCCTAAAGCATCAGAATGGCCGCTATCGCCGTCACACCAAAAATGTAACTGTCACTCAGATCTCTCACTCTCTCCCTCTTGCTTTCTCCCTCTTCTCTTGTATCTCTCCCTCTCACTCCCTCACTCTTAGTCCTTGGACTGCTCACACTCACTCTCTGAATACAGTCGCCACTGCCCTACTCCGTCTCTCTTTAACCCTATTTCAACCTTGCAGCTATGGCTGCTGTCTTCTTCCTCGTCAAGCCTAACTATATCACTCACTCGCCCCTCGCCTCCTTCGTCAACCAACTGTCCAGTCGCTCAGTCGCACATGCGCTACAGCATGGCTTCAGCAACATGCGAATTGACAAGTGACCGGATGAAGCACTAAAGCATCTATAGATAGAAGCTGAAGTGAATCGTTGTTGGCTCCTTCGTAGTACTGGTTAATGCGGCCTGTCGGCTGCAATTTGCCAGTTCCGGGACTGTGCCAGGATGCAGCTGCAAAAGTGGACCTCAGGACTGTAGAGTTTTATTGTCAGGTACTGGGCCTCTAACAATCCAAACTACCGGATCCTACAGACCTATGATGCTTTGGCCTCCAGGCCGTACCGGACTCTTAGGATGCTAGACTTGGGTCCTACCGGGGCCAACTGAACTGGGCACGGGTGGGACTTTGGGACCAGGACTTGGGACAGGGACAACACGTGAAATCCTTTCACTCCCAGCGGCCTAATTTCGAGGTCCACCGAGAAAACTTATCCCTTCACCAGTCTACAATATTCTCTCCTCTTCCAGCTCTTCATAGTACGGTACAATGTCGGGTGCTGTTTCCCTTAGTCCCTGGTGTACCAGCATTGATCTTCTGGTTCCTGATATTGGAGCCGGACCTTGTACTGTCTTTGCAGTCTTCCCCTCCTACCGGATCTGTAGACATCCTCGTCTACGAAGCGGTCAATGTCATATCTGCCATCCATAGGTGGTGGAATCGTGGATCTCCATGAGAGAAACTTATCATTTACAATGCATCGCAACAGCTATGCAATGAACACAGGGTAAGTGTGCAGATGGGCTGGAATATCAATCGTATAGGAGGGACGATCTGGGTCCCCCTTGACATCTAGGACTTCCCATTGCCCTCGATATGCGGGTAGCAGTTTTTGAGAATTTCCTTCTTCCGGCAAAGCTCTTTTGACATGACCCAGACAAGATCTGCGGCAGTGAACTGCAACGGCCTGCGATGCTTATTAGCTTGCTCTAATATCTGTTGCTGAGCCTTTCTGATCTTCTCTGCAACCTTGTGCAGGTCTTTCTCATATTGCGGTGAAAATTTTCTAGTGCTTGGTGGTAGCCTTTGAATCTGATCAGGGTGTAGACAATCAATAGGCCTCCTAGGGTGCAACTCATTCGGTGTGCGTGAGGTGGCAAGATGTACAGAGTTATTGTACACGCTGACTGACTACCTTGGGTAGTTGCTCCTCCCGATTGGCCTGGCCTAATATACATGTGTAACACTTGCTGTAGCAGTCTGTTCATCTGCTCTGTCTGTCCGTTAGTCTCTCCGCGTGTCGACCGGATGACATCGTCAGTTTCGACCCGTAGCCTTTCATTGACTGCTGCCAGTGTTCGACAGTGAATCTTTTTTTCTTCTTTCAAAGCAAGGTTCTGATCTATTCGTGAGGAGCAGGACGTGCAGGGAACCGGGCCCAGTGTCCCATACCATATTCATGCAGTACCGAGGTCATTACCCGGCTTCGTCTAATGCAAAAAAAACACAGATCAAGGTGAGAACAATGGCCTTAACGTCCGGCCACAGCGGTACAAAAACAGCAAATTCACTGAATCTATCTACAACAACCATAAGTTTCTCTTACCATTTCGGCTCTTGACATAAGTATCCCTGAAGTCGATGGGGACTGAATCCCTGGGACCAGACGGTATGGGCAACGATTTCAGCAGTCCTAACGGGGGCTGCATGGAACTCGTGTTCCACTATGGAACTCGTGTTCCACTGACAAACTTTGGAGCTGTGGAAATACGAAATGCAGTTGTGTTTCATTTCTATCCAGGTGTATACTCGAGGACTTTATGCAGGGCTTCCTTCGCTGTAGCAACGGCCTCACAAAGCCTGACAAAGGTAAGCAGCTTTAAAATTTTGTTGCAGCTAACTTCCCTCTTTGAGGTAAGTGATTATGGCTTCAAAGAAATCAGCCCTCCTACTCAAGGCATCTGCGGCAACATTATAATTCCCTTTGACTGGCTTAAACTCAAAGCCAAACGCGTCTATCTCCGTAGTCCATCTAGTTAGCTTAATCGGCGTATGGGCCTGTCTTCAACCAGCGAAGTGTCTCATGGTCCGAATATACTTTGAAATGCCTTCCTAACAGATGATGTCGCCAATATCCTAGGGCCTCCTTCAATGTGAACAACTCTCGTTCGTGGGTCAATGTGGTGACCTCCTCACTAGGCAGTCTCCTAGATATGAACTGTACGGGCCTGTGCCCATCTCTATCGTTCGTTTCCAGTCCAACACCAATGCCATACTGAATTGTGTCCGTAGTCACTATAAATGGCAAAGATGGATCGGCTATCTTTGGAACGAGGTACTCAATTAGACACGTTTTCAATTTCTTGAAAGCGGAGGTGCAGTCCTTGTCACACCGCCAAACTGTCTCCTTCTTCAATGGCCTACGTAATGGTGCACCGATGGTCGTAATCTTGCGAACGAACTTACGGTAATAATTAGCCAAACCTAGGAACGATCGCAGTTCCGTCAACATGCGTGACATTGGCCAGTCTCAAATGGCTGCAATCTTAGCATCCTCCGGTCTAACTCCATCCCCATCTACCACGTGTCGTAAGTACAGAGTATGGCGCTTGGCCCACTCACACTCCTTTGGGCTCAATCTGAACTTGCCTCTCGCGATTTACTCAAATTTGAGTGTAAGTGTTCCCGGTGTTCGTCAAGAATCTTGCTAAATACCAAAGTATCATCTAGATAGATTACAATAAAGCTATGTAACCATTCTTTAAAGTGAGCATCCATACATCTTTGGAAAGTGCCAGGGGCATTAGTCGGTCCCGATGGCATGACCATGAACTCATAGCTGTCGTAACACATCCTGCCGTCTTATGCTGATCGGATGTTCCTCTATCTCCCTCTTGCTTTCTCACTCTTCTCTTGTATATTTCCCTCTCGCTCTCTCACCCTCGGTCCTTGGACCGCTCACACTCACTCTTTGAAATCACTCACTGATGCCCCACTTCGCCTCTCTTCGACCCTACTTCAACCTTGCAGCTGTGGCTGCCATCTTCTTCCTCGCCAACCCTAACTATGGCGCTCGCTCACCCTTCGCCTACTTCATCAACCGACCATCCAGTCGCTCAGTCGCACAAGCGCTACAGCATGGCTTCCACAACATGCGAATTGACAAATGACCCGATGAAGCACTGTAGAATCTATAATTAGCAGCTGAAGTGAATCGTTCTCGGCTCTGGACCGGTACCGGTCGATGCGGCCTGTCGGCTGCAGTTTTCCAGTTCCAGAACTTACCGGACTTTCCCAGGATACTGCTGCAAAAGTGGACCTCTGGACTGCAGACGTTTCTTGTCGGGTACTGGGTCTACGACTTTTAACGACCCAAACTACTGGACCCTGCAGACCTACAACACTTCGGCTTCTAGGTTCTATCGGACTCCTAGGGCCCTGGACCTGGGACCTACCAAGGCCAACTTGTGGGCCCAAGTGGGACTCTGGGACCAGGATGCGGGACAGGGACAATGTGTGAAATCCTTTCATGTTCAAGGTCCTCCACGCTTTGGTCCCTCCCAATCTCTGTCCATCAATCGCATTTTCACTTCGTCCCAAGTGTTTCACTGGCAAGCCTTGGAGACTTGCCTCATGTGTCAGTCTTCTGTGATGAAAGAGCAATTATTATTGAGTGATACTCCCAATCAAGTGTGCATGAGTCTCAATCAAGCATGTGATGAGCAAGGAGGGAATTGTTTGAATTAAGCACACGAATCATAACACATTACTGATTTTGGACATGATGGTCAACCTGACATGATCTAATTAATACCAGTAGGAATCTGATTGTTTGTCCTGGATCACAGTCTGGTTGTATAGCTGGCAAGTTTTGACACACTACACTGTTCGTAATTGGTCTTTGTGCGTGATTGAGTTGTGCAACTTGTGATGCATAACTGTTTGTTTCGTTTTTCTCTTTTTAATCATTGTTTTGTTACTTGCGAGTTGCAACACATTGTCAATTAAACTAAATTTAATGGTTGGTGATTTTGCTATTTCTGGTGTGCGTGCAGTCGTCAATTGGCAACGCATTTGCTCATCAATCTTGGCAATGCCGAATTGATCAATAAAGTGCAGATCTCCACGTTTTTTGCAAAATTAGGTTAGTTCCTTTTTTTTGGAACCCCAGGGCGAAACCTATATCGCTTCTGGTCTCTTGGCATGCCCCCTTGTGCAATGATTCCATGATTTCACACTGCTTCTCAGAACCGAACATATTGATGCTTCAGCACACCAAGCCCCACACATGAGATGCAAACCAACACGACATGAGAACATTTTGTAAAATTGCTTGCAAATTCAGTGTCTTATTATACAATACAACATCTCAAGTATACACTTGGGCGGCTCTCACTGCCAAGTAACCTCAAACATGTATGGCTCGCTCTCCCTCAATCCCTATGTTACCTTTAGACCTCTCTATCTCTCTGCCTTGCTCGTCCTTGGATGCCTCTCTGTCTCTCTGTCTCAGTATGCAAAGCTTTGGCGCCAGGTGCATCGACTACTAATTGCTTCCAGCCTCACTCAATGCTTCCCTGCGTAAGACTGCATCGGCGCTTCCGCGACAGTCGGGAATGCCAATTTCTGTTATGCTTCACTCCCGCTGGACTGTTGTACTTTGCTGCAGTTCCCAATCTTGGACTCTTCCGGACTTGCAGCCTTCGACGCATTCGGAATTTTGACAGAATTTCTTGGGACAGGTGCAATTGGATGGAACAGACTAATGACTGACCGGACTGACTGTACTCCCGTAATGGATTTGGCCTGCTGGATTACCTAACGTACCGGACGTACTGTATGAACGGGTGTACGGGATCTACCAGGTGGGACTATGGTACAAGACCTCTGGGACTTTGGGACCGGATCTGGGGCTTAGATGCCGATACGCTGGAAAGCCTTTCACTTGCTTGGCGCACTTTCTCTACTTTGTTGGTTGAATTCTGCAAATGGACTTCATTATACTTTCTGCTTGCAGGCAAAATGTGGGTTCCTTAATCACAGGTACCTTGAGGGCATAAGACTCCTCCATGAAGTGAGAGTAATGGAAAGAGGAGCATTGAAGGGTAACTCCAATTTGATGGATGACACAATGGCCACTTGTCATGTTTCAGAATTCCATGAATATGAACGAGAGCAATAGACAGGAATCCAAGTTGCAAAATCATGAAGTAGTCCAGATAGTCATGTACCAAGCAGAGAGCACAATGCACCAAGATACCATCCAATTAAGATCAATACAATGAACTCGAGTGCCAATGCCGACGCTCTCTGGTCACACCAACACTATATCCAATGTCCCTCCTACTCTCTGCCGTCCAGCGCCCAGCCTACACTACTCAGCCTATCTATCCTATCTACGTTCATGCGACTGGATCACATCCCAGCCTACACTACTCAGCCTATCTATCCTATCTACGTTCATGCGACTGGATCACGTCGAAGTTGGAGACCAATGTACACGACGTCATCACCAATGCCGACCGGCAGCATACACCAGGTACGTTCTCTCTCCTCCCCTCATCACACCTTGATCCCCTCTGCATGCGCCTCCTACCCGAAGACCACCATCACCATCACCTGTACCACCCACACGCTCGGCCCCGTAATGGCCGCCGTGCGCCCTCTGCCACAGCAGCGCCCTCTCACCTCTTGGTGCCCATGTGCGCCCTGGCCAGCAGTGCTAGCGCAGCTGCTTGTACGACAACGCAGCAGCGTGGCCGCATTGGCTATACAGGCCAGAACGCCCTTGCCTGGGTAGGGCATTTTCCTTTATGGAAACTGCGGCCCTGTGTCTGGCTGTGTGGGCCTGGCTGGGGAAGTTTCCAGTAGCTTCCAGCGGGCCCCAGTATCTGCGCCCAGGCCCACCTCTGCTGTTATGGGCCTGGGCCCTTTACAGTTGGGCACGTCCAGGCAGCCGTCCATTCTCATTGGCCCGCGGAGGTTGTGTGACGACAATGCTGCTTTCTCATTCGTGTGCGGCCAGTGTGTGATGTGTCGGCCTCCCAATGTGTGTGCCCAGGGCGCAACCAACCGGGGCGCAGGGCTCAACTGTGCAGCGCAGCTGTTGCTTCTGGAAGCAGCCAGCAAAGGCTCACGTTGCTTTGTAACCTACTGGCGTGCTGCAACTGTCCGATACCCCACATATGGAAAAATGCCGAACAGAGGCCTCACGTGGATATTCAGGCCCACCTTCACTTAGGGCGGGCACAATGCTTGCTGGTGGCCACAGCCCAGAACAATTGCATGTCTGTAAGGGCCCGTGAGGGCTCAATCCTCGCATCATCATTAATCAAGATTCAATACTTAAACTACCAGTCCATCTGAGGCTATTTTGTCAAATCATAAGAAATAAACACAAAAAAACTGGCCTCGGCCACCCTGAAACGTTGCCCCTACCATGTCCCACTGACTTTGATACAAATATGTATTCAGTTAAATCAGTTTGGTGCGGATATTGTTTCGTGGGCGAAACCATTTTGTTTACTTCCCCCCCTGATGCAGCGAAACTTCACCTACATCCATGATTTTTCCCAGAATTTGTTGTCACCAGAAATCAGAATTAAAAATCAACAAAGTTGGGGCAACCTGAATTTTGCACATTCCCCTAGTATCCCCCTTGGGTCCCATAGGCCAAGCATTTCATTTTGCAAAGCGCATATGGCCGCGATTTTCTGAGAGGGAGGTCAGTACTAGTGGTTTAACAACAATGGAGAAGGATCAATGGTACTCATTCATCAGAGGCTTAATCGCTTCCAAGTTCCAATGCAATATCATCGAATATTAAAATAAAACCAGAATCCTCAACGGAAGCAGCAAATGACCATGCGCATACTTATGACCCAACTCCGCGGTGGGCCATGTGGTGGGGGGCACTGTGCTGTGTGCAGAATCGCGTTGCGCATGCTGGGCCGCGCACCACTGCCCTTGATCTAGTGCACAGGCGCAGTACTGTTTTTTCTTGGGGCGTGTGTTTGTTCTTGAAACACAGCATTTGAGAAACGGTCAAAATTTATTAAAAAAAAGGAAACCAAACGCCCTGTCATGTCATACAGTGCCATAGCACACATCGATGAGGGCATGGATGTGTGTGTGTGTGTGTGTGTTGTCATGATATGCAATAGCACCCACTGCCATCTTGCCCCAGTTCTAATCATGTGCCGTGTACCAGGCATCCATATCATCGTCGTAGCCCCATGCCATTCCTGCCCAGATGCCCAAACTTAGGGAACGAAGCTGTTCAGTGTAGTTCAGCCTCGAGTTAAACATGATCGTGTAATCCCTGGCACATACATGATAGCAAAGGAAGCGGTTCTCAGAGTCAGGAAAATGGTTTCCAACTTTCCGTTGATTCAGAAGATTTTTTTCGTAGGATAGGAGAAGGTAAAGAAGGGGTCGAGAGAGAGGGGGGGAGGGGGAGTGGGAGAGCAAGGGATTGAAGCGAGTGGGAGAGCATGGGCTTGAAGAGAGAGGGAGGAGACGAAAGGACATGGAGGCTCGCAATAGTCAGAGGTGTGGAGCCTCTACCAGGCTGAAAAGTATGACTGCTGTCAAGAAATTTCGGCAATCCGACGGAGTTTCTGGACTGTTCGACCCTCAAGACGGGCAAAGCATGCAATACCCCAGGTAGACCGAACATTCAAGAGTGCGACTGGGAGGAAGGTAAAGAAGGGGGCTGAGAGTGAGAGAGGGGGGTGGAGGCGAGAGTAGGAGAGCAAAGGATTGGAGAGAGAGAGGAGACAAAGAGAGGGGAGGAAGGTAAAAAGAA
>BFEA01000564.1:338099-364359 GCA_003427395.1 Chara braunii | reverse complement strand
GAATGATTACAGGAGGAGGAGACCATCGGATACAAGGAGTTAAATCTGCAGCAGTGGGGCTTATTAATGCTTCTAGGGCTCTTTGCACTCAGCAGCAATAGCAGAACCAGCAGCAGCAGTGGATGTGGTGCGAGCATCTGGGGGACAGGAAGGCCAAGTATGGCGATCAAAGAGGCATGCAGAGAAATTGGCTGCTGCTGGCGCTGCTGCAGGGAAAGAGAGTGGACCGGTGGAGGAAGGTGGGAAGAGGTGAACAAGATTGATGCTCGGGATGAGAGCATATCAGATGTTGGCAGCTTCTGGATAAGTCAGAGCATGCACAGTGCTGATGATCAAACCCGTATGGTGGCGGGGACATCATTGCAGACTGATAATCTATCTGCATTCAGGCCTGGCTATCACGACCTAATGAACAGCTATCGGACCTTCTAGGCCTCCCAGACTTACTGGAATGTCCCTGCGGGATCCCTAGCAGATTCTACTTACACCCCTGCCCGACGTGCTAACCTCTGTGTGTCGTCTACTGCTTTCCCCCCTAACCCTGGCCCTTCCTCTATTTCAACCATATCGATGTCTAAGCGCAGACACACCACATGGCCCCCAGACACATCAACTCGGACTTGGACCCGAAACTTCAGCAGGAAAGCACAGAGGATACGTACATCATCGGCAGGTCACGCACACTCAGGGACACACTGAACAAAACTCAGATTCAGAATTCTCAGCAATCGGAAACGGCATTTTCTTCTCAGAAGAGTGCAGAGTTCTCAGACAGCAATTGTGCAGGTCATTCCAAACAAGTAAAATTTATAATAGTTTATTATCGTTTATAGCTTTTATCTGTAGGATTTGTTTAGAATTTGGAGGTGACCCTCACCCAAAAGTTGTCTGTACTTGTGATCTCTACAACATTTTCTTCCCTCAGATGTTTTTGAATTGCTTTGTTTTTAGGGTTACCCAACTTACCCTCCTACGTTCTTATTTGCATTGGCGGGATGTGTGGACTGTACGTCCGGTCCAGACATTCCAGACAAGCTGGGTGGGGCCTGAACATCCGGACTGGCTGCCCAGAGACGTATAAAAAATCAAAACGAAGTACTTGACTTTCTTTCATTTTTTAATGTGTTTTCTTAACTTTTCTGCATTTTTGTGAGCCACTAGTTTTTCTGCACTGCACCGTGCACCACGGTAAGCATGCATGCACCCCAAATGTGTGCAAGGATTTTGAGTGAGAGCGATAAGCAGAAAACCAGGTTGCAAAGTCACGAAATAGCTCATATAGTTGTGTACCAAGAAGAGAGCACAATGCACCATTGGCTAGAGCAGTGCTTGTATGACGGATTGTTTGGGGGAAGAATTCCAAGGCAGCTCAAAGGGGGTGTTGAAATGTCCGTACCAGTAGAAAATGAGTGGAGAGGAACGGTATGTGACTGGGCCGGGTTAAGAATTGTTCCAGAACTCTCGTATCTCTGAGTAGAGCAACTGTGGGACCAGGTGAAGGAAGAGGGTGGATGGGAAGAGGAAGCAGAAGGAAATGTACAAGCCTCTGGGACGGTTTGCCTTTCAGGGAAGGGTTGGCATCTGTTCTGTACATTATTGGCGTTAGGGCAGGATCCAATGTGGCTCTTGGGAAACACTGAGCAATGGACTCAAGGGTGAAGGGGGAAAATTTGCCAATGAAGGATGGGATGAAGTCAGTAGTGGGGTTGTGATGGGAGGATGAGAGGAACTCAGACCGCCCTGTCAGCGAACTTGGGCCTGGGTACTGCAGTTTGTGGTCGAATGTTTTGGGGGTTATGATCATATCCTGGAAGTGACAGAATCTCAACACAATGAAGTCTGATGTCAATCTCACCACACTCTGGTCACTTCAACACAGTATCCATTGTCTGGCGCTCGGCGCCCAGCATACTCTACTCAGCCTAACTATCCTATTGACATTCTTGCAACCAGATCACATCACAGCTGAAGACCAATGTATGTTCACGGCATCACCAACGTCGACCACCAGCATACACCAGGTATGTGCTCTCACCTCGTCTTCCCTCTCTGTATGCGCCTGCTACCCAAAGACCACCATCGCCAACACCCGCACCTGAACGCTTGACCCAACTACCCAAAGACCACCATCGCCAACACCCGCACCCGCACGCTCGACCCGGCTATGGCCGCCGTGGGCCCACTGTCACCGGAGTGCCCTCTTCACCACTTAGCGCCCGCACGTGCTCAGCCTGCCTGGTTAGCGCAGCTTCGCTCGGCAATGCAGCAGCGTGGCCGCAATGCCTGCACAGGCCACAATGTCCCCTTCCTGGGGCACATACTTTCCTTTATGGAAAGTGTGCCCGCCGCTGGCTGGCCTGACCAGGCATGTGGGAAGGGGCCCAGTAGCTTGCTTCTGGCCCCAAGTGTTTGCGCCCAGGCCCAGTTTCAGATACTGGCCTGGGCCGCGCGCAGTTAGGCACGTTCAGGCAGCCACCCAGCCTCCAAGTGTTCACAGCATTCTCATTGGCTCCCGACTCATGTGTGATGACAATGCTGCTCTCTCATTGGCCAGCGACTAAGCGTGTGGCCAAGGCGCAACCACCTAAGCCCTGGGCTCAACTGTACAGCGCAGCCTTTGCTTCTGGAAAGAGCCTGGAGGCTCACGTTGCTTTGTAACCAACTGGCGTGCTGCAACTGTCTGAATCCCCACGTATGGAAAAATGTAGAAAGCAGGCCTCTCGTGGATATTCAGGCCCGCCTTCACTTAAGGCGGGCACATGCTTTTTAGGGGCCGCAGCCCGGAACACTTGTATGTTTGATAAGTGCCCCGCGCGGGCTCATTCCTCGCATTCCATCCCCCTTAGCTTCGAAAGTCCGCTGAGATGCTTCTATGCAGGTGCTTTTCCTTTCAGTCTTCGTTTGCCATGATCTGAGGTGCTGTTTTGACAAGCTCCTCTCTTCTGAACCAACGATCTTCTTTCGGATCTATATGATGCCTGAATCTGACCTGGTACTCCCTCAAAGGTTTGGGCGGTCTTCCCCTGCCAGCAGGCTTAGGAACAGGCAAGTCTCTTTGTTCCAAGATGTCGTCGACGTCCACGTGGCCATCCATGGTTGGGAGCATCATTGACCTTCTTGTTGGGAACAGACCTGTTTCAACGAAAAGTGCAAGTTTGGAAGCGTGAAATACAGGGTAAGTGCGCAGATGACTAGGGATTTTTATGACGTACGAGGGACCATCTAGGTCAGTACCCACAATGTCTAAGACTTCCCAAGGACCAAAGTACTGCGACATTAATTTTCTAGAAATGCCAAACTCCTGTCCCAGTTCACTAGCCTTTACCCAAACATGTTCCCCTACCTGAAATGTGGACTATCGCCTATGCTTGTTCTCCGAGGCAATCATTGCCTCTTGAGACTTTCTGATATGCTCGACAGCCTGCTGCAACAGTTTTCTCATACTGGACACCAAATTCAATGGTTCCACGAGTTGCAGTCAATCGGTTTTCAGGTAAGAGGACGTCTAATACAAATCTAGGCTTCCACCCTAAATGCAGCTGATTGGGACTGACGTCGGTGGTGCTGTGCACAACGTTATTGTACAGGCTGGCGATGAGAGGAAGTTTCTCATCCCAGTCATCCTGGTCGGGCCTGATGTACTGCCTCAACAGATGCTGCACCACATGGTTCATCTATTCCGCTTGGCCACTTGCTTTGGGATGATTCCCCGAAGTCATTTGGAGTTGATTTCCCATCTGTTCAGCAACCTTCTTCCACATTTCACTAGTGCATCTGACAACT
Organism: Chara braunii; assembly: GCA_003427395.1. Lineage (NCBI taxonomy): Eukaryota > Viridiplantae > Streptophyta > Charophyceae > Charales > Characeae > Chara > Chara braunii. The sequence goes on along the minus strand of BFEA01000564.1, from coordinate 360,576 downwards.
CTGTCACTGACAATGATTTGGGGCAGTCCAAATTCATGCACCCAGTTATCCATGAATAACTTGATGACGTGCTCTGTTTTCGCTGTCTCCATGCCACTCTTGCTGGTCACGAGGGTATCCATGAAGTCCATGGAGACACTCTGTTTCGAACCAGTAGGAATGGGCAACGGCTTCAGTAACCCAAGCGGAGCTTGAGTTTGCGGCTTGTCCCGCTGATAGACTTGACATTTTTGTACATACTTCTTTACATCGTCAAGCATATTAGGCCACCAGAAACGCTGCACTGCATTAGTGACCAGTTGCGTCGTGACACTCTCCTACAAATACACTACGAAGAATCTCTCTAGACGGAACACACAACCTTTTAAAACCTGCCTTTTCAAGAAAGAGTAAACCATCCACCAACACAAACTCGTCAAATGTGGCCTTGTCTTGGGCCTCAAGTTTGCGTATAATGTCCATCCACCATGACAGGGTCTTCCTTGTAGGCTTCCACCAAAGATCAAGTTACATCATTGGACAAGCCAAACTCAATAATCAGCGCACCTAGGTAGTTAGGTAGTTTGCCCTACGTGACAGCGCATCAGCAACCTTGTTGTACTCTCCCTTTACGTAATCTAGCTTGAAGTCATATTGGTCTATGACTTCAATCCAGCGTTTGAGTGCGTTAGAGAGGACATGTATCTTGATCCACTTGAGTGTGTGATGGTCAGTTCTTAAGTAACATAGTGTGTCAAGTGGACAAGTGTTTTGTAGAGGGCATAACGTTCCCTTTCTTAGGTGGACTTCGCCAATTTCTTTGATGGCATCTTCTTGCTAATGTACTCGATCGGCCTCAACTTTTTCCCTTCCTGTTGGGCCAGCACTGTGCCAATGCCATATCGACTTGCGTCAATGGTCACAACGAATGGCCTCTCCGGATAGGGGACCATGAGAATCTCATGATGTGTGAGGGCGTACTTCAATCTTTTGAAAGCAGCCTCACACGCGCCTGTCCATTCCCATGGTGTATCAAGGCGTGTTCGATCAGTCAAAGGGAAGGCCACCGTACTATAATTCTTCACGAAATTGCTGTAGTAGCCACACATCCCTAAGAGTGATCTGACCTCGGTCACAAATTGGGGCCGTGGCCAGTCACGAATGTTAGCCACCTTTGCATCCTCGAGCCTAATCCCTTTCGCGGATATCTCATGACCCAAGTACAAGATTCTAGTGCGACCGAACTCACATTTATCTAAGTTTATCTTATACTTTTGTTATTGCAGGAGTGAGAGTGTGGTTTCGACATGTTGGGCATGCTCCTGGACAGTCCTACTGAAGAAAAGTGTGTCATCGAGGTACACAACGATGAACTTATCCAAGTAGTCATGAAACACCGTATTCATGGCATGCTGGAATGTTCCCGGCCCAGTGCAAAGGCCGAAAGGCATCACTACAAACTCGTACAAACCGTACCTGGTCTGAAATGCGGTTTTGTGCTGATCTTCTGGTCTAATGGCAATTTGAGGGAAGTCGAACTTCAAATCTATCTTAGTGAAGTACTTACATCCCTGCACCCTATCCAATAGGTCGTCAATGCGCAGTAGAGGCTCTTCGTTCTTAACGGGGATGGCATTGAGGCCTCTATAATCAATGCACATCCTCAATGACCCCTCCTTCTTCGAAGCGAATAAGATTGGTGAGCCGAAGGGGGAGGTACTAGAACGGATCCAACCCTTCTCTGTGAGCTCTTTCAGTTGCCGATGGAGTTCATCCAACTTGGTCGGCGCCATCTTATAGATCCTCCCCTTTGGTGTTTTACTCCTTGGGATTGCCTCTATGGCATGGACAATCTCCCTGTCTACGACTCTCGAAGGCTCCTCAAACAGATGGGCATTTAGAGACGAAGGTTTCTATCTCTAGGGTACTTTAATGGTCTCCCCTTTCTTAGAGATAAAAACTAAGTACATACCCTCCTCTTGGTTTTATTTATAGTAATATAGAATGCACTCGCACACATACACCCATAGGAGTCAACTAACCTACTAGCTCTATAATTAGCTAGTCTAACGGTTCTCCCATCAGGTAACACATAAGCACGTTYCGGTCCCAGTCGAACTGGGGCTTATCAACCTCAAGGTAGTATATACCTAATAACATGTCGAAAGACAAGTTGTTGCTATTTAGGAAAAAAATCTGGTGATTAAGTTCCACACCTCCATAAGAGAAGGTGCAAACCACATCCTTGACGTAGATGCGCTCTTTGTTGGCTAGAGTGGATGTTACAGGTCTACTCAAGTGTTGCACCTGATCCCCTAGCCGCAGCCTCTCCACGCAGTCGCGAGTCATGAAGTTCCGTGTAGAGCCAATGTCTACGAAGGCACCACACTTGCGGTCACCTACACCGACTTCTAGAACGAAATGCTCCCCTTTAGGACCTTTGGACAATGCCACCCAAGACTCGTGAGGGTCCCTTGTCGACAACTCGGTCTCTAAGGCTTCAGACATATCCAATGAATAGAGTGTCGTTTGGTCTAGATGTGTCTGCGGAGTGACTGCAGAGTCTATAGCTTCGGCCAACTCCTAAAGTGGTGAAGGTACACCAACCACTTCAGCATGAGTTGAAGCAGCTACACTTCTACTGGCCTGATGTGTTTCCTTGGGTGGCGCTTGGAGAAGCGCCACTCTGGGCGAAAGATCCCCCAAAACCACCTTTGGGTGCAATCTTTTGAGAAACCTTCACGTTCTTGCACTTAAACTGTTGGTGGCCATACTCGACGCAGTTAATACAAGCCGCTTGCGAATATCGGTCCCTCCACACATCTTGATCCAGGCCAGCCCCCGCCCAAGCCGGAGTCTTTAGTTATGGCGGCGAGGTTGCTACCCTCTGCACTCTCCTGCTGCCTATCTCTGTCTCCTCCACAAGTTCAGAAAGGTCGTCGATCTCAGTTTCATTCCCATCAAAATCAACCATCATCAAATGACTTTTCTTCTTCTTCCACTCTTGTGGAGTCTTCTTCCTTCTTCCATCCACAGCTACTTGTTGAGCCCCTCCCAACCTTGCCTCTAAGTCTAAGGCCTTGTTGCTGAAAGACTCGAGGGTGTGATACTCAATGCTGGGCTCACTAACCAACAATTTTTTTGATGTATGTAGGAAGACATCTCAAGAACATGGTTAGGAGAACTTGGGGAGCATAGCGAACTCCAAGTACTACTATAGTTTCTCCACGACACTTGTGAATTCTCTCGCCGTCTTGAACTTCTTAGTGTCAAGACGGGCCAACCCATCAATGGCTTGTTGAGCCTGCTGAGGATTGTGCCAACGCGCCTCCACTAGGTCCATGAAGCTTTCAAGTGTTTGGGTTTACACCCAGTCGTTCATCCGTCTGCCAAAGCCTTTTGTGTCTATGTACCCGTTTAGCCATCTTGTTGCCGATCCTTCTAAGTAAGAAGCGGCAGTGATCACCTCCTCCTCACGCAGTGCACACTTGTGTTATGATTCTGGTTGTTTGTTGTCTGAAGACCAACACTCACTCATATAGACTTCCAGGTATGCCCATACATACACAGAAGGAAGGGGAGAGGATAGGAGTATCACACCGCACAGGGAGAGANACTCGCACACATACACCCATAGGAGTCAACTAACCTACTAGCTCTATAATTAGCTAGTCTAACGGTTCTCCCATCAGGTAACACATAAGCACGTTTCGGTCCCAGTCGAACTGGGGCTTATCAACCTCAAGGTAGTATATACCTAATAACATGTCGAAAGACAAGTTGTTGCTATTTAGGAAMAAAATCTGGTGATTAAGTTCCACACCTCCATAAGAGAAGGTGCAAACCACATCCTTGACGTAGATGCGCTCTTTGTTGGCTAGAGTGGATGTTACAGGTCTACTCAAGTGTTGCACCTGATCCCCTAGCCGCAGCCTCTCCACGCAGTCGCGAGTCATGAAGTTCCGTGTAGAGCCAATGTCTACGAAGGCACCACACTTGCGGTCACCTACACCGACTTCTAGAACGAAATGCTCCCCTTTAGGACCTTTGGACAATGCCACCCAAGACTCGTGAGGGTCCCTTGTCGACAACTCGGTCTCTAAGGCTTCAGACATATCCAATGAATAGAGTGTCGTTTGGTCTAGATGTGTCTGCGGAGTGACTGCAGAGTCTATAGCTTCGGCCAACTCCTAAAGTGGTGAAGGTACACCAACCACTTCAGCATGAGTTGAAGCAGCTACACTTCTACTGGCCTGATGTGTTTCCTTGGGTGGCGCTTGGAGAAGCGCCACTCTGGGCGAAAGATCCCCCAAAACCACCTTTGGGTGCAATCTTTTGAGAAACCTTCACGTTCTTGCACTTAAACTGTTGGTGGCCATACTCGACGCAGTTAATACAAGCCGCTTGCGAATATCGGTCCCTCCACACATCTTGATCCAGGCCAGCCCCCGCCCAAGCCGGAGTCTTTAGTTATGGCGGCGAGGTTGCTACCCTCTGCACTCTCCTGCTGCCTATCTCTGTCTCCTCCACAAGTTCAGAAAGGTCGTCGATCTCAGTTTCATTCCCATCAAAATCAACCATCATCAAATGACTTTTCTTCTTCTTCCACTCTTGTGGAGTCTTCTTCCTTCTTCCATCCACAGCTACTTGTTGAGCCCCTCCCAACCTTGCCTCTAAGTCTAAGGCCTTGTTGCTGAAAGACTCGAGGGTGTGATACTCAATGCTGGGCTCACTAACCAACAATTTTTTTGATGTATGTAGGAAGACATCTCAAGAACATGGTTAGGAGAACTTGGGGAGCATAGCGAACTCCAAGTACTACTATAGTTTCTCCACGACACTTGTGAATTCTCTCGCCGTCTTGAACTTCTTAGTGTCAAGACGGGCCAACCCATCAATGGCTTGTTGAGCCTGCTGAGGATTGTGCCAACGCGCCTCCACTAGGTCCATGAAGCTTTCAAGTGTTTGGGTTTACACCCAGTCGTTCATCCGTCTGCCAAAGCCTTTTGTGTCTATGTACCCGTTTAGCCATCTTGTTGCCGATCCTTCTAAGTAAGAAGCGGCAGTGATCACCTCCTCCTCACGCAGTGCACACTTGTGTTATGATTCTGGTTGTTTGTTGTCTGAAGACCAACACTCACTCATATAGACTTCCAGGTATGCCCATACATACACAGAAGGAAGGGGAGAGGATAGGAGTATCACACCGCACAGGGAGAGAGAAACGCAGCGGAAGACTTGACCATGCGATATGACAGGGTACACTGAAAGTGCAATTCACTCCGTTCAATCCTCACAACCAATCATAAAGAAAAGCCGAGCAGATCACATTCAGGAAACAATGAAACGATGATAGTTGAAACCGAGTTACGCACTGTTTATTAAACTCAAAGTCTCGAATTGTCAGGATAACTTCAGTACTACAGTGCGCTGCTTAGGAATGAGCAGCGCTTCACTCCCCATCCCTGATTAGCACCCGTAACACCCCTGAGCCCCTGAAACATCAAGCGCCACCCAAATACAGCCTCCTGAGGGAAGCGCTACCCTGAAACAAGCCTCTGAGGCCAAGCGCTACTTAGAGGATGAAGATGAAGACCAGCACCACAGTATCTGATGATGACGAAGTGTCGGAAGACTTCCTGGATGGAAGTCTGCAGCAGCGCCACCAAACCAAGATGACCTCGAAGGAAGAAGCTGCATCTATGGCGGCAGCATCGCCACCCTGGAACCCCACTCCGGAGGAGGGTCTAGCAGGGCACCAATCTCTCTCGCCTCCAGCAAACCTCGATAGCCCAGACTTCTGTCAGCCCCTGCGTGCTGGCAGAGTACAGCGCATGTCCCAGCTATGGCCGACGCTCCGAAGGTTTGGCTATGCCTGTCTCCTTCCACTCTGAGCCGTCACCACTTCCGGTTCACGTGTAGCGCAGCAGCGATGTACTTGGTACCAACTGCCAAAAGCCCTAAACCGATGTGCCCATTCTATCTATAGACTACAACTAGCCTAGACTCGACCTAGACCGGACTGACTAACCGACCGGTACCGTATCTGTTTCGGCCTCTTGGCCTCTACCAGACCCGGCTATAGGCTATAGGACCGTCTATCAGAATAGGCCCTTAGAGCCTGTCTGTCCTAGGGGTAGCCCGAGCTTGCAATTCGCAGTTAGGGTAGCTGTAGGGAATCTTGTTAGTACCAGGCCTGTAGTTTCCCGAATTTGCAGATATGTCCCTCACGAATTTCCCTCACAGGTAGGTCTCTCGGTTATAGCCCTCAGCCAAACAAAATTACGAATCTATCCTACCTATAGCACAGCCTCGACAGAGAGAGGCTACAGGCGACCAGAAAACGGCAAGTCATTGCAGACCTACCCTCCCTCGGAGCGAGGACCTCCGAGCTAGTGGCGGAGGCGTGCAGAACGTCGAAAGGAATCTCCCTTCTGTGCTGCCTCATATTTGAGGATAATTGACTTGGCAGTCTTCAGAAGTTCCGTGTGAGTAAACCAGTGGTCCTCCATATGCGGCTGGTACAAAAACTTCACAAGGTACTCCTTATCTGGACCTGTACCTGACTCATCCTCCACAGATTCCACCTCATAGCCCTTGCTAGGGATAGGGGGACCGAACTGAGGAGGCCTGTCTGGGAATGCATCAGCTGACGTGAACGGCAACAGCTTAGATGCATGGAAGACAGGGCAGGTTTGTAGATGCAGAGGGGCATCCACTGTATAGGATGGTCCGAATGTATCGGCTCCCGCTGTATCTAAGACCTGCTATGGACCCATATATCGTGGCAACAACTTAGGCGAAATGTCCTCCTCTTGCGACAACTCAGAACTGAGTACCCACACCCAGTCACTTGTGCGAATAGTAGAAGGACACCTGTGCTTGTTAGCCTCATAGCCTTTTGGGCTTTCAGCAGGTTGGCACGGGTGCGCTCTATATCCACACGGTAACACCTGGTGAACTCTGCAGTTCCAGGTGTCAGCGTAGGGGTAGCCTTATCGATGATGTCATCGAGAGGCTGGCGCGGCTCACGACCCCAATGCAATCGGTAGGGTGTGAAGCCAGTAGAGGAGTGTACAGACGTGTTATACACAAGCTGTGCACGACTCAAATGGAGATCCCAGTCCTGCTGATCTGGACTGATCACAGGACGCAGCAGCTAGAAGAGAATCTGGTTCATTACCTATGCCTGACCATTGGCTTCAGGGTGACGACCAGATGTCATATCGAGGCGGAATGAAGGTAATCCCTGCAGTAGGATTGTCACTCATTGCTGCAAAACCGGGGATCTCTGTCACTGACGATGGAGGTAGGTGGTCCATGATGTGTAACCCATTTGTCAGCAAACGCCGCCTGAACGGCTAGCACACGAGCCTCAGCTGGTAAGGGGATGAACTCTGCATATTTGGAGAACCGATCCACACATACCATGACCTGACGCATACCATGAGGAGTGGTCCTACCCAAGTCAGTAAAATCAATGGACACTGACTGTGCAGGAGCACCAGGGATAGGTAGTGGTTTGAGTTGGCCAAGGGGAGGTCGACGTACAACCTTGTTCCTTTGGCATAACTCACAGGTTTCCACATAGTGCAGCATATCACTCCTCATTTCCTTCCAGAAGAAGCGCTGCGACAGGGCTGCATAAGATTTGAGGGCACCAAAGCGACCACGAGCATCATAACACTCTGACATCAGAAGTGTTCTCAGCTTGCGGTCCTGGGGAATGCACAAACGCTCCTCACCTCTGCTGCATGTGTATAGCAGACCTGAGACCAGAGTATATCCTGGTTCAGAGGCAGGATCATCCTGGAGATTCCTCACAATAGGCCCAAAAATCTTATCCTGGGGCAGCAAACGGGCAATGGTCTGACGAGTCCTCTCTCCAAATGAGTGAGTAAAGGAGATCAGGAAAAGAGTGTCAGGCGTACGAGAAAGGGTGTTTGCTACTCGATTATAGCAATCCTTCTTGTGTCTCGGTTCAAAGTCAAACATATCAATGAACTGAATGTAGCGGGCAAGCTTGTCATTCAACTCTCCATGGGACTTCATCCACTGAAGGGTGAAGTGATCTGAAAAGATCTTGAAGTGTCTGCCCAGGAGAAAGTGTTTCCAATGCTTGAGCGCTGACACAAGAGCATACAACTCTTTCTCATAGGTTGAATCCTGCAGCTTCTTAGTCTTGATCTTCTTGCTCATATACTCAATAGGCTGCAGACCATTCCCATCATCTTGTTGAAGTACCGCCCCTACACCATACTGACTATAGCATCAGTAGTAAGCACAAAAGGCAGGGTAGGGTCAGGTAGCTTCAACACAGGGGCACGAATCAAGGCCTCCTTGAGACGTGTAAATGCCTGCTGGCATTCTGATGTCCAAAGAAAGGAAGTGTCTTTCTTTGTGAGATCAGTCAAGGGAGATGCAATAGACGAGAAGTTCTGGATGAACTTCCTGTAATAGGATGCAAGTCCCAAGAATGACCGGACGTCACGAATGTTAGCAGGTCGCGGCCAATCCTGAATTGCAGCAACTTTCATTGCTTCAGGAGCCAACCCCTCTCCAGAAATGACGTGACTCAGATAGACTACAGAGGGAACCCCAAAAGAGGACTTCTCTCTGTTGATCTTGTACGGTTATCACGTAAGCCTTGGAGGACCAGAGCCAGATGCTGCGCATGCTCCTGGACAGAACGATTGAATACCAAGATATCATCTAAGTAGACAACTACGAACTTGTCCAGGTAAGGCCTGAGTATGCGATGCATCTCTGCTTGGAAGGTGCCTGGGGCATTGCAAAGACCGAATGACATGACCAGGTACTCATAAGTGCCATATCTGGTTTTGAAGGTTGTCTTGTGGACATCACCTTCAGCCATCTCAATCTGGTGATAGCCAGATTTGAGGTCGATCTTGCTAAAGATGGTACAACCACGCACATCCTGAACTCCCCATTCCCCTTTGGAACAAAAGAGGACTGGCGCCCCAAACTCGGATGTGCTGGGCCTGATCCAACCCTTGCTGGTCAAGGTCTCCAACTGTTTCCTGAACTCTTCAAGTTCAGCAGGTGGCATCCTGTAGACTCGACCCTTGGGAGGGATCGAACCAGGCAGGATCTCAATCTTATGTTTGGTCTGCCTATGGACAAGTCCCGTAGGCTCCTCCATAAGATCTGAGAAATTGTCTACAACCTGCTGAATCTGAGAGGGACAGGGAGCAGTCTCCACGTCAGTCTGTTTGACATAAGCCACGAACAGACGGGCGTGGTCAGCCTGGTGTGAAAATCGCAGAAATCTGCGAGCACTCATGCAATAACAGCTGCTGGCCGGATGGTACTCGTCAACGAGCATGCAAGGGCGATATACCCCATGCCGCTCAGGTAGCTCAACCCTAGGAATCCGCCAGCCGATCCTCGGATTGGTGGCACCAAGCCACTGCATCGAGAAGACAAGGTCAAAGGGGACATTAGGAAACACCGAGAAATTCAGGCGGTGCCTGATTTCTCCCTGCTTGTCAAAGGACACAGGTAGGCCCTTGACAACAGTAGTGATCCTAACTGTGGAAGAGTCTCCAATGCGCACCTCTATAGGCTGTCGCAATTTCACCAACCTCTGATCCAAGTGCAGCTTGCTGACTGCCTTGGGAGAGATGAAGTTGCGAGTAGCCCCACAGTCCAAGAGCCCTTTGATCTTGGCTCCCAGGATGAAGGGTCGAAGTAGGATGAGTTCAGACCTATGCTTTTTCTTCTTTTCCTGCAAAGACAGGAAAAGATCAGCAAGGCACTGAGCATCGTCCTCCTCCCACGTCTCATCCAACTCAGAGTCTTCAAAAGTGAAGACCCTGAAGATGCAACTCCAGAAAAAGAAGAACCAGCGAGAGAATGTGAAGATTCACCATCATCTGAAAGTGAATCCGCACTGGTGGAAGGAGCTGCTGCTTCCACCTCTCTCTACTCAAGTTTTTTGAACTAGAGTCGCCTGTAGACCTAAGAGGCATAATGGGACAGTCCTTTAGGAAATGGTCCCCCTCGCATCTCAGGCAGACCCCCCCTCCTAGATCCTGAGTGCATGCCAGGGGAAGGTGGAAGGATTAAGGGGACCAGCTGGCCATCGGATGTTGCGTGGCAAAGGAACTCTCTGGCATCAGGGGAAGAGGCTTGTCCCTTTCCTTTCCCCTGTTTACCAGTTGATGCTTTTTGGCCTCCTTCTGAGCTGCTTCTTCTTTCTTTTTCAGCTCAGCCTTTAGAGTCTCAACTGCCTGGGCCCGCTGGCGGAGTTTCTCCTCCTTGGCCCGCAGTTCAGCCTCCAAAGGGTCAAGCAAAACGGGTGTCTGGGGCTGTACTGTTATCTTGAGTTGTACCTGAGGCTTCTCTTCAGAAGTCTCGCCTGCTTAGACACTTCTGCCTTCCCAAAATTAGCCATTTTGCTCGCCCACAATACAGATAAATAAAAATAAACAATTAATCAAAGACAGAACAGGAGGTAACATGAATTGAGATTTCCGTTCAGTACTCACTCAATTGCTGTCACCTGCCTGGAGAGAGAAGGTTGGTTAGTTCTGAGCAAGTGAGTGCTCAGTCTCAGCAGACCGCTTGAGGGTTAGAGTCAGTTTAGAGATCACTCAGGCAAAAATCAATTTCATGATTTTTCCATCCCTGCTCTGACACAACAGTTGCATGCAATACTTGCAAATCCTGCTTCAACAATTGATAGGATGCAGTCTTGGACTGATTAGTGTTGATTTGTAATTAGACAGAGTGACTAATTTAGGGTTTTATAGGTGTCCACTGATGACCAAGATGCCGCGATTTACAGGTTACCCTATTTTTAAACTTACCCTACAAACCTCACCACTGGATGACCTTGTATGCCATACCCGGGGTATGGCGAACTACAATATTCATTGTAACTGACTCAAAACATCAAATTTGGATATGCGATTTCAGACACAGACTGAGTACTGAATTGCGATTTACCAGGGACTGACCAAATGGAATTCTGACGGACAAAATCAAAGTTATGGCTGACCCTAGTCTAGCCAGGCTATAGCTATGTCAACGCAGAATTCAAATTTGCATTATCACTGACAACAGGACCCTGAATTCACCAATTCACTACACAGTATACATCGCAATACTGTAAAGCAGTCACATATGAAATATAAGTCAGAAAGAAGGTCAAACAGGGTTAGTAGAAGTCAAAGAAGATAGGTAGGGGAAGTTGGATATGGCTGTCCCACAGTCTGAATTTCGATTTTTAACTATACACAGACAGGCAGACCAAATTTCCCTATTTTGAAAATAACCCCAGAATTGCCACACAGGATGGAGTAAGGAACACACTTACTTTAGGGTCAACTCTGAAGAAGATGCATGAAACCCTGGCTATGGCTGACTGGTCAACCCCATCTCGCCAGTTTCCTCTCCTGACAGTATCCAGTGTTCCCACGTACCAAATTGCCTGAAACTTGGTGATTCAGTAGATTACCCTGAGGCGCTTCACCCCAAACTGACAGATTCATTGAATTCGGACTCCCAGGTGCCAATAACTGACAAACTCAGTGCAGCGCCACATCACCCTGTACTGCGCTGCTTGGAAATTGGGGATCCTGACCCAATTCCAAAATCGCCACCTCTTGGGATCACTTCCTTGACAATCGCCAGCCTCCAGGTGAATCGCCAGGCTAAATATAGCCTCCCAGAGCCTTTCAGGCCTTTGAGCACCAATCGCCGATCACTCCGGTGCAACCCTAGTCAGGAGGGAGTCACGCTCTGCCCAATTCTACTCGCCACACACTCACAACCACCACCCTTACTGACAACAACCCTGAAGATGATGAATCACCATGAAACTCAACTCCAGTATCTCGCCAGATGATGATGGGTGCTCCAACTAATCAATCGCTCCAGTGTCTGGATCCAATTGCTCTGATACCAACTATTATGATTCTGGTTGCTTGTTGTGTAAAGACCAACACTCACTCACATAGACTTCCAGGTATGCCCATACATACACAGAAGGAAGGGGAGAGGATAGGAGTATCACACCGCACATGGAGAGATAAACGCAGCGGAAGACTTGACCATGCGGACAGGGTACAATGAAAGTGCAATTCACTCCATTCAATCCTCACAACCAGTCATAAAGAAAAGCCGAGCATATCACATCGAGGAAACAATGAAACGATGATAGTCCAAACCCAGTTACACACTGTTTATTAAACTCAAAGTCTCGAATTGTCAGGATAACTTCAGTACTACAATGCGCTGCTCAGGAATGAGCAACGCTTCACTCCCCAACCCTGATTAGCACCCGTAACACCCCTTAGCCCCTGAAACATCAATCGCCACCCAAATACAGCCTCCTGAGGGAAGCGCTACCTTGAAACAGGCCTCTGAGGCCAAGCGCTACTTAGAGGATGAAGATGAAGACCAGCGCCACAGTATCTGATGATGACGAAGTGTCGGAAGACTTTTCGGATGGAAGTCTGCAGCGCGCCACCAAACCCTGACAAGATGACCTCCGAGGAAGAAGCTGCAGCTATGGCTGCAGCATCGCCACCCTGGAACCCTACTTCGGGGGAGGGTCCAGCAGGGCACCAATCTCGCCTCCAGCAGACCTCGATAGCCAGACCTTTGTCAGCCCCTGCGTGCTGGCAGAGTACAGCGCAGGTCCCAGCTATGGCCGGCGCTGCGAAGGTCCGGCGATGCCTGTCTCCTTCCACGTTGAGCCGTCACCATTTCCGGTTCACGCGTAGCGCAACAGCAATGTACTCGGTACCAACTGCCAAAAGCCCTGAACCGATATGCCCATTCTATCTATAGGCTACAACTAGCCTAGACTTGACCTAGACCAGACTGACTGACCGACCGGTACCGTATCTGTTTCAGCCTCTCGGCCTCTACCAGACCCAACTATAGGCTATAGGACCATCTATCAGAATAGGCCCTTAGGGCCTGTCTGTCCTAGGGGTAGCCCGGGCCTGCGATTCGCAGTTAGGGTAGCTGTAGGGAATCCTGTTAGTATCGGGCCTGTAGTTTCTCGAATTTGTAGATATGTCCCTCACGAATTTCCCTCACAGGTAGGTCTCTCGATTAACCCTCAGCCAAACAAAATTATGAATCTATCCTACCTATAGCACAGCCTCGACAGAGAGAGGCTACAGGCGACCAGAAAACAGCAAGTCATTGCACTTGGCCCTTACCCACAGTGGAACCGTCCTCAACCAAGTGTTGAGGGCCTCGTCCTTCTTGTCTCCTGTGAAGACAGTCGAGGGTTTCATTGTGGTCTTCGGGTACCAAGGTTGCTGGGGTCCAGTCTGTCCGGTGGGCTGAGTCCTTGACTGAACCGTCTGCTGCCCTGAAGCTGCAGCAACTGGTCCTGAAGATGAAGAAGCAGTTGGGTAGTTGGGACGGATCTCGTACAAGGATATCCATGATTGGTTTCCAGATAGGATCAGTAGCATATCCTTGGCGAATCTGGTCTTTCAGGTCATTCCCAACATCCAAGTAAGAGATAATTGCACCAAAGAAATCACTGCGTCGGGACAAAGCATGTGCAACCACATTAGACTTACCTTTGATAGTCTTGAGTTCGAAGTCAAAGGTGTCAATGAATGCAGACCATCTTACCAACTTGTCAGAGAGTCTGGACTGTGTTCTTATCCACTTTAGGGTTGAGTGGTCTGAATACACGGTAAAGTGCCTCCCTAACAGGTAGTGCCTCCATGTGTCCAACGCACAGATTAAGGCATAGAGTTCTCTTTCATACGTGGAGTTGGCGACTTTGTCACACGACGGTCGTTTAGACATAAATTCTATGGGTGTATAGCCCTTACCGTCATCTTGCTGGAGAACAACGCCAATCCCATACTGACTTGCGTCAGTGGTGACAATGACAGGCAAAGACGGGTCAACAATCTTAAGGACAGGGTAGTGAGTCAGTGCATACTTCAGTTTTCGAAAGGAAGACTTTAACAATTTTCGCATTGGTGCAGCAATCAGTGAGAAGTTTCTGACGAACTTCCTATAATAACTAGCTAGACCAAGGAAAGATCGCAGTTCAGTAATAGACTTAGGTTGTGGCCAATCTCTAATCTTAAGGCCATCTCTTCGTTTACTATGTGTCCTAGGTATAACACTTCGGATTTAGCAAACTCAGACTTCTTTGAGTTGATCTTAAAGTTGCCTTCACGCAACTCCCCTAGCACCCGACGAAGGTGCCTCTCATGATCCTCTAGTGTTTTACTATACACCAGAATATCATCGAGATAGACAATGACAAACTTATCCAACCATTGACGAAACAAGTCATTCATTGACCTTTGAAAAGTGGCAGGGGCATTCGTTAATCCGAAGGGCATTACCACGAACTCATAGTGGCCATACCTGGTCCGGAAAGCGGTCTTTTGCTGATCGGAGGGTTCCACCTCGATCTGGTGATACCCAAATTTCAAGTCGATCTTGCTAAAATACCTGCATCCCTGTAACTGGTCAAGTAAGTCGTCAATGCGAGGAAGTGGTTCAACATTCTTAACAGTGACAACATTCAACCCTCTGTAGTCTATACAGAGGCGTAACTCACGTTCCTTCTTAGGACAAACAAGACAGGAGCACCGTAAGGAGAGGAGCTAGGGCGAATCCATCCTTTTTCTGTTAAGTCTTGCAGTTGTTTCCTTAATTCCTCAAGTTCCCTAACAGACATTCGGTAGATACGGCCCTTGGGAATGTTACTACCAGGAATAATTTCAATGGTGTGCTTAATTGCAGCTCAATTATTCATGTTGGTTCAGTGAATAATTCTTTATCCTCATCTAAGAGTTTTTCAATTGAAGGAGGATAAGAAGTAGAAGACTCACCTGCTTTCTTTACTAAGACCATCATATGGAGAGGGAAGGAGGAGTGTTCAGTGGAGAAGACAGCGGACTCGGTCCTCCTCCATTAGACGGCTTCCCTCCTCCATTAGACGTCTTCTGATCGTGAGGATCAGCAGACTTCATCGCATCACTCATCAACTTTTTGACTTCTTTCTTTTCTTCCTTAACCTCTTCTTCTATTCCTTCTACCGGATGCTTTCCTTTCACAATGTTTGTGACAGTTCGCAACCCTACAACAATCTCGTCTAACTGACTTTGCTGTCTGTCAATTTTTTCTTCCAAGAAGGTGAGGTAAGTCATGATGTGATACAATGTCTGTGTCATGTCAGTATGTTCCTTCCCTTCTGTTCCTATCACTTGTCTGATTTCGTTCACTTTCTGTTCCCGCCTCAATTCTTGTTCATGTTTCCAGGCTAGTTCTTCTTTCTTCGTTTCTTCTGCAGCCAGCGCCTCTCTTAATTGTTGGATGTTTGCGTCAATCGTAGCCTCGGTTTTCTGGTCTGATTTCCCCTTTCCTAGATAACTCCATGACTTCTTCCAGCTGCTTGATAGCAAACTGGTCCAGCGCCTTCCGACACTGGGCCATCATTTTAGACACTTCTGCTTCGGCAGCCACAACTTTCGCGGCCGTAATTGCTTGCTTCAGACGGTTCTCTACCGTCTGCAAATCAAACAGATTACGAACGTGTCGTTCGGCGTCTGTTCCGGACATATGCAAATCATTCAACAGCTGGTTCCATAGAGCCAGTAACTCTTGTTTCTTTGTTTCCGCCTGTCTCCTAGTCTTGGGATCGGAAGATCCTTCACCCGCTAAGAATGTCATCGGAAAAACAAGCAAGAGTAATTTCCACACACTAAACATCTTGTAAATCAGGTTTGAGACAATATTTGCAATAATGGAACAGAGAAATAAAAAAAAATAAGAAGAAGAAACAGATCTCTACTTATACTAATTGCTATTCTTTTGTCTGTGTGATGACGTCCTATGAGTGTACAGGTACCACGTCAGGCCCGTGTGATCAGATACAACACACAAGTAAGTACGCAAGCACCACAACACAGCAACAACAGGGTAAGTATGCCAACAACAGCGACAAACAGTTTTTCAGCAACCTTCTTCAATCCGCTGTGTCTTCCTGGTGTCAGTGCGATGATGCACTCTCCCGGACAGCTGGCACTACAGCTGTATAGTCGATTTAGTCAGCTGTACCGCCGTCGTCTTCATAATGCTTCTCTTACTTGGCAGTAATCCTGCCTGCCATGTGTCATCCCTGGAGTGCCAACATAGCATACACTGCCACGTCAGCACTCTGTGTCCAGTCAACCAATAGTGGGATGCCACGTCAGCAAATGTGTACTCTGATCCTTGCCACTTGTCACTTCCACACCTCATGTTGCGATACCGTCGCCGTTCCAGCCAGTAAGACAATGCCACGTCAGCCAAGAAGACCGATGCCACGTCAGCAGGTAGTCACCACCTCACGAAGACAGGTGTGATGACTTGCTTCCTGCCACGTCAGCAATCAATCCTGTGTTTCCCCAAGGCCACGTCAGCATCTGCAGTAGACCCTGTCGTGCGTCAGCAGCATAAAGTGCCACATCAGCAATCAATCAACAAGGTCTTCAGACGCGACACAACATATGCCACGTCAGTAGGGGATCGCAATGCCACGTCACTATCGCGATCGAGGCTGGCGTGCGGTATCTCTTGGTCGCGGTCCCTACTGCCACGTCAGCAGCCTCGTTGGGATCTCCTCTTGCCAGTGGAATAACCCCGGTGGTGTCTTCTCGCCAGTGAAGTCTGTACCACGTCAGTACCTCCGGTGTATCTCTTGTCACGTCATCACCTACTCAACACACGTGTGCACCACACTTACCTGCGCGCCACCTGGCGCGTGCACACGTGTACAATCGTCGTCATCAGGAGAACTGCTCCGATACCAAATTGCAATGAACCCAGATCGTGAAGACAGTCGTCGACAATGCAAGCCCAGATAAATGTCAACCAGCTGATGATTACCAATAGTCAAAATCATGTCCAGACAGAATGAGACGAGATAATCATACACGGACGAAGGAGAGAGGAGGGAGATTAGACAAAGGAGAGGAAATAAGGCCCACTCCTGCTTCGGGCTCCCTCCTCAATCATCACCTCAATAATCAATAGTCCGAACGAGTATCTGAAGTAACCTCAATGTGCCACGTGGCACGTCTAATCAGTCCCTCATCAGCTCTTGAGCAACGTCGACATGAAGACAACCAGGTACATATCCACGATTTCTTCACAGTCCCGATCTCCTCCGGAATGACGATGAATAAGAACAGCAGTGTCGGTCACGTGGCCCCGCCACATCAGCAGATATAACAGGTGGCAGCGGCCACATCAGCAGCAACGCGTGGCAGCTGCCACGTCAGCATGCCAAGAAGACAGGTGCAAGCCAGCCACCATGCCGGATCAGCAGCACATCGCCGCAATCTCTCAAATGCCAGCACAAAGCCAGCGTCCACCAGCGTCGCAGCGTTGAGCCAGCGTCGCGTCGTCAACGCGTAAAGTCAGCATTGACACAAGACAGAATGAATGAATGTCAAAGCCAGGAAGTCAGCGCTTATGTAGCGTTGACGCGGGGTCTGGACCCCGGATGCTGCATCCCTCAGCCATCCAGATCTCAATGCAGACGAGGGCTCAGATTGGTCTGAAACCGAATTCCCTCCGGCCTGGATGCTGTCTGGGTACCTGCGCACAACAAGTGAGTGTATCCAACCAAGGGCCTGGGCGCGGTACATTTGACTCTACAGATGACTTTGACCCTTGAATTTCCATTGCGCAGCGTTTGGTTACACAGCCAATGCAGCAGACTCAGGCCTGGGCGCGTTTTGGTCACACAGCCCAGTGCAGACCGACTCAGGTCTGCGTTGACTGGGGCTGAGTTCTGGGCCCCAGGCTACTTCTGAACAGGGTTACTGCAGTACCACTCAGGACTTGAATTCAACGGGTCGCTGCCAAAAACTTGTAACATTGTCAGAAACCTCTCTCACTTCAAGGGGCTACATAGAGAAATAGTAGAGAGAATAGCCAGCCAATCAGAACCAATAAATACTCTGTCTGACTCCTCTGCTCATTATTGGATGCAGACCTCATAACATCATGTGAAACCTGTCTGTCACTTCAAAGGGATTAAATAGAGAAATAGTAGAGAGAGTAGCAAGCCAATTGGAAGCAGTAACTACTCCACCTGACTCCTCTGTTCATTATTGGATGCAGAGCCTGAGTTCATCTTGCGAGAGTTTGTCCATTTGTTACACAGTCGAGATGCAAGAGTAAGGCAGGCAGCAGCCACTGCAATTCTAGAATTTCTGAAGAAGCATCCGGACAAGTCCAGATCAATTGTGGTGCTCCTCGACTATGCATGGTAATTTTTGCTCCTTTCGCACGAGTGGACATTAGAGAGGGTGTTTTGGGCGTGGCTGTGCATGAGCCAGTGGTGAAATGATGTGCTCTGTTTTTTTGGTTTGTTTGTTTCATGGGCAATCCGACTTCAAAGGCTGTTTCATCAGGGGTTGATTCTGGTTTGCTATTTTCTTGACCATAACAGTTGTGTTGATCAAGCTCTCTCTCTCTCTCTCTCTCTCTCTCTCTCTCTCTCTCTCTCTCTCTCTCTCTCTCTCTCTGTGTGTGTGTGTGTGTGTGTGTGAGAGAGAGAGAGATACATGCCCAGTTGGGCAATGCATGCAGAGCCAAGGATCCGCAATGTGATGAAAAGGACTGAATGGACAATGCAATGTCAGTGGAACATCGACAGGCAATGTACATTCTGATACATACAAAATGGCACATAGTAGTGCAGCGGAAGACTCAAAGATAAGTCCCGATCTGACTGGGACTGACGCGACATCCCATCATACACCACACATGTGAGAGGAGGAGGAGGGACCACACACATAGAAGAAAGGTCCCTCCTTTGTACGCGCACATGGGGAGATACCACAGGTGAGAGATGGGGGGAGAGGAGAGACGAAGATGGAGGCGAGGGAGAAGACCAAGATCGCAATAGCGAAGTCCAAAAATAGTCCCTTGCCGATGTCCAATCAATGTCTGTCAGATCCTGGCCGCTCTGCCCACAGTAACCCCTGCCTGTATCCTCTCCCTGTAATCTCTCTCTCTGAAACGGTATTCACCAGTTCGCAGTAGCTGATGCAGATCCCAGGGCTCGATCCCTAGTTCCCCACCTTACCTGTGTTAACCCGTAGATTTGAACCTGCGACCTGTAGGACCGCCAGTGGTAGGTAGGGTCTCGTAGGTTACAGGGTATGGGGGATTCGAACTGTAGACCTGTTGGGTAGGAGTCTAGACAGTCCAGATGTCATAGCTGTAGACTGTCTGAAGGGTCAAAGTCGTAGCTGCTACTTACCTGAAAGGGCAGAGTCGTAGCTGCTACAGTACCGAAAGGCCATGTAGAGAGTTCTAGAACTGGCCTTTCGGAAGTCAGCCCACTATAGGTGTAGACAATTGGGCAAGTGGTGGAAGTCCACCACGCAGAGTCAGCAGTCCCAGTCCAGCCAGTCCGGTCCAGTCAAGCAAGTACCGTCTGGGACTGTGCACACCGTGGGCCAGGGAAGCAGGGCAGACCAACGACTCACAGAAGTATAAATCAAGAGGCTGCGCACAGCCATTCATTCATTCCTGCGGAAGCCGTGCGGAAGCGCTGCCTCAGCGTCTTGTGCGAGGAGGTCTGCAGTGTGCCCGAAGCCGAAGTGGGCAGAGAACTGTAGTATAGCGATAGGGCAGTAGCAGCTAGCGCTGCCATAACTATAGTAGTGTGTGTGTGTGTGTTGCGTGCGTGTGCAGAGTGTCGTGTGTGGGATATCCAGGGTGATCCAGTGTGTGAACAGTGAGATGTTGGGCGCTCGGTCGCCATAGCCAGTGGAAGTGAACTTACCTGGAAGCCATATCTTTGTGTACTGTGTGGCCGCATGTCGCCAGTTTGTTGTGCTGCTGTTCACGTGCATGAAAAGTGTGAATAAGTTGTCTGATAGCGAAGTCCAAAAATAGTCCCTTGCCGATGTCCAATCAATGTCTGCCTCAAAAATGTCGGATCAGATCCTGGGCGCTCTGCCCACAGTAACCCCTGCCTGTATCCTCTCCCTGTAGTCTCTCTCTCTCTCTCTCTCTCTCTCTCTCTCTCTCTCTCTCTCTCTCTCTCTCTCTCTCTCTCTCTTGTATCTGATGAAGAAGAAGAAGAAGAAGAAGAAGGGAGGAAGGAGGAGGGAGAAGGAGGAAGGAGGGAGACAAGAGGGAGACCGGCGAAGAAGAAGATGTCGCCTTCCTCGCTGTGTCACCTGCAGGGGCTACCGCCGAGCTGACCGCCGTCTTGTTGCCGTCGTGTGCAGGTCGCGGGTGCCCCAACTATGGCACCAGGTAAGTCCCTTCACGCAGATATGGCCTCCGCCCCTCTGCCTTCCGGTATTCAGCCTCCAACTCCACAGCGCAGTGCTAAAACAGCGCAGTGCTAAAACAGCGCAGCGCTCAGCCAGCACCGTGTTGCTCCAGAAGTGAGCTACCCGAACTGTCCTCGGCCCAGCCTCAGCCCAGCTATAAGTAGCGCTGGGCCGGCTGGGCGCTTCTCAGGTACTGGCCTGAAAATGGCCTACTCGGTCTGGGCCCCTACCGGGTATCCACACCGCGCTGCTGATGCAGCGAGGCGCCAAAACGCGCCTGGCCTGAAAGTGGCCTCGTCCTTGTGTACCTAACCCAAGGAGTCGCCTTGGGACCTACAGTCCGAAACGACGTCTGAACGGACAACTGCCGGCAACCGTTGGGTCCCTCAATTGCCCCCCCCCCCCTCCTTATGAAGTCAAGCCGGGTCAAGGGTGAAGCTGACGATCTGAAGGTGGAACCTGGATGCGAGCGCAGCGTGGAGCCGAAAATGCCGGCTTGCCTTGCAACTTGCATTTGTAGTGTGCGAGAACATCCAAAGTTGTTGCTTGCAGTTCCGCATGGGTTAACCAACGGTCAACTTTATGGGTGCAGTACGCAAAATGTACTAAGTATTCGGTCGGCCTGTTGCCGTAGCGTCGCTGGGAGATGATGTCGCCAACCTCTTGAAAAACATCCATAGAGGGTGGGTCTTGCGATCGTTGCCCGGGGAAGTCATCATGTTCCGCAAGCGTGAAAGGAGCCAACTTGGAGCAACGAAAGACCCGGTAGACGGGCAAGTGGGGGGGCACCTGAATGACAAATGAAGGTCCTTCGGGTGCATCCCCAGCGGGTGCCACGATCAGCCAGGGCCCCATCCACTCTGGGAGAAGCTTGCGAGAGATATCTTGTTCGAGGCTAAATTCCGCGGCAGAGACCCATACGAGGTCGTCAGCGCGGAAAGGACAAGGAAGACGCTGGTGATTGGCCTGTTGGCTCATGCGTTGCTGCGTCTTTGCCATCTGGTCGCAGCTCTTGACAAGTAGCTCTTGCATCTGACGCAAGAAAAGAAGATGGTCGTCGCTCTAGGTTGCTCGTGGGATGATTGTGTCCAACGGAGAGGTGACCAGTGAGCCATGCTCGAACTTGAAGGGCAACATCCCGATAACCGGATGAATGGGCGAGTTGTATGCCAACTCGACATCCGGCAGCCGCTCAACCCAATCCTTTTGGTCGGAACGAATGAGAGTGCGAAGGAGAACCTGGCATCTGATGCGCCCTCTTTGTTTGGCCATCGGTTTGGGGGTGGCGAGCCGAACTCGACTTGAGAGATGACCCCCATCGATTGCTGAGCGCCAACCAAAAATCGGACATGAGACCATTTCCTTGGGGCAACCCTTGGTTCGAATCCAACCGGCGTAAAGAACGTCGACCAACTGCGGTGCCTTGGCATGATAGTGGCAAGGCAAGAACATGGCGAACTTGGTGAGTCGGTCAACCACCGTAAGAATCCCATCCACACCGGTCTTGTTCTTGGGGAACGGCCCCGTGATGTTCATGGCAATCGCTTCCCTTCGGCGCAAGGGGACCGGTAGTGGTCGCAACTCGCCGTACGAACGATGATTGCGGGATTTGCAGCGTCGGCAAACCTCGCATGACTCGCAATAGCGTGTGACGTTGCCGAGAAGGCCGGGCCACCAAAATCGTTCTCGAAGTCAGCCAATCGTTCAATTAACTTCGAAGTGTCCAGTGGCGGGAGCATCGTGGAACTTGCCAAGAAGCCTTATTACGCAAGTGGGGATCACTCGGCACGCAAAGAAGGTTCTTCCCCCATGTGTGGACAAGTAAGTATCCCTCTTGGATCTGGTAGTGTGATGGCGCCGGATTAGGAGAGGAGCAATTCGCGTACTTGTCGCGAAACTTGGGGTCGGCTTGGTAGCATGACAACGCTGACAGATGAAGATAACAAGGAAGATGAACGATAAGGAACATGAGCATGATCTACGAGGACAAGGTAAGATAATAATGACATCAATCACCGATTGACGGAATGGAGTGGGTAAGGAAACACAAGATGCTTCACGTGGGGAGGGTTAGGCGGGGGAGAGGCGTCACATGTCGCAGCCACGTTGCTGGATCGTTTGTCGCTTTTCATTCTTTTCGTTTTTTTTTTGGTGTGTGTGTGTGTGTGTGTGTGTGTGTGTGTGTGTGTGTG
>BFEA01000564.1:324192-336167 GCA_003427395.1 Chara braunii | reverse complement strand
GGGGGGGGGTCGGATTTTTTCGGGGCCGGTAGGCCTCCATGCGGGTCGTGGAGGCCTCCCGGCCCCAAAAAAAAACAAACTGGGTCCTGTAGGCCCGCCAGAATGCTAAAAAACTGGCGGCCTATCTGGGCCGTCGATCTAGTCAGATCTGCGGCCCAGATAGGCTGCCAGTTTTTGAACATTCGGGCGGGAAACCGCCCGAAGTTCTTGGAGGCGAACAACGATCCCCAAGCAGCGGCCCAACCTCCCCGCCTCCTGCCTCTGCTTTCGAACAACCATCCCCAAGACCCGTCACTTCGACACTTCGTCGCAATTGAGCGAGGTCGAGAATGCGTCGGCCCCCCCACGTCCATCTGCAAGCCGTCGCCCCCCCCACGTCCTCCCCGGCCTCGGATCACCATCGCCCCGGCCCGCCGTCCATTGGTAAAGGTGAGTCTGTCTGTTTCTTCTTCTTCGTATTACCTTCTTCTTCTTCTTTTCTTCTTCTTCTTCTTCTTCTTCTTCTTCTTCTTCTATTCTTCTTCTTCTTCTTACTATCTCCTTCTTGTTCTTCTTCTTCTTCTTCTTCTTCTTCTTCTTCTTCTTCTGGCAGAGCCGAAGTCCGAAGTTTGCAAAGTAGAGAGAGAGAGAGAGAGAGAGAGAGAGAGAGAGAGAGAGAGAGAGAGAGAGAGAGAGAGAAAAGTAGTGGGCGCGCGCGGAGGCGGGTAGTGGGGCCGCGTGGAGGGTAGCGGGGGCGCGCCCACAGAAAGAGAGAGAGAGAGAGAGAGGGGGGGGGGGGGGGGGGGAGTGGATGCGCGCGACGGGGTGTGGTGGATATGCGTCCACCATCAACCCATGAATTTCCACCCCCGCCCCCCCCCCCGACCCCAGGAAATGTTTTTTTGCAGATCACTGTTTTCTCTGCGGATTCGGGGAGATCTCGACAAACGCAGTCCAACCCCATCATCAGAAAAAAAAAAAAAAAGAAAGAAATTGACCCGGTTTTGGCCCCAACCGGATTTCCAGTTGGAGCACCGGGGTTCCAACAAGCCCGGTTGGGTGCGGTCTGGTCCAACCGGGCGGTGGCCAGTGCAGCCCTGTTTGTATGGTTTTGTGGGCTGACTCGGAGTGATCGCCTAGTTTTTTTAACTTTTTTCAGACCTTTGGGAGATGGGTCCGTGCTTTCTTGCTGGTGGAGTCTTCTGTTTTAGTCTGTGGTTTTGTGGGCCGATGCAGAGGGCTCTCCAAGATTTTTTGGACCTAGAGCAGGGGGGTCGGTGCTTTCTTGCTGGTGGAGTCTCCTGTCTTAGGTAACTTGCCTTTGCCCCCCATCCCTTTATGGATTATGAAAAATATATATATCGTCAAACAGAGCTGCCGGGTAAACCGTAGGCAGAGAAGGAGAAGAGGACAACAAACAAGGGGCTGTGACAAACTGTTTCGTCGGAGTTTCACCGACTCATCAGGAGGCTAAACCCTCAACAGTCTGCAGAATCCCCTAACTGATTACCCTGTAAGTGATAATCCACCTTAACCTCTGCCGTGGTTAGGCATCAACGACTGCCCGACAACTGATACCCTGAGGTGGGCACCAACCACTGCCCTCAAGGTACCTGTGACGAAAATCAAAGCAGATTATCACTCACCCACACCAGATGGAAAACATCCTACACTGTTGGTTCCTAACCCATCACTAGCCAGCAAAACACCCACGAAACAAAGAAAGGTCTGTCACAGCCAAAAAATACACTCCAGACACGCCGCAGGCAGTAGAGGCACAGCATGGCCTCGTAGTGACGGCCCCGACCACTGCCACTCGACCTGACCGGAGAAAACCATAGCAGGGTGCTAGCGAAGTCGTGGTATATATTGTCAAACAGAGCTGTCCGGTAAACCGTAGGCAGAGAGGGAGAAGAGGGCAACAAACGAGGGGCTGTGACAAACTGTTTCG
This sequence comes from Chara braunii, assembly GCA_003427395.1. Taxonomy (NCBI): domain Eukaryota; kingdom Viridiplantae; phylum Streptophyta; class Charophyceae; order Charales; family Characeae; genus Chara; species Chara braunii. The sequence goes on along the minus strand of BFEA01000564.1, from coordinate 334,237 downwards.
GCGGAGTTTCACTGACTCATCAGGAGGCTGAACCCTCAACAGTCTGCAGAATTCCCTAACTGACTACACTGTAAGTGATAATCCACCTTAACCCCGGCTGTGGTTAAAAATGAACGACTGCCCGACAACTGATACCCTGAGGTGGGCACCAACCACTGCCATCAAGGTACCGGTGATATATGTATATGTGCAAGTGTGCCGCTTGGGCGGCAGACAGGTGGGTGGGCACTTGGTGCTGAACCACACAAATGTGGCCAACCTTGTATCTTCTACTATACTGTTTCTCTATTTTTTTGTGTTATGGATGCTTTGTGATGATTCTTGGATGGAATGAGAGAGAGAATTTGGTTCTTTTTTTAAAACACACGTATATAACGGTTTTAGTGTGCTGCATGTTGCTTGCTATAGAGAGAGGTAAAACTGTTTCAGTTCTGGATCTAGTCATCTGGGTTGAAAAAGCGTTGTTGTGGTGACAGTTTCCAGCACACACAGACATTCATTAACCCAATATCACAGAAATGACACACAGATTTTCACATCAACCGATGGAGCCTGTGTCTGCGCGCGCGCGCGCGCAAGAGAGAGAGAGAGAGAGAGAGAGAGAGAGAGAGAGAGAGAGAGAGAGAGAGAGAGAGAGAGAGAGAGGACGGCCTTTGGGAGGGCTTAGAGACGAGCACAGCAGCTACTTAGTGGTGCGACCTGGTGGATGGCTTATGGACAATTTGGTTGGGTCCTACTACGGAAAATTCAAGAATTTGAAACTACCGATTAGAGGCCCGGAAAAAAATGAATGACCGCTGCTGCTTTTGAGGGATTTATTGATGAAAATGCACGCTTTTGGGGCACTTAGAAACAAACTGGGTAGAAGGGGAAAAAAAACAAAAAAAAAAACAGCCTTATGGCTCTGGCTTCTTGTCCATTCTAGGGAGCATCAGTCCGGTTCCTATTCCACTGGTGTGTCAGGAATACATATTACAACACACTCTAAAAGGTTTCTCCCCGTTATGGCTGGGAGACCCCTGGGGACGGCATGGATTATCTCCAGTCTGGAAGGATGTACCTCCCCTCACCCCTGCCTAAGTTAGCCTATTGCTAATAATAGTATATAATACCCTTGCTGTCTGGTTCCATTTGGCGCTCTTCTACTCCTGAAGCTAGTTCAGATCTTTTTTTTTTTTTTTTTTTTTTTTGAAAATCTGGTCGGTCGGTCCGCAGCCAGGAAGTGATAAGAGCATCTCCCTGTCTGAGGATCCTCCCTTAGATTACTCCGTTCCATTGGTGGGGGGCTGCACCTGCTGGAAACCGGGTCCAGCGTCCCTTACATCAGACTGATTGAAAGACACCCGGACAAGCAATCACAAAAATAGAGCTTCGGGGTCTTGAGGTCGGATATGATCCTCCCTCTCGTCCCATAAATGACGGGAAAAGGTTAGTTGATTGTTATCTGAGAAGTGAATCCACCGAAATTCAGAGGCCCATGACTCAGACATAGACCTCTGTGCAATCGAAGGTAGAGGAGAAAGAAGTCTCGCCCTTCTCCATTCTGCCAAAATCAGGGTTCTAACTGCGCTTATAAAGGAGTTACGAAGGCGAGAAACTGCCCAGTAAGAACTGTTAAATCTCCGGTCCCTGCGGGCTACCCATAAGATCCAGAAACCAACAACTCCTAAATTTGTTAGCAATTTTGCCTCTGGAAGACTTAGACTGGTCCCCAAATAGAATCAGCGACTTTGTCCAGTATGAACAGTCCTTATAAGCTGCCCTCCATAGCCAACCCACCGAGTCCCAGAATCCTCTGGCTACCACACATTCCCACCACAAGTGGGAAGAGTCCTCCAGGGACTGGTGCGGGCAGACATCACATGCTGTTGGTATTTCCATTCCGCACACCATGCTGCTGTGGGAACACTGTTGTGCAGGTGGAGCCACTCTAGACCCGCCAGCTTGACTTCAAGAATCTCCAGTATCTCATAAACGAAAAGAAGGACCCAGCTGAGGCCTGGAGCCCTCAGGCTATCATTCCTGGAAAGTCTGTTCCATGAATCCCAAACTCTGAACCGCAGGGATGAGGCCTTAGATTGCAGTTTGTAGCCCACCTGTGAGGAGTAGTCTGGAAGCAAGACTGTTGAGACCTCAGAAGAGTCTGCTGTGATGTTCCATCCCAGTCTCGTTTCGTCCACCTTCCAACTACAGAAGGGGGAACCCTCTCTTGCTGGTATGAAACTGGAAATGCCATTATTACGAATCACTGTCTTAACCTTGACTTCAGGGCAATGTGTAAGGTCTGAGATCTGGGTTGGGGGGTCGATGCGGCTGAGGGACGTCCCTGAGTACTTCCATGTTGCAACCTCTGATGCCCCAATGTGGCCGTTCTTTAGTACCTGATAGAATCGCTCCGGGGAAGCAGGGTCTCGCCACCACGAACCCTGAAGAACCACTGATGCCCCTGCTGCTAGGGTCACCGTCCATTCCCTTGGTATTGCTGCTATCAAGTCGAGCCGATGTTGACCCACATTGTGTAGCCCTCTCAGTTTCCTGCAAAGATGTTCTTCTGAGTACCATGTTGCTGACTGACTATCCCAAAGGTGAGAAACCTTCCACACCCCTTTCTGGAGCCATTTCCTGGCAAAGTTGCCTGGGGAGTTGGCTACTGAGAAGGTGTGGCCTGATGCATCCAGGACAGCCGGGTTTTCGAACAGACTGGAAGAGAGGATTTCGGAGGTGGAAGATGGGGGTATGATTGTGGAGGGTAGAATCTTGGCCCAGGCGTTAAGGATCGGCCCCCAAGTAGGGGACTTCACGGACCTGAGCATTGGGTAGTAAAGGAGAGATTGCCAGACAGCTTCGTGGTCACACAGGTCCCATTCCCTGGCCAGCGTGGCCTGTGCAAGCAACATCCAAGGTTGGGTTTCGAGTGACGTTAGTAAGCGGACTGGCCATTTGGCCAGTAGGGCTGTGTTCTGTGCTTCAGGGTCTAGGATACCCAGGCCACCATCCCGTTTTTTCTCAATGAGTTTCCACCACGCAACCTTGTTAATGCAGGAGGGGATGCTTGAGTCGCCCTTCCATAGGAATTTAATGAGTAGTTGTCTTATCAGTTTGGCCGAAGAGGTGGTTAACTGGCGGAAGGCCAGGATGAACCAGATAGTGGACAAAATAGAGCAGTTTGCCACGAGCGCTCTCCCCAAAAGGGAGAGGTGTTTCCTGGCTGACCATTTGGCGCATGTGTCACGAATTCTGTTGTCAATTACTGATGCCTGATCTTTGCTGCAATCTCCGAAAGAAACCTTGATACCCAGGTATCTTTCTCATTCAGTTGTTTGAGTCTGTTTGAGCCCGAAGTCAATTGCCAGAGGTGAGCCATCATGTGTAAGGGCTACGGATTTGTTCCAATTCACCTTCATTTCTGATGCAGACTCGTATATCGATATGCATTCGTGAAGAGCGGAGAGAGAGGATACTGAGTTTTCTGTAATGGCCGAGAAGTCGTCTGCTAGAGCGGAAACCTTGAGTTCCAAATACGGAGGCACGCTCAGACCCTTGTATGCTTCGTGGGCCCTGACCATGTTTAAGAATATTTCCATTTGGATCACGAAGAGGGACGGGGCCAGAGGGCAACCTTGTCGCAGTGACCTCGTCACCGTGAAGGCTTGGGAGATGAAGCCATTCACTATCACCCTTCCGTGCGATCCGTGGTAGAGGTTTTCTACCCATCGACGGTAGTTAGGGCCAATTCCAATTCTGCGAAGGACTTCAAGCAAGAAATTCCAGTTCACTCTATCATAGGCTTTTTCGAAATCGATAAGGAGGATTGCAATGTTAGATTGTTGTGCCTTGATGATATCCAACGCCTGACTGATGACCATGACATTATCTAGGACTTGTCGCCCCGGGATGAAGCCCGGCTGGTCTGGGTGGATGAGTCTCGTCATTAAAGAGGAGAGGCGTCCCGCCAAGGTTTTAGCCAGAATTTTCCCCACCACATTGAGGAGGGAAATCGGGCGATAGTTCCTAACATCCCGACGATCACCCTTCTTATACAATAATGTGATTACCCCTTCCGTCGTCCTAGTTCCCAACTGGTTGCCTTGAAGAACATTGTTGAAAACTCGCAGTAAATCCGGAGCGAAAGTGTCCCAGAAGAGCTCGTAGAATTCTATAGGAAGACCGTGGGGCCCAGGACACTTGCCCCTGGCCATGCTTTTCATTGCAGCAGTCAATTCCGAGAGTGTGATTGGTTGTTCCAGTTCTTTTTGCTTGTGGACTCAAAGGAGACTGTGAGTTGACCCCCATAGGCGATCTTCCCATTCCTCTGCTATGATTGGGTCAACTGTCTGTTTTTCTGAGGTAAGTAACTTTTCGTAGAAAGTACGTACAAAAGCACAGATAGCTTCTGAGGACCTGGCAGGAAGGATTGTGTTGTCGAAGGGGTGAAGGAGTTCTACCAAGGACGGAGAACTTCCTTTTGCGTGCCACAGTTTCAGAGTGCTAGAGTTCATTCTATCATTAAGTAGGATGTTGTCAATACGTTTGAACCTGATCCAAGATTCTTGCCTGTTGATTTGTTTGTCCTGCCATTCGTGCTGTCAAGCGTCCCTTCTAAGAGACCAGTGACTGTCCAAGAACGAGAAGAAGCCCAGTCTGGTTTCTGCATTTTCTATTTTCCTTTTTAGGATTATCTCGTCATGTTTCCTGTTTGCTGCTTTGATTCTTGATATGTTATTGAGGAAGCCTGAGAGGAGATGGATTCCCTTGTCGAGCCAGTCCCCTGTATCGGGGAACAGTTCTGACGAGGCTCTCCATTCCTCGCAAAAGTTCCTCACCCACTCGATCATTTCTTTGTCATTAAAAATCTGCATGTTCAATTTGAACGTGCCCCTTCCTCTTTCAAGAGGGGGGCCAGCTGATAAGGTGATTGAGACTGGCTTGTGATCGGACATTGGGTCTGGTATACTTTCGGCTCTAAGTATGAGTGGAATGACCTGTTCGGAGCAGAAGATTGCATCCAATCTTCTGCTAACCACCGGGGTGGTGGACAAGAACCATGTGTAGTCCCTTTGGTCGGGGTGCAGCAGGCGGTAAGGATCAAACAAGCCTTTTTCGGCAAGCAGCTCATTCAAAGCTATGGATTCCCCTGGGTGAGATAGTGGAGAGGAGGAGTCCAGTGCCTCGTTTGGCACCGTGTTCCAATCCCCACCTACCACCAAGAATTCGGAGTCAGGAATTACGTGAGACAATTGATTAAAAAAATCCGTTTTAGTTGTGTGGTCGGCAGGGGCATAAACAGACAGAAAAGTCCATTCTCGAGAGTCTATAGACAATGTTACCCGGGACCATCTTCCTAGCAGATCAGAGTCCGCTTGGGAGATGGTTTTGCAGATGGAGTTATGAATCAGAATCCCAGTGCCCCCCCTGGTGCCCTCTGCAGGGGCCCAGATCTGGGGTCCTGACCACCAATTTCCAATTTCGGCCAATCTTTCATTATTGAACTTAGTTTCCTGGAGCAAGATGATGTGTGCCCTGTTGTCGTGGATCCAGGATTTAAGCCTGGCACGTTTGTGCCTCCTGTTTTCGTCTACCAATCCACGGATATTCCAGGTGGCCACCTTAAGCCGAGAGCCCATCCGAGGCTGCGGATGGGGCCTGCTGTTGGATGGCGCCCATAATTGGCAGCGGGGAGGGTACTGTCTGCCGTCTTCGAAATCCTCTAGTCTGTTCCTTTTAGGAGAGCCTGCTCTGAGAAATCTATCCAAATCCATGCCTTCGCCGGTCTGGACTCCGGCAATGCCAGTTGGATTCTTCTCACTGAGAGGGGCGATCCTCCCCTGGTTGTCCTGCAAGAGCCCCTGTTGGACAACCAGTGAGGGATCTGTGCCATTGAGGTCGAAAGAACGAAGTTCGCCATATGAGGACGAACCTGCTGCAGGGTTGTTCCCTCCACTTGCGTCAACACCTTTCTGAGACAGTGTTCGTGCTTCCTCAGTAGGGGCCTTCGTGGATAACCATGAGGGACCTCCCATTGAGGGTTGTTGTTGCCCTTGGGGGCCCAGCTTCGAGGGTGTGTATCCACCTTGCTTCTTTTTTCGGTTTTTCCCTCCCGCCTGTTGCTTCTGGCCAGCCACAGGTAATTGCAGTTGAGGGTTGAGGCATTGGAACGATCTGCCAGTGTTGTGCTTGTCCTCAGTTTGTTTATTACTAAAAGAGGACAGAGTCGACTTATTCTTTTGCTGAGGAGTGAACTGGCGGGGCTGCGGAGGGGCGTTCTGCAGGCCTCCTTGCCCTGCCTGTCCCGTTGGGTTCGAGGTGAGAGAGGGAGAGCCTCCTTCAACAGATTTCTCGTATGGTGCGGTTTCCTCTTCACAGAAACAGTCATCGTCCATCCGAATGTAGCGATTACAACCTTTGCGCCACGGTGTGTTGCTATTGACCAGATCGCCTGAAAGCATCCCTTTCCCTGTGAAGACTTTCAATGTTTTCACAAAGTACTGTTCCGCGCTTGGGTGCAAACCGAACTTGATGTTCCCCAAGTTAGGGTCAACCGGATCATTAACAATGTCATAATCTTTTATCACTTTCCCCATAGCGAGCTCAATACCAGTCCTGATATACATAGAGGCATCGATGGGGAACCTCATTGCCATGATCGAGTAAACAGTCTTTTTCTCCTCTTCCCTGTGTGCAAGCCAGTCTGCCTTTGGCATCCACTGTCTAAACAAAATCTTATACGTTTTCCTTTTCTCCACGAAACGTTCCATTCCTTTTTGCAACATCCACTCGGCCAACAGTGGCAATTTTGGAATGTAGGTAAGTTGCATTTTGCTCTCACAGTGAGTAAGCCCTCTATGTGTGAGGAGCTTATCCTCGGGCAAGAGTGCATCTTCAATAGAGCGAACGATATCGAGTTTACGATCGTTGGGGAGATTTTTGGCTTCCCCTTGAAAGAGGATTGCAACGACATGCTGTTTGAGGAAAGCCTCTTCGACTTTACGAATGATCTCCTTGGGCCGTATCTCTATACAATCATCCTCCTCGTTGATTGTGGCCTCGACATAATCTGACACGTCTTGTGATGTTTGGTTTAAATACCAGTCGCCTACCATAGTGGCTAACCGGCTGAGTTCCTCGTCCGACAGAGGGGGATGCTCTGTTTGCTCCCCCTCCCTGGAGAGGCCGTGAGATTCTGCCGAGTCCATCTTCTGGCCGCTCGCGCAGACGCTCAGCGTCTTGATGTGTGCACGAGACCGGGTTCTGACCGGAGCGGGAGCGAAGTGCTTCGAACACCTATCGACTCTGGTAGGCGGGCGAAAGCTTCGGGCCACTAAGCGGGCGAGTAAGTCGGCGTGGAAGAGATGAATCGAGTGGATCGAGTGGGGGGTATGCTATAACGAGTGACGCAGGGGAGTGAGGTCCATAACGAGGAAGAGGAGGTGTGAGTTTTCCGGCCGAAGAAGAAAGAGCGCTCGAAGATGAGAAGGGAAATTTACAGGAAAACCAGTCATAGCAATTCCATACGATTGAGAGGGGGATAGCGTGTGAATGTTCCGAACGAAGAGAGTTGCATCCGAGGATGGGACGGATAGGTAGGATTCCGGGCATAGAGAGGGCTTGGCTTCGTGGGTGGGTAAGTTCCTGGTGGGGAGGGTATAAGCGAGAGTGCGGGGGGAGAGGGAGGGACTATGCGCCTATCCCGATCGTCGGGGGAACGCGTGAGGACTTGAGAAAAGGAGCGGGGTCAGGCGGGGAATGCGGAGGCGGAGTGGGGGGAGAGGAGCAGGGCCAGGCGGGGAATGCGGAGGCGGGGTGGGCGGAGAGGAGCTGGGGGTGGAGCGCCCCACGGGGGTGAGTGGACTGGACATTGTTGAAGGTTTGGCGGGTTGTGATGTCAGGGGATAGTGTAGCTACGGTGTACGACTCTGGGGGTGAGACCGGGCAGGGAAACTGGTGGGGTAGGAGGGGTAGGCGTAGAAATGTAACTTATGGGGTGAGGTGGGGGTCTGTGGCGGGGGCGGTAAAGCTGCAGGGTGGGGAATCGCGGTGCATTGTTGAAAGGTACCAGAGAAGAACTCGTTAGTGAAAGGCACTTGCTTGGTGACTGGTGGTGTGAAAGCCTTTTCGTATAGCCTAGAAGAAACTATGACGGGCGGAAAATGAGAATGAAATAAGCTGGGGAGGGGTCGGCTTCAGGCTAGGTCTGATTAAGTCAAGATGGGACCTAGTGCTAGGTGAGCCGCGAGCCGGGACGGGGTAGGAAATTACCAATAATAATGGGGAACGTGACGAAATAATGTTGTGAGAGAAAGGAAGAAATGATAAAAGCAAGTATACTAAAATTAGGGCGTAGTGAGGGCGTGCTGTGGAAGTATAGATAGACGGGGGGGGGGGAGACAATCATTACCCAATGCCAGAGAAAAGCGGTGGAAGTAGACGTTTGGTTAAAAGGAGTGAATTATTATGTAGGGCGACATCCCTAAAAAGGAATACAGGAGGTAGGAGCTCTTTCTGGTCTGAGGAAAATAAAGTTTAGGGAGAGAAATTTACTCGCGAGAGGCGCAGTGAGGGCACACTGTGAGAGTGCGGGTAGGCCGGGGAGAATTCAATCTTTACCTGATTCAAGAGGGGGGCGGAGGGAACAGGCAAAAAGGGTAGAAAACTTACTTAGAAGGCAATCTCCCCCAAACGGGGATATAGGAGGTAAGCATTCCTTCTGCCCTACAGGGAAGACGAAAGTAAGGGACGACAGTTGTTAGCGGGAGAGACGGCCGAGATGGGAAGGATGTGGAGGTAAGGGACACATTCAAACAAGAAAAGAATAGCAAGTTAGGGAGATAATTAGGGATATAAGGAGGGAGAGGAAACCCGGCTTATCCAGAAGGCCAAAGGACGATGAGAGTTTTACCTCCGCTCCGACGATGCTCGACACGCTCCTTTTTTACAACTCCGAACAGATTACCGTAGGCGAGACCACAAGAACCAAAGGGCCTGTTGGCCCGTGCTGTAGCGGAGCTCCATGACACAGCGCTTCGCTGGTAGTGACTGTTCATTACTGAGCGAGAAACTTGGCATGACTGTTCCTGACTTGTTTGTGCTGGGAAAAGAAAGGGGTATCCGGCCGCCTCGCATTCCTTTGCTCTAGAGCGGAAAGAGCACGCCGCGGAGGGTGTGGACGGCAATGCTGCCCCTTGTCTCCTCGCCGGGAGAGAAAGGTAGGCTGGCTATGGTGAAAATTAGGTTACCACAGTTAACACAAAGCAGTGCAGCAGCTCAGACGCAGCGCAAAATTTGCGGCGTCGCTGGAGCGCGCTCCGGGTACCCACTCTGTCCATGGTCAGTAATTGGAAATACTTTCGTAGAACCTTGGAAATACTTTCTCCTCTCAGCTGATTGCTGCCTGATGTGCTTATGAAACTGGAGCGTTGTACCCCTTTTTATCTGTCCTGGCTTCCTATGAGGCTAATTCCCTTTATGCAGTGGGATTCTCTCTCGTACCTACTTGCCCATCAACAGTCCCTACCTGACGTGGAGAAGTGACCCTTACAAACTCTGTGAGCTTACCTCTGTTGTTTCCTGGAGTTGCTAGAACCCTAATACCTGAACTACTTTTTGTGAGCCTCTACTCTCTCCCTACTTGCGAGCTTTTGGCGAGTTAAATATTCTTGTGTGATCTGTCATGTGGTCCGTTATTTGCTGGTTCATCCATATAGTTCTGGGGTAGTCTCGTGGCGTTGTCTGATCCCTGATAGTTCTGAGCTGGCAGAGCTAACCAATCTTTCAGGACTAATCTATTCCCCTCTGTCATGCCTGGATTCCCACGGCCTAATTTAGATATGGTAAATCTTTTGGTGATCTCAAGCCTTTTGTCCGGGGCATTTTGAATTTGGGTCCCTGTTTTTTTTTTCCAGGGTGCATGGATTTCAGTTTCTATCTGGGTTAGGCTGACATCCTTGCCAGACGGACGGGGTGGGCTCCGTCCGGCAAAACCAGATGAGCCAAAAAACATCCCAGGAATTTTTTTTTTTTTTTTGAAGATGGGGTTGGAGTGCGCTCG
>BFEA01000564.1:298363-309160 GCA_003427395.1 Chara braunii | reverse complement strand
TCCGAGTTTGCATCGGCTACGACACTCTCCCCAGGCTACTCGACTCTCTGGCTGCTATTAAAAAAAAAAAAAAAAAAAGGGAATGCATCTGGCCAGTGGCTCAGCCGGGTTCATTAGGGACTAGGTGAAGTGCTCGAGGGCGAGGAAGAACGGAAATGCTACGAAGGCGGCAAGCAGAGCAACGAGAGAGAATCTATGGGAGTATGGAGAGAGGGAAAGTACGGTATCGGCAGGGTGAGTAAACGCAGTAAAAGAGGAAAAGGGAGAAGCTTACCTATATAGCAGTATTGACGTGCACAGGCGCATTGATATCAACAGGGCGAAAATGAGGGTGTGGGGAGCAAAGGCACTCACCTGATGGAATGAGGGGCGAGTGCACGCTCTTGTTATTAGTTCATGTGCACCAGGACAACAGTAAGGTTGGGTTCATTATAAGGGAGAAGAGTCCCTAAAGGGGGAGGCCCATAAGGGAGAAAGAAGTCAAGATGGAGGTAAGACTGAAGGGGGGGGTGTCGACATGCAGTTGGAAGAGTGAATTCATTGCTTCAAGCTGATGCTACTAGTTCTGACTTTAAAGTGCTGCTACCCGCTAAGCCTTGACTACCGCTGCACCTCAACGCAAGTTGGCGTTGCGGCCGCTGTTGAGGTCTGCCCACAAGTTGCTGTTGGCCTCTGTGCTTTGTTTTCAGGCGGCAGTCAAGGCAGCGAAATTCTTGAGCTGCAACATACGGACCGTTGACATCCAGTAGTAGCATCTAAACTGATTGACTTCAACTCCTCGTGATTACACAGTAAGGTGTCGCTATGACAGCAAGGCAACTGCGGCGGGTTGCCACTACTATAGTCTGGGAGCTATCGTTGCTATAGCACCGCAGGAGGAGCTACTGCTGTTTTGCTCAATTTCAAGATTGTTGACTGTCCTTAGAGCTACTCTTGTTGATAATTGGATTGCCACCCCTACCTAATGTCCATGAGCTGCCACGACTGGGTCTTACGTCAGTTGCTGCTGACAGATTCTCTTATCTGTTGCTGCCTTTGTGGTCTGAGGATTTCAAAATCTGCCCCGGCTAGCTGCAGAAGGACCGGGCGTGAGCCAACTTGTCGGTGAGGGGCAGCGACTGTGTATTCCTGATTGTACCCATGAACAGCTAGATCCTGCCTGTGTATTTGGTGCAAGGCCATTCCGTGTTATCTGGGACTCTGCTTTTTATTGACTGCTGTGTTCGATTACCATGCATACTATGCTTGGGGCAAACGGTGTTGATACTGTGCACTCAGGCGAAGGCGTTGTAGCCCCAACAATGGCGGACTATGACTGTTGGGCAATCAGGAGGCGGCTGTTGCGGGTTTCTGCACCAGTGGGCTGCTAGTGGTCTGGTCTGCTGTTGCGAGCCTGTGGGTTGCTGGCCTTGAACACCTTGCTAACGGTTGGTTGGTTACTAAGTTGAGGGGATAGTGAGTGGTCGCGGTAGTTGGAAGTTGGAAGTTGGACGTTGAGGCTGAGTACTTGGCCGCTGTTACATTTTGATCTTACCATGTTTCATACTATTGATGCGCGTTGCTGTTGTACATCGCCGCTGCGCTAGGTTGCTATGGCCTGAATCTGAATAGGGCACAGGGGTGTGCTTTATTCGAACGCGGCCCTTTCCACGTGTTGAGGCGGGGTAGCTTAGAGTGTGATCAGATACGGCAGAAGAGGGGTTACTGCTGCAGCACGGAGGGCTGTTGGAGGCTGTTGTTCGACATCCAGACTAGGATCTGTTCCTCTCTATCGCATTCCCTTGGGCACAATTGCGGGGCCCTCAGGCGAGTCAAGGCTTCAAGGCCCTCTCACGCGAGTCTGAGGGCACCCATTTGAGAGTCTGACTTAAGTCTAAGTCTAGTCTTTTGGTGCCGAGAGGGAAGCGGCAGGCGGGATTGCAACCCGTAGGTCCGCATCAAGGCCTTTGTGGGAGGTTGCCTCACCGATTGCGGGAGCTCTGCCAGAGCCCAGGCGGGGTTCTGGAGGCAGGGAACACTCAGGTATAACTTTTGCCTGACGCGTGTGAAGCTTTCCCCTAACTACTATTATTCCTTTGGGTATCTAAATATAATTACGAAAGACTATTACTTTTTTCTAGTTTGCTATGTTTGTCAGGACATGCAATGCAAAGGTTTAATAAACAAGTATATATGAGAATTCAAATACCTTTTGAGAATTCAGACAAAGGAATTGGGGGAAGGTGGGATGAAGGAGTTTTTGCATGCGTCTGACCAGGTCAAACCCAGGCTGAGTCCCTCCGGGTGGATGTGGGCTCAGTGCTATGTTTTGTTGAGGTTTGTTGTATTGAATGAACGACTTTTATGGCTGGTCCACCCGGGTGGGATAGGATCAGTCGCTGTTTTATTTGAGGGTTTCTGAACAGGAGGACGGGCACCCGGGGTGGGGAAGGCTCAGAATCCTAGTGTTTATTTTAATGAGTTGTGGTGCGTGTTTTCTTCTGAGGGAGTAACGGCATAAGACTAAGCGTACCCTAGGGTTAGGGCGGCTTAGCCATGAGCCATGAACTAAATGGTCAACCAGAGCATAAAACTTGATATATATACAATTTGAACTTATACTTCTGACAGACTGGGCGCCCCGGGTGGGGAAAGCCAGTCAGTGAGTCAGGTAGAACTAAAGAAGAGGGAAAGAGATGNTTAGGGCGGCTTAGCCATGAGCCATGAACTAAATGGTCAACCAGAGTATAAAACTTGATATATATACAATTTGAACTTGTACTTCTGACAGACTGAGCGCCCCGGGTGGGGAAAGCCAGTCAGTGAGTCAGGTAGAACTAAAGAAGAGGGAAAGAGATTAAGAGTAAAATGAAGGTAACTTGGCAGACTGAACGTACCCTAGGGTTAGGGCGGTTCAGTTATATGCTCATGATAACACTAAGGAGCAGAGAGTTAGTATAAATCTGATTTTATTTCCCCTTCTAGACATGAGGCTGAATAGGAAGTTCCACTAGTTGGAAAGGTCCGATTGACTGCCTAACAAGAGAAGGAAAAACATAAAGTCTGTGAAAGTATTGGTACCCTATTTTCTGTTGTATGGCTAACTAGGCGTACCCTAGGGTTAGGGCGGCCTAGCGATAAGCCTTTGTCGTTTAATGTAAGTTGGACGTACCCTAGGGTTAGGGCGGTCCAGCGTTTCGGTGTTTATAACTGTTCAGGCAGATCAGGCACACCCTAGGGTTAGGGCAGCCTGATCACATTGCGTTATGTAACTTAAATTGTATGGCTAACTAGGCGTACCCTAGGGTTAGGGCGGCCTAGTAATATGCCTTTGTCGTTGATGTGCTGTGGGTTGGACGTACCCTAGGGTTAGGGCGGTTCAACTTTTTGTCGTTTGTACTTATGTTCAGGCAAGTTGTCGAGCGCATCGGTCCCGCTAGGGGACCCTCCCGGCCGCGTCACGCAGGATTTGGCAAGACTTCCATCGCGGAGTGCGAAGTGCCGCTCCGGCCGAGTGTGCCAGCCGTACCTCTCGCGAGTCCCTGCGACAGGACAGAGCCATGCGAGGCACCGCTTTACCTCCACCTGCGGGAGCTGTCACCATCCCTTAGGTGGGCGTATCCCCGCCGAGCTACTGAACCACATGCGAAAGCTTTTCGTATGCAATTGCAGAGGTGGCCCAGCCGAGGGCGTTTCTCGTTCGCTGTAGCATAGGGGGTCACGCGCGGTCGAACGCCCAAGAAATCGAACCCGCACGCGAATCGATGTTTTGGGGGGCTGAGGTCCCAAACGCGACTCGGCGTCGGTCGACTAGGACGCATCACGCACACTACGCGTACACCACAACACTCACATCTACCCACACATAACACATGGAAAAACACAAAACAAAACACAACATCACAACACTCCTAGTCCCTTCAGTATCTGACCCATAACTTCATGGTGTGGAAATCGGTAAGTGTCGCGCGCGCGGGTTAACATAAGGCCGCGCGACCACAGGACTTATGCTTATCGACCAACAATGCGGATTTTGCGTAAGCAATCGTGCTGTCGGCGCACCATGTAATGCTCATACCCGAGTGGCCTCGTTTAAGCCATGGGGTCGCTTTCGATGCTCAGGCGTCGGCTGAAGCGTACGCTAAAGGGGGTAAACCTTTAGCGAGCGCAAAATCCGGCCTAAGGGCCTTACCGTCTTCAGCACCCTGAGGTGTCCCAAAGGGTGCGTGGTAAGATGGTCCCTAGGGAAGGAAGGGATTCGGAGCGGTGGTGAGTTGTCTGGCGCATCACCAGCGACACGATAATCCTTCCGCCCGAAACTTTATCGATCCACCCGGGGATCTCGGCTGCCTACCGGGGTCCAAAGTGAACGAACCCAGGTTAAGAGCAGACTGATGATTCAGGCAAAACGACAACCCTTGATGAAGAAGTTTGATAATGATATGAGTATTGTGCTATCTTCGATGGCCTAACAAAATTTATTTTTGATTGCGAGTAAGGTTGAGAGTGTGGTTTGTGTGTATTCGTTTCAAATAATAGAGTCGGAATTACGATATAAAGACCGGATAGACTACCTTAGTTATTAAAAGCATGTTTGATCGAATAACGGAGCTAGAGAATTTAGAGGTTTGACGGCAGGTTGTTTGTCGAAATCGTTTTTTCTTCGCAACAGGTCTTGAGGAAGGACAAAGATGCCGGACTCAGATGGAATTGAGCGGGGCCCGGGTGCTACACCCGAGGACTTCGTCAAGGCTTTGGAAAAGAGAGAGATGGCACGGCTTCAGGTGCCCAAGGTTAACATCTTCCACTTCAATGGGGATAGGGTGTCCGAGTGGCTTGAGCTGTTGGAACAGGTCACTTGCGAGGCATCAGAGGCAGACAAATTCAAGCTGATGCCTAGGTACGTATGGTGGGAGCTTAGACCTGAGGTAATGAAAGTAGCGGCCGACGCAAATGGTGAGTGGGCAAGGTTTAAAGAGGAGATGCAGAGGCGTTTCAAGTTAGGGGACGGCCTGCTCACAAAAGAAGACATGGAAATGTTGAGACGGGACGAGTTCTCCACGGTGGGAGCCTTTGCCACAGCATTTGAGAAGATGGCAAAGAAAGTCCCAGGGATGGCAGAAGAAGAACAATGTGCCACTTTCCTAGGGCACTTCAAGAATTGGGAAGCCTCGTCGCTAACCAAGAAAGTTGCGCCAGGAAAGAAACTGACTTGGGGTGCCATAAAAAAAGGCGTGCTAGAGGGAGAGTTGGACCAGGTAGACATCTTCCAGATGAGACAGGCTAGGAAGAAAAGGAAGACTTTGGATACTATCGCTAGTGATGGGCGCAACTTCAAGCTAATGATAGAAGAGGCTGTGGCCCAGCACGATGCAGAGAAGGATGCAAGAAAGAAGGCTATGGCGGCGCCACAAGCCCAAGGGAAAGGAAAGAAGGTGGCAGTGCTAGAGGAGGAAGAAGAAGAAGAGGAGCCTGAGCCACAAAAGTTGACAAAGGCTCAAAGGAAGGCAAGGCTCAGGAAAAGGTCAAGCCCCGCAGGCTGTGGCGATGCCACCCCCAGAGTCGTCCGGTCAAGCCGCACCAGCGCCCTATGGATCATGGCCAGGTTGTGGACCTCCCAGTCATTGGCATGGGCACTGTTCATATGCACCATGGCCAAGGGGCGGGCCGCATGGATCATGCGCCGGAGCGCCGATGAGTACTGCTTCCTGTGGATGGCCGGGACCCCAGTCTCAACAGGTGAGTCACTCGAACCCACCGCCAAGCCAACCTCAGCAGTCGGCCCCACAAGAATCACAAGGGAATCAAGGTGGTGGACGAGGACAGAATCAAGGAGGGGGCCGAGGGCGAGGAAATGGTGGTCGCGGGGGATATGGGAGAGGAAACGCGAACAGTAACTCCCAGAGAGGAGGAAGTGACAGGTGGAACGGTGCGGGGAATCAGAGTGACCAGCAAGGCGGTGGAGGATATGGAAGAGGAAGGATAGATTGGAGAAATGCCATCTGTTGGCATTGTGGCCAGAAGGGCCACACAATTAAGTTTTGTCAGGTCCGGAAGAGTGATGAAAAGGATGGCCTGATGAGTTCAAGCTATGATGGTGATTTTTTCGACATGTACGGTGAGTGCATAGACCCGAGAATCCCAGGGGGGGTAAGGGAAGAAGCTCTACGGCGTGCTAATGCCCCAGCTCCACCAGCCCCTCCGGCCGCTTTCCGTATTTGGCAGGAAGTAGAATAGCAGGTCTGTATTTACAGGGACTGCGTCAAGCGAGGTTGTCGAGATCGGCAGGGTAAAAGTAAGGAGTTGCTTCTTTGTAATGCCAGATCT
This sequence comes from Chara braunii, assembly GCA_003427395.1. Lineage (NCBI taxonomy): Eukaryota > Viridiplantae > Streptophyta > Charophyceae > Charales > Characeae > Chara > Chara braunii. The sequence goes on along the minus strand of BFEA01000564.1, from coordinate 302,854 downwards.
TAATCACCCTATTCTGCTGGGCCGATCATTCCTAAGTAGGACTGAGACTCTCATCATTAATAAACATGATGGGACCATGTTCTTGGCACTTTGCGACCCTGTGTGTGGAAATTATGAGGTAATTACATGTAAGAACACATGGCCACGAAGTATAAGGAATCGACCCAACCCCGGCTCTTTTACTATCGAAGAGTCAGAGGAAGAAAGGATGAGGATGGAAGGCGGAGAGTCTGAAGGAGATGATCCATCAGAGGCTTTGACACTCAGCCTGGCAAACATACGGGATGCTATGGACATAGTATCCATCTATGGAATGGCAGACCTTGTGGCAGTAGAGGCCCTCAGGGAAAAGGTGATGGAGAGGAGAGGTGAAGGTGAGGCAGAACTCGTTATCGAGTGCCGGGGAGGGTAGGTGGAACCGCAGGAGCACACCCCCAAACTGCAACTCGGCCTTTTTTAGGGGTAAGCTCAAGCAGGGTTCACAAAGGCGGTACAAAAGGGTAGATCAGAAGTGTCGCCCTGTTCCCGTACTCGTCGCTGAGGAAAAAGAAGTTTATTACGAGCGCGAACGAGAGTTGATACGACAGATGCGAGAGGACGCACAAAATGGGCCATGTCGTATCACTCCTGAGACAGAAAAAACGCTGATTATAGGGGAGCCCGGCTTCCTTACGGCGCAAGAGGAGAAGCTTATGGTAGAGACCATAAGAGGAAGGCATATGCCTTCAATGATGATGAACGGGGTCGTCTAGATGTGGATAGAATCCCGATGATTAGGATACATACCGTTCCCCACGAGCCATGGAACTTGCGGGGTGCGCGGTATCCTAATCCTGCTGATGAAGAAAAGGTAGTTAGCTACCTTGACGGAAAAATCCGCACACATGTGTCCGACTACTCGAGCGGACCGTATGCATCCCCTTGGTTTTGTTTCGTCAAACCAAACGGGACCTTGAGGTGGGTACAGGATTTGCAGCGCCTAAATGCTGTAACTGTGAGAGATGCAGGTGGTCTCCCTAACGCAGATGCGCTTTCAGAGGCATGAGTTGGGAGAGCCATCATATCTCTCATAGACTTATATTCTGGTTACGATCAGTTTTTTGTTTACCCCTCTGACAGGCCAATGACGGCAATGCATACCCCTCGAGGGTTAATTCATATGAACGTCGCACCACAGGGGTGGACAAATGCAGTCGCCATGGTCCAGAGGCACATGGTGAGGGCAATGCAGTCAGTAAGCCCTCACATTACTCAGCCTTACATTGACGATCTGGCCGTAAAGGGCCCTAAGGAGAAGAATGAGCAGGAGGTGATGCCAGGGGTTAGACGTTTTGTCTGGAACCATGTGCAAGACTTGTGCAGGGTCCTAGACTTGCTAAAGGAGCATAACCTCACTGCAAGTGGGTCTAAATCAAGGCACTGCATGAGCGGGGCCACCATCTTGGGGTTTGTGTGCGACAAGAGGGGTCGTCGACCAGACACTAAGAAAACCAATAAGATTCTCGAATGGCCAACCCCATTCGAGACTATTACGGAGGTAAGAAGCTTCCTCGGAACATGTGGGTTCTGGAGGATCTTCATAAAAGGGTTTGCGGCAAAGACTGAACAATTACGAAAGCTTGTGCGCCAAGGACAAGACTGGGAGTGGGGAGATAAGCAGGAGTTGGTAATAAAGGGCCTAAAGAAGGAATTCGAAGAAAATGGTGACAGCTCCCGCAGGTGGAGGTAAAGCGGTGCCTCGCGTGGCTCTGTCCTATCGCAGGGACTCGCGAGAGGTACGGCTGGCGCACTCGGCCGGAGCGGCACTTCGCTCTCCGCGACGGAAGTCCTGCCAAATCCTGCGTGACGCGGCCGGGAGGGTCCCCTAGCGGGACCGATACGCTCGACAACGCGCCCCGGAAAATGCAGGAGCGAGCCCGCTCTTACCTGCCCGCGATGACAATGGTGGAGTGAGGACCCCACTGACTGGTATGTCATTCTGATTAGTACACACGGGAGGCAGGTGCAATCAGGAGCGCACTAATTGTGTCAAAAGCGGCCTAATGGAACAGATATCTAAACCAGATTCGCCCAGTTTGGCCCTACGAGTAGATGCTCTCACTCCATGGTTAATTGTGAGTGAACCCGCCAAGATAGCAGCCAGGTACGTGCTATCTGGGATTTAGAAGAATGTAGATACGCCGAGGCACATGCCCGCTGGATCTGCTTGAGATCGTAGCCAGGTGCATACTATCTAGGATCAATGTATCCTTCCCAGTTCAAGTTGCAAAATCTTTCTCAGCTCCTCATTGGTGAGTAGCAGAGCGGCTTTCCATGTTCTAGCTGAAAACACACGCAACCCTCTCCTGGTGAGTTATTGGGCGAGACCAAAATGCAGAGCAGACAAATAATCTGGCAATGCATCTTTCCATGATCTTGCTGCGGATTCATGTTATCTGGTACACGCTGCGGAGCAGGACACATAGGAATATATACGCGTATATAAATCAGTGTATCTATCCGTATTCTTGCTGAAGGTTCGTTTCACTGACTCATTGGTGAGTGAACGCTGCCCAGCCGGCTTTGGATCACGAATATGCCTGTGTATATTTTATCTTCTAGCTGCTGATTCTTTTTCACCCCCTCACTCGTGAGCAAACGCAAGTGATGCATTTTCCCATATTATTGCCGAAGATTAACCTCTTTACCACCTCTGATGACCAAATGAGCGGGACCGCAGCCCGCCCAATCATGTGGGCTAGCTCCAGAGAAAACGTTAGAGAAAAGGCAGGATGATGTACCAGCGAGTGCGCTGGATACCAGAGGGCACAGGTCATGAATTGGTATGGCACTAGTGGAAACAAACATTCTGTGCCCTCGCAATTGCTGAACTGGAGAAAATTCCGAAGCTGACACTTCCGTTGCTTCAAATTCCACAAATGTGCCTCCGCTTCAACACACTCCAATATCGATCACGAGAACCGTGTGCAACGTGCTACTTATTGAAACCGGCCGTGACTGAGCTTGAGGTTCACTCAGCGTTGATTGGACTGCTGCTGTCACTGTTATGAGGGAATAGTGATTGTCATTATTTCTTTTCTCATCCTTGGCTTGAAATTGTTGGCTGGTTGAAGTGAATTTCATATTTGAGATAAAATAGTGAGAACGAATTCACAGCAGGAAGACTACCAGATTCATGCATTCATGAGACTGCTTTTTTCATAAGAAGGCCATGCCAACATTCTGTTGGCACCTGGTGTGGCTTGCTGTCCAGGTGGATGCATGTGTGTGTGTGTGTGTGTGTGTGTGTGTGTGTGTGTGTGTGTGTGTGTAAAAGGGCCTTCACGAATCAGACCCCAAATGGATGCCCCAACAGCAAGGGGCCCTGTCGGTCAGAACATAAATTCACGAGCAGCAACCCAAAGACAAAGTTCCTGAGGCAAATGTCGCATCCATAATGAAGTGAAAAGTCGTTTTGAAAGGTCACAAACAGGTCCTGAACGAACAGGTATTGGACACCATTTTCGAGACTGAGTTAGGGTCATGACTCCTCGATGAAAAGTCATGACTGTTCGGCAATGAGTGAGGCTACAGTCCCAGTTCAGTCATAATCCCACGAGTCAGTCCTGATTCAGACCAGGAATCCAAAAGACAGGCCCGATGGCCCAAGCAGCAGCAGACCATGGGAAAAGATACTGGGACACACACTCTGCAACAATCGGTACTGGGCAGGAGTCCCAGGCACACTTGGGCCTGAATGTAGGCCACGCCAGACCAGTCCAGCACTATAAAGGACTGGCCAACCTCCCATTTGACAGCTGCTCACTTCGCATGAGAGTGTGGAAGTGTCGTGGCACTTGTGTGCTCACTTCGCATGAGAGTGTGGAAGTGTCGTGGCACTTGTGCGCTAGTTGTGTGTGAGCTGCGCTATGTTGAGAGCAGCGCTACGTGTGAAGAAGAGAAGGAAGGGCGCTGGCTGGAAGGAAGGCAGCCATAGCTGCACCAGCTCTAGTTAGTATGTTAGTAGGGATGGTCAGTAGGAGACACCAGTGAGTAGTATTCAGAGTAGATCCTCGTGTGATAGGGAGTGTGCATGCATGATGAGTGAAGAGTAGACCAGGACTATAGACCAGGAGAGAGAGAAGAAAGCAGACGAGAGAGGGGGAGGTGTGAGCTATGGTGATACTTATCTATTGAGCGCTGTTGTTGATGTTCGGCAGCTGGCGCTGATTAGCGCCAGGCCTGGAACTTATGTTGATTGAAGAAGAAAAACTCTGGTTGGCGCTGTACATTTGGGCTCACGATGTACCCTCTCTAATCTGGTTTGATTATTGAGTTGAGCTCCTGGTTCTCATTCATCTTCTATGGAGCTTTGTGTGAGACATCGCAATCTAGGAAATCCGTGTGAATGCATGTGATCTGAAACACTCCAAGTGTTGAACAGTCGGGTTCCTTGCATGTGTGTGTGTGTGTGTGTGTGTGTGTGTGTGTGTGTGTGTGTGTGTGTGTGTG
>BFEA01000564.1:277715-292093 GCA_003427395.1 Chara braunii | reverse complement strand
CCCCCCCCCCCCCCCCCCGTGCTCTATTCGGCTACGGTCTGTAACAGCCTGGTGCAGTCGTGATGCACAGCAGCAGCAATAATTCGTAGCAACAGCATTAGGCGGAGCGCACACCAGTCACGCACAGCAAAGGACGGTGCTTGCCTTCGACAGTGGCCCCTAAGTCTCTGTGATAACCATTGTGTGCGCAGCCCGCTCATCTCCTCAAGTCCGCAGCCATACACAGCAGGCCCCAACAGCATTCAGCAGGGCAACGGGTATCCAGCAGTCCTCAAAAGTGCAGCCACTTACGGTCTGTGTGTGCTATGGCAACCCGGTTCAGAACTTGTAACACCAGCTACCCCCCGCTTGTAGCAGCAGTAATAGTTGGTGAACAACCCGCAGTCTCTTGAAAACCCCTCCAGTTGCCTTAGTCACTCCCTCCACTCTGAGTATCCTCACTTAGGCCTATGTTGCAGCTGTACGTAATGAGGAACAATGCTCAGATCTGTAGTGAAGCAATAGGGGTGGCGCTCTGCACAGTAGCGCGCCCGTCAACAGACAATCACCCTGCACAGTAGTCCGCTATGGCAAGGCACGGCGGGCGGCTCGATACAGCAGCAATTCTTCAGTCCTAGTGCAGTGGCAGCCTGATCCCGTTGTAGTGGTGGTAGCTTTAACAAACCCAGCAGGACTGCTGCTTCAGCATCCGAAGCCCTGCTTGAACAGCTGTACAATGCTTATAGTCTCCTTATAACAGTGGCCACAGAGCATATTCATAACAAAGTACGACATCAGCAGCCACCGCCCTGACGCAGCTTCAAACAGCCGGACCCAACATTCAGCTGCAGAAGCCACACAGCTAAAGTTTCGTTGTAGTACTGGCTCCTAACACTAGCCACCGTCTGTCGCGACCTTCCTTGGCAGCATCTCTGGCACCTAGTGGTGACGTTTGGTAACAGCAACCCCAAGCTGTGGCCTGGCCTAGCAATGCTGGTACAAACTGAGTAGCTACCGCCCYTGCTTTTTATATAAGTTTCAGTCCTCACTTAGTAGTCTTCCACGGGGACATGATGCACTCAAGTGCCCGCATGCCTAAATAGTACAACGGTATCACGATAGTTTACTTCTGGAACATCAGTATTTTGCTGCAAAATAAATAAATAAATAAATAAATAAATAAATAAATAAAAAGAGGAACTGCACTCCCTGCGTCCGCGGGTATCAGCCTTCCGCCTTAGTCAAAACGTTTGTGTCCCAATCAACAGGGTGCCCATAAGCTATAGCAGAAACAGCAGCGCACCGTGGTGCTCAGCAGCTGCACTTGTTAACAAGGCAAAGTGACAATACTAACAACAACTCTGAGGGTAACCACATTGTGTCCTTGGGGCAGGATAACAGTAGTGTAGCCTGGGCATGATGACTTCTTTTAGTGATACTTAGCTCTACAACAGCCAAAATCAGATTTTCATAATGGCAGCCCAGCTGGTGACATAGCAACACAACTGGCTGTTCACGGTGCTGCTCAAATAGCCGGATATCAGGATAGCTGTTGCTGTGGCCGGTATTTAACAGCAACCTAGCGAGTCTTAATCATGTCGCGGCAGCAACCCGAATAATACTAAAATCAGATTGCAGCTATTCCACCCCCTCCGTACTGCAATAGTGGGCTCAAGAGTTCTAGTCTGTTAGACTCCTGCTTGATCTAGCTACTCCTTTGCTGGCTGCTGTCGAAGCTTGGGTCTAGATACATGCAATCCCCCTCTAATACTCCCCTGCCTATTCATCTCTCTCGTAGTTTGTCACCTCCCCGTCCAACACTTGTTACCATAAATATTATTTATTTATTATTATTATTATTTCCACACCTCTGGTCAGTACCGATATGAAACATGATCACTACCCGATATATCTCTCACCGTTCACGACGCCTGGCTGTAATAGTAGCCAGGTTCAAGGATTTCAGCCATAACAACCCAACACGACCCGTAAGGGAGTATGGCGAGCAATGAGGACGACTGCTTTGGAAATGGAGAAGACAATCCCCATAGGGGGACGAAGGGCATGTACTGGTACTGATGATGGACACGAAACCTACGCCTGGGTAGATATCATACCATGGGCGGAAAAAAAAAAAAAAAAAAAAGGACAATGATTCTTTGCTAGGGAGAGAAAAAAAAAAAAATAAAAAAAAAATGGAGTAATTCCATGGCTGGCTCGGCCATGGTGGCGCAGCCCCCTCCTCTTTTACCGACCAAACCGCTGTTCAGATTCAAGTTCTGACGCGTCCATCTGACTCAGAATGCCTAAAAACCCCTATCTAGCATCTTACCTTGTTCAATTTGGTCAAAAAACGGTCGAGATCCGTCTACTTCCACCCCTACCATCACCGTTTCATGGCATCTGGCTATCAACTCCCCTCATCAAGTCTCGTTAGGAAATAGCCGTGCTACGGATTCTCTTTCCGCCATACTCTCCAGCCCGACGTCACTTTTCCCTTCTTCCTCCAAATGTATCTGGCGCAGAACCGTGTCCAGGTTCATTCCGCTTTCCTTACTCAGCTGTAGCCAGGTGCTTCATCTGTAGGACATGACCCCCTCYWGCTGTTTGCATGAGCCGGCTGCCCATAGCCTTGCCGAAGGTGAGCTCCTCTCTCTTCCTCCCAACTCCCTTCCTCTCCGACTCCCCGCCGCCCCTTCGTTACCTTCGAATGCACCTAGCGCAGGCCTGCGTCTAGGTTCCCTCAAATTTTTCCTCCTCTCCTTGATTGCTGCCAGCACTTTTAGTTGCACAGGGCAACGCCCATCAGCTCCGCCATGTCCCTTTCCCTTGTCACTTGCACACTCCTCATGGCACACTACCCTGCGATTAGCTCCTTCAAGAGGTCGCACAACATTTGGCAATCTACCTCGTGCTACAGCAGCAACAGTGACGAGCGGTGACCCGGCTTTATACTTGTCCTTCCTACGAAGGGACCGTGTCAGCCTCTTCTGTATCGTTCCAATTTTTAACAGATGTCCCGAAGGACTATACCACAACCTGGTGGTATCTGAATGGTCCGTGAGCGTACCTACTAAGTCGATCTGAGCATTACCATCGCTCCACAGATCGGTCCCGGCCACGTCCCATAGTGGGATAAAAAAACAACAAGTAAAATGAAATCAGAAATTTAGGAAAAAATAAATAAATAAATAAATAAAACCGTGACTTAGAAAATTTTAGGAAAGAGGGCGGAGGAGGGAGGAGGACCGCCGACACTTGGTCCTATCCCAGCAGGCCCGGTGTCGGACTCCCCTAGCAAAACTAAGGGGGATAGTCCCGCGGGACCCTCAACCCCCTAGTTCCCTTCAAACGCTCCTTCGCTACTTCACTGCTCCTCGCTGGCCTTGATCCCGAGATCCGCCTGGTGAAACTCCAACGCCGTAACCAATAGGGCTAAGCCCCAGCGGGATGGTAGCAGGCGCAAACTTACCTATAAACAGTATCCGCAGATTTCCTAGGCCTGCAGAGGCATGCCAAGCCCACAGCAAGGCATGTCCCCCAAGCCATGGCTTTGCAGTGTCGTACAACACTGCCTTGAGGCAGGCATTTGCGTGTCTTGCCGCACATGCCGGTCTTGCGTACCATTAACCGCAATGTGTGGCTTTCCTGGCCCCGCCGTGGCCGGCCTTTTTACTGCCGTCCTACCGGAAGAAGCCCGACATCCGCCCCTACCGAGACCAGTCCATATCCATTCGTCCAACCTCCGGTCCCCTGTGACACATAGTCAACTTAGTATTGTGCGACCCGCCCTATGCGACCCAAAAAGAGGTCGGCTTTCAGAGGGTCAGCCAGGACTCCTTCCTGGCCGTAGTCCTTCTAGTTACACTTATGTCGGCCACGACTTTATCAGTGGTCGCGAGACTGCGGCCCACACAGTCCGGTCTAAACTCCTAAGTTACCTGATAGTCAAACAACTCGCGCCTGCCCGCAAAGTGCATGCTCACACACTCTCTAATCAAGCTATACATACGCCTGCCACTTCTGACATACAATAGTCAGTCGCGGCTGGCGACAACCCCCCCATTCTTTCATGTATCGGCCCAATCGCTTCTTCTGCGAGGTGCAAAAACACGCACATTTACCCTTGTAAGGGTAATGGTGCCGACAACGTTCTAGGAGTGAAAGAAGCCTTCTCTGGCCTTGTTCTTTCTCCCCTGGATCGGAATCTGGGAGCAACGTTGATCGAATGTCCTACACTGTACGGTGCGGGCATGTGAAAAACTTTTAACGATAATCCTGATTTCGAGGAGATAAAGAAATTTGGGAACGACATCTTATGTTCAATGAGGAAGGAATTTAAGAGGCTGAAACTCGATCGAGTGGGGAGGTGGGATTGCAGAGGAAGGATTCAGAACGCGTTCATAATGATTAAAGACAAAGACTTGGATAAAAAGAGGCCCATTTGTCCATCATTCACACACCCAGCTAGGTTTGCGGCAAACAACCTAGTCAAGGTATTGAACTTGCTGATAAAAACAGAGAGACACGGCCACGGCCACTTCAACCTTGGAGCTGGCCAGGATCTGAAAAGCAACCTGAGTGTGGTTAACCGAAGAATAAAAAAATGATGGATTGGATGTGATCATTCGTATATATGACATCAAAGAAATGTTCTCCAAAATCCCTCACGGTGAAGTAAGGAAAGTAATAAGTTGGATTTTTGATAAACAGAGAAGTAAAGGAAGATACTGGGTTCGTGTGAAAACTCAAGGAAAAGGGGCTGTCCTTGGGAAATCTGCAGGTGAGAAAGGATGGAAATCAGTTAGACTGAAGGATCTCGAAGTACTCGCATCCTTCTTGCTGGATAATTTTTTCTTCCAGTCGATGGGATGCCTGTTGAACCATAACAAAGGGATACCGATGGGTGGGCAGGCCAGCCCACCTCTTGCTTCCCTTGTCTGTATGTATGCAGAGAATTGTTTTTTGGAATCACTAGGTAAGGAAAAGAAACGCCTATTTGGAAAACGATATGTCGATGACATATTACTCCTGGGATTCTTCAAAACAGGCGATGATGAGGACAAGGCTAGAACGGAAGCACGATTGAACCTGATCACCAGTTGCTACAATAATGAACTACTCCTCGAGAGAACGGATGGTAACCTCAACATCGTCGACTTTTTGGAGACGAGAATTTTCGTGATAAATAATGCTACGGAGATCCATGCATAAGTTTAAGAATGCTGAGAGTATTTGGTCTGACCCGAAGGCACCCAGGTTTATGGTCACAAGATGGTACCAGTCATTTGGGTCCAGGGAACAGAAATTCGCAGGCATGATTGGTACCTTGCACAAAGTTATCAGCAACACCAGCACTGACGCGCTACTGCCGCTTGGGCTGATGACACTCCACCGTGAATACAAAGGGGTAGGTTTTCCTACAGAAACGATCTTGTCTGCTTTTCGTAAGTTCGCAAAGAGGGTGGGAGGGAGGGTTTTGACCGATTTGGTCGAAAGGCTCATCGAATGGTACAGAATGCACGACGGATAGGTACCCTCTTCGAACTAGTGGAAAGGATTTGGTGACTCACGTGACGAAGCCAGACAGATAACACGCGCACGAATTGAAGGCCTGCATCTGGCAGGTTTAGCAGGGCCCAAGCGACAAAGAAGGAACAAGCGGCTAACGACAAAAGACTGTAGAACCCGCGATCCGAGGTAGATTTGAGCGCGCGATTGCTTGCACTGTGAGCACTTGTCGGAGTCGTATCTTAGTGAGTGCTTGCCGCAATATTTTTTTGGGACTGGTTTTTTGGATTGTTTTATTGTTCCGCGCCATAATGTTTTTTTTGTGTCGAATACACCACGCAGAACACTCTAGGACGAGACTCGACCTAGTATGCTCTAGCGTGGTAAAATGTTTTTGTACGCAAGGGACGGTACTTGGGACTTGTACTAGACCAGAACCGAGTTATTCGGAGTAAAATTAATATTTAGTTGGCGAGCGGACGCCTCGCTTCATAGACTGAGTGGCATAGGGAGAAGAAGGTCTGGAGCATGAGTTCTCTTTCCATGTTGTGTTACGATGCAGTTACGCTGCGATATTAAATATCCACTGCATTGTTATCTTTGAGTCAATCTCTATTATTAGTTATTATGCAACTGGCCATAGTTGCGGCCAAATACATTGATGATAGAGCTAATATGACTAATATGACCAGAAGCATTGATGACAAAGCTAATATGGCCTTGGCAGCAACATGACAAAGAGGGACTGGGGTGGCAAGTGCTCGAGTGAACGAGAGAAAGATGAGGAGAGAGAAGAGGAAATGCAAGCCTGTCTGAAGAAAGGTAGAGAGGCGAAGTCGAGATGGAGGTGGATCCGTTGGCGAGGGGCACAAGCGGTTAACGGGTAGCTGAAAATTCTGGAATGAAAATTCTGAAGTGAGAGTTTTGGGCAGTCTGAAAATCCCGAATGGTCCTGAAGTGGTGAAAGGTCTGAAGACCCTGAAAACCACTTGTTTAGGCAGGTTGCATTCTGAAGTGGTGAAGTGAGAGTTTTGGGCAGTCTGAAAATCCAGAATGGTCCTAAAGTGGTGAAAGGTCCGAAGACCCTGAAAACCACCTGTTTAGGCAGGCTGCATCATGAAGTGGTGAAGGGTGTCCTAAAGTGGTGAAAGGTCCGAAGACCCTGAAAACCACCTATTTAGGCAGGCTGCATCCTGAGGTGGTGAAGGGTGTCATGAAGTGGTGAAAGGTCCGAAGACCCTGAAAACCACCTGTTTAGGCAGGCAGCATCCTGAAGTGGTGATGAAAAATATGACTGTTGTTAACCTTCTCTCGCGAGGGGAAAGTGTTGGAGCTCAATACTGCACAGTTGAATGCTCACTGCAACTAGCGATGGCAGATTGATTCAAGGAAACAGTGAAGTGTGCAGCCATTATGTCCGAGGAAATTGATCTGATCCGTTGATCCTTTCAAGACCCAATCTGGAAAAACTGCTTTTTGGCTGGAGTACACATGTGCTACCTATTGCTAGTGGTAAGGAGATTGCTGACAGCAAGTAGGTTCTGAAAGAGAGGGATTGCGTTGTCCATATCTTCCATAAAAAGAACAGCGCAAGCAAGTCAGGGGTGGCGGCAGAGTGAAATTGCAGGAATGCCCCTAGAGTTTCCCGCAGCTCTATGTGTGTCCCTGTCAACCTGGGTAAATTTATGAAAGTACCCGTAGGGATCCCTGCAGTATTCATTTGTATCCCTGTTAATGAGCCAAATTTTGTGCATGTCCTTGTATACCAGATCTTTTGCAGAACCCTTCCTGACACCTATGCATTACAAAATACACTGATGCACAGCGGATCTCGCAGTTCATTTTTGTACAAAAATAATAGATAGTAAATAAAATGCAATTTTGCCCCAGTAAATCTGAGACTTGGCACGACCTTTGACTCAGGCTCGGCCCAAATATAGTCTGCAGATGTGGACTCTTTATTTTATTTTATTTTATTCTCCAATGATTTCGGTTTACTAAGAGGGCCATTGAGTTCGGCCACAGCGGGGGCGTGACAGGCATACCCGCCCCACTCCCCTGTTACGTGACTGAGGACCTCTGAAGCGGGCACGGCGGCTGACAGACGCCGCTGCCTTTGGCTTCAACGACGAACAGGTGACCACTCCCCGGGTTTCCTCACAGCGGTGTGTTAACCACCGTATCTTTACGAGCTCCGCCTACCCAACAACGAAGGCTGGTGTCACCAGGCAAATCACGGCCTGAGCCTGCTCAGCACGACGTGTCCCACAGCAGAAGTCCACGTCAGGGAAAAAAACCTCCTATGTATTGGTGGTTGAAAGATTCTCAGCGTCCAGAAAAATAGCCCTGTCATTGGCCCTGGGCATTTGGAATTTGGCACATTCAGGAGTAGATTATGCACTTGCACGCCATGATATCCAGGCCATTCTGGCTGGGCCACGTTTTCCCCAGCCATTTCCGTTCCTTTCCACCTTGTTCCCCCTCTCTCTGTGTCGTCCTCGGTTTGTGTTCGCGTAGGCCTAGGGTGTGAATTCCTACGCAATTCTAGGTGTCTACCATTCACCAGACGCCTGCAGGTACGCTCTATGGCTGAAAGTTTATAGGATGAGGGTCGGGCCCCATTCGTGTGATGTTCATGCTTGAAAAGCATGAGCATGGGCGTTCTCAGAATCTACCCTGCAAGGGATACAATATATCACAATCTCAATGTTACTTTTGGAAAATTTGGGCAGTGGAAGTTTTAGAACGGGATCTGCCGGTGATTGCTGGATGCTGTCAGAAAAACGAAAACGAGAAAGAAACATTCAGGGAAGTCCTGGTGAGTATTGCCCTGAATGCTTCTCCTGATAAAATTATCGCCACGGTCTGAAGAAGCAGTGTTTAGTAGTTCTGCCTGAGTCAGGAGAAGATTGTCGAAGTCATAAGGGAGATCGCATTCCAGCCATCAGATATCTTTGTTTGACCTATGGAACCCACAGATGGAGTTAAATTGCCTGAGAGAGGAAGAGGTTGGGTTAATGGCTCCCCTAACCCCTGAACCCTAAACTGCGAACCACGTAGTTGAAGTGACTGAATTGAGAGAGGAAATGGTTGGCTTCCAGAGAGGAGAAGGTTGTCCCCCTGTAAACCCTGAACCCTAAGCCCTGAACATAAATCCTAAATCCTTACAAGCGATTGCATTCTAACAATCAGACGTCTCTGTTTGTCCGTGATGCCCATAGGTGGAGGAGTCAAATTGGGATCCCATTATATCAGGTGTGCTGAGCCGGATGTTTGAGGACCCCTCAAAGGCGATATATGTAGACTTCTTGAAGCAGATTCGAAATCAGTTGGAGAGAAGACCCGGTGTTATCCTTCCCTATATACGAAAGAGAATGTGCTACCAATGGTATGCCTCTCGCGATGTTGTTAGCCCCTATTGTTCGCTATTTGTTTTTTGTTTTTTGAAAGGTTGAGAACAATACCGTTGTCGGCAACCCCTCAATGAACGCTGGAGAGAAGAGCCCATTGGCCAACGCTAATTTGCCAGTGCAGTTGCAGTTCCTGGTAATTGATCCATCTGGCTTACTGCTTGGGTCACCACAAGGAACTCGAGAAAATTTTTTCTGTTTTGTTTTTGCTCCACAGAATAGAATGGAGCTCAGACTACAAGGTTGTGTCATTATTTTTGAAAAAAAGAAAGAGACGGTGACCTTGATTCTGTCACAAAGGAAACCTAAATCTCCAATTCTCCGTACATACCAGAGCCTACATGTTTTTCCGACGATTGGCGGAGTTGGAGCTAGTGAAGTGCCACTGCAGCGAGTTTTGATCCTCCTCATTCAGACTCAGAGATTTGCTCGGTGAACCGTAGGCAGAGAGGCATAAAAGGAGAAGATATGGAGGGAGTGATGGGCTGTTTCGTGGATTTTCACCGACTCATCATGTGGGTGAGCCCTCGACAATCTGCAGGGTTCCCTAACAGATGATACTGTAACTTCTGTAAGTGACCTTAACCCCAGCTGCAGGTGGGGTCCAACCACTGCCCCACATAAGGTTCAATGCCAACTGCATTCAGATTCAGAATGGTCTTTTTTTGGGGGATTTTCCTTTTTGTTTTTCAATTACAATATATCTTGCAAACTCAGCCTTGGCCTGCCATGTTACAAGCCCACCATGTTGTCTCCAGCACTTCATATTCGAGCCACGGCCACCCGGTGGTTGACGCAGTCAGAAAATTCCACCCACTTACAAGAAATGTGAGTGTGTTCTTCAGTATGTACATGTTTCAAATCACATTGTCGAAATGTATTGTTCTTCTCTCCCCATCTGGTCTTCTCATCGCTGTTGTTCCCATCGTCTCCATCGCCTCTTTCATCGGATTTCTTCTCCCTTGTCATGTGAGCATTATTGTCATCCTCCTCCTCCTCCTCCTCCTCTAGTAGTTGGGAGAATTCAATTGACAATAGCATGCAATACTAGTCGTGTTTTCAAACAACGACACATGGTGTGAGCATGTCAAAAAAGCAAATCGCTGCATATGGGTCACTATCATGGCAACATGAGGGTTCAATCCTCCACCTGTCTCCTCTCTTCAAGATGGGTCACTATCAATTACTTAGCTATATGCTGGAAACGCCTTAGAGTCAGAACCTCCTTCTCTTCCTCTCTACAAGATCGGTCACTATCATGGCAGCATGAGAGTTCAATCACTTTGCTATATGCCGGAAACGTGATAGACTGAGACCATCCTTCTCCTCCTCTCTTCAAGATCGGTCACTGTAATGGCAGCATGAGAGTTCAATCACTTTTCTATATGCTGTAAATGCCTTAGAGTCAGAACCTCCTTCTCCTCCTGTCTTCAAGCTCGGTCACTATCATGGCAACATGAGAGTTCTGTAATGAACACAGTCTGGTAGATACTCAGAAGTCGTCAAACACCAGTGGTCTTGGTATCTGCAGCAAAGTCTCCAAATCATGAAATGATATCACAAACAGTAGCTCATTGCCATTAGACGAAGAGAGTGGAGGGGGATCAGACAGAGGAGAAGGTGGAAGAGAAGATAAAAGATCACAAAAGAGTAATCCCATCAAACCCCTCTCCTTCTCCGGGCTTCTTCCCTCTCCACGTCATCAACCAGTAGATGATAACAAGTATAGCAGTCCTGATCACATACAGTAGTGCCACGTGGCACTCTTATCTCGTGGAGACCATGATGACACATCAGATTTCAGTGACGACATCAACCTCAGGTGAGTATCCGACCTCCCTCATCCACAGATCCCGACCTTCCTCTTCCTCGCAACCAGTCACCTCATGTAGACAGCGTGGACAATGCCACGTCAGCAGTCGAGACAGGTGGCCTACGCCACATCATCAATGAAGACAGTGGCACGCACGACTTCAGCAATGTAGACTAGTGGTAGCGCCACATCAGCGTGCACTGTAGACCAGAGGTAGTGCCACATCAGCATGCAATGTAGACCAGAGGCAGCGCCACATCAGCATGCAATGTAGACCAGAGGCAGCGCCACATCAGCATGCCTGGCGCACAGAACAAGAAGCGCCAGCCTGCTGCCTCCTCCTCATGCCGTTGTCCGCAACGCTTATGCACAGCCAGCGTCCTAGCCCGCGTCGCGCCAGCTGCTAGCATCTCGTCAAAGTCAAGCCAGCGTCAAAGCAGCATGGCAAGACTGAATGTTGACCACCTCGAGGCCAGTCTTTAAGTAGCATTTGACGAGGCTCTCTGGCCTCGGGTCTCCTCCCCTCAGTCGTCCAGATTGATTCACAGCCGAAGGCCTGGATTGTACAGTTGCAGACTTTCCCCTTGGACCTGATGCTGTCTGGGTACCTGCATACAAACAAATGTGTGTGTCCGACCGGCGGCCTGGGCTGGGTACATTTTGACTTTGACTGTTGGGGTTTCCGACAGTTGACTTTTGTCAACTGTACCTCGTCCAGGCCCTGAATCTTTTGTTGGGGTCTTTTTCCCCGTTTTGGCTTGGGCCTGGATGTAGCCTGGCGAGGCCCTCATTTTTCCACGAGGCTTACGACATGGGTTATTGCAGTTCAATCACTTCGCTATATCCTGGAAATGCCTTAGAACCAGAAGCTCCTTCAACATAACAATCTTCCTGCCTTTTTCACCTTTGTATTATCCAGCTCTCAGAGAGGCAGTTCCTGTTTAATGCTTCTGTTTCCCCATTGCATGTTTCAGGGCCGTTTTTCTTATTGTTATGCAGTGGCCGAGTGGCACACACTTGTTGTAGCTGTTGATGAGCAGGTCATGAGACCGGACCGTGATAGATATCCATTATCTATAGAAAAAAAGAGGGAAAAGAAAGGAAAAGATTACGCATGCTTGGACGTTGGGTGTTTCTGAAGCAATTGACATCTTTTTCTAGTGTCCCTTGATTGGTGCATGTTGTCCTTGAGCAGGGGCCATGCTAGTCTGCTGTGCATTGTTGCAATTTTTTTTAACAAATTTTCTTTTCATTCAGTTAATTTCGGTGCTCCTCAGACTTGCCTTGTTTGGTTTCTTGTTGTCATTGCAGTAAGGAAGAAACAAAAGCTCAGGAGCAAAAAATACTGAAAAGAAGAGTTGGAGAGGAAGAAAAGCCAAAAACTGGGAGAGCAAGCACTGCCGATGAATGTCCTGCTGGCATGTTGGAACTCCATCTGCATGGAGAGACCTCACAATACCTTGGTCCATTGCTCGCACTGGGTGTGCTTCCAATTACCATATTTGATGACATGTGCTTGAGAGATTTGTATGGTGATCTGGCTAATGATCTTCAAGATCACCGTAAGATTTGTCAAGGTAAGGTGTTTTGTGGGTGGCGAGTGCTTGTTCGTTTGTGCTGGAAATGGTGAAAGGGGAAAGGTGGTAGGAGAAAACATGCTAGCACAGTTGTGTATAACACGTGTCCTTGCTCCGCTGCTTGGTGCAGATGCGATTAGAGACGAATGAAGGAAGCAATCCACCCTGACCGTGTATAGGCAACTCCTGGTTAGTTGACCACGATGTCTTCAACTGACTACGCTACCTTGCAAATTCACAGCTTAGTTTTTCATTCGCATCATCGTCCAGCTTACACACATTGAAACACTAGTCGTTCATTTATTCCATATCTCATGCACCGACCCCGATCCCGTGCACCATACACTCGACTCACACGTGTGACTCCGATCGTGCACTCGACTCGACTTGGTAAACAGTGAAAGGGGAAAGGTGGTAGGAGGAAAAAAACATGATAAACGAGTGAAGAGTTAAAAGCTCTGGTAAACAGTTCAATCAATCAATCAATCAATCAATCAAAATTGAATCACATCAGTTTGATTTGATCTTATTATGAGTCGACTCAGTTTGATTTGATTCATTCCATTTTCCACTTGGTTCAATCCGATTCAGTTTGATTTGATTCCATTCCGATTCATTTTGCAACCTGATTTGATGCGATCCATTTGAAATTTTGAATACTAGTTTGATTGGCTCAATTGAATGTGATTCTAGAGTTGATTTGATTCCCCGTGCGACTTGATTTTTGGGCCGATTTGGTCAAATTCAATTCAATAATTTCAATTGGATGTGATCTGACCAAATTCACAAGCCGATTTGTTTCGAATATTGATTGATTCCTTCTGTGGATTGATGGATTTGGTTTGGGATGGATTTATATTTAGATGGATTTTGATTTGCGTGGATTTGGATTTGCAGTGGATTGGACTTGGATGGACTTGGATTGAATTGGATTTGGATGGACCTGGATTGGATTGGATTGGATTGGGCTGGGCTGGGCTGGGCTGGGCTGGGCTGGGCTGGGCGGGCTGTGGATTGCATTGGATGAATTTGGATTGGGACTGGGATTGAGGCATGGATGAATGGACTGGATTGGATTAGACAGACGTGGATTGATTGAATTGGATTGTGGATTGGATTGAATTGGATTGGTTTGGACTGGATTGATTTTAATTGTGGATTGATTTGGGTTGATCCTGGCCAAGACCAAAGTGCAAATACACAACGACATACAATGCTGTCCAATTGCAAAAAGAAATGAATTGCAGGCCGGGTAGGCTAGGCCTACCGCTAGCGGAGTGCTACCGGCCTAGCCTACTTGCTACTTGAGTGGCCCTAAGCTACCCCTCCGGCTACTTAAGTGGCCACAGGTAAGTACCGGCCCCACGGGCCTCTCAAACACACGAGTGCCCTGGCGGGCCACACACACACTCAGGCAGACGTGCACTCACACAGGCACTCAGAAACCAGCAAACACGCTCACACACAGACTTAGAAATCTCAGCAAAAAGCGGGAATTCTCAGCAGACACACATTCCGGCGGGAAAACTATAAAATCAGCACAGTTCTCAGTCTGTGATTTTGCAGGTCATTACAGTTGGATTGCATTAGATTGGATGGATTTGGACTGGATTGCATTGGATGGATTGGGATTGGGATTGGGTTTGGGATTTAGGCATGGATGGATGGATGGGTTGGATAACTTGGAACTTGGAACCTGGATTGGATTGATTTGGGTGGCATTGCAGTTGGGGCTGGGATTGGCATTGGGGTAGGGAAATTGGACTGGGATTGATGTGTAGATGGAGGGATGGATGCATGGATTTGATTAGTTTGAATTTCATACAATGGATTCGATTGGATTCATGGTTGCATCCCTGCCGACGGCCGACCCCGACCGCCGACCGTATTGCAGCCGACCAGTAGGGCCGACCGGTCGGTGGTCTGCCGACCAGTCAGAAAACAACCATCCACTAATTTTTTTTCAGATCTGAGTTGGAAGCTGTACTGCGCTTGCTGAATACAGCCCAAATCCGCTGAGAAACTTTTGTGGATGGGGGGGTTGGGGGTGGGGTGTATAGGGTGATATAGGGGGGTATAGGGGTGGTA
>BFEA01000564.1:229564-241515 GCA_003427395.1 Chara braunii | reverse complement strand
CACACACACACACACACACACACACACACACACACACACACACACACACACACACACTGCCTCTGTGTTCCTAGCATGTAGGAGCCGCGTAGCATGTGGCATCTGTCTATGCCATGCCATTCCATGCAGCAACTACGACTGCGAGAATCGGATGCAGTGCTTCCACATTCCTCACCCGAACCGGTCCTGTCTGGTTTGTAGGGGTGGCCACTTAGCATAGGCAACATCTGCTCCTCAAACTCCAAATCTTCTGCAAGACTGCAACCCAAACACTGATGGGCCCCTTGTGCCATTCTAGAGTTAGACTGCTCCAGCGGTGAGTATTTAGAACCCTGTGAATTAGTTGTATCGCTGTTCTGTCCTTTACCCCTTCTCTCTCTCTCCCCTGCCACTCACTCCCTATAGAACTCTGCCTCCTACCCCTTCCCTTCCTCCCTCACCTTGTGTACTACTAGTAAATGTATATGAATGAGCATCATTAAGAGAACAGACAAAATATAAGCTGAAGATCTGAAGAAAAATGAACAGGAATATCCCTCCCCCCTGTACTCTGCCTCCTCTTATAACATGGAAGTGTGCCGTTAAGCCACACGGGGATATGGGCAGCTGACGCTCAACCACAATCGATGTGGCTAGCCATTGTGTACTTCTAGTAAATGTATATGAATGAGCATCATTAAGAGAACAGACAAAATATAAGCTGAAGATCTGAAGAAAAATGAACAGGAGTATCCCTCCCCCCTGTACTCTGCCGCCTCTTATAACATGGACGTGTGCCGTTAAGCCACACGGGGATATGGGCAGCTGACGCTCAACCACAATCAATGTGGCTAGCCTTGTATGTGAGAGGCATAATAAAAGGGGAGCTGCGAAAACAGATGAAAGGGGTACCCCAAAGAAAGCCAAAGTAAACATAGTTGACAAAGGGATTTCAATGGACTTAATGTGCTCCATATTACTTGCTATAGAGGTAAAACTGTTTCATTGTTGGATTCTCAAGTGTGCTTCAGTGTCTGCAATAGAGGTAAAGTTGCGTTAATTTTGGATCTACTCATCTGGGTGGAACGGGGGCGTATGGGATAGGTGCTGTGTTACAGCAAGATGACGGCAATGGGTATAGACTCGTAGAGTTCATGTCTGCTAGGATGCCTTCAGAGAAGATTGCAACATCTACCTACGAGAGGGAACTCTACGCTCTCAGGCAAGCTTTAGACCATTGGAAGCATTACTTGCTTGGGAGGCACTTTAAAGTCTATTCAGACCACGAGACGTTGAGGTGGCTGAAGACGCAGGCCAAGATGACACCTAAGCTTACTAGGTGGGCCGCAGAGATAGACCAATTCGACTTTAAGCTCAAGCCAGTCAAAGGGAAGTACAATGTAGTCGCGGATGCTCTGAGTAGAAGAGCTGATTACTTTGGAGCGATAGTTCACTACTTGGATATAGGACGAGACCTGCAACAGAAAGTTAAGGAAGCCTATGCGCAGGACCCTATTTACAGCGATCTCCTCAATAGAGTTAAGGAGGCTCCAGAGATTGAACCAGATTACCACACTACATATGGCTTACTGTTCAAGAAGACTGACGTAGCTGACCGCTTATGCATTCCCAACAGCGAAGAGATCCGTAGTCTGATCTTAGGGGAATGTCATGACACAGAGGGACATTTTGGTTGGCAGAAGACATTAGTCAACCTTATGCGTGCGTATACATGGCCAGGTATGAAGGCCGACTGCATAGAGTATGTACGCAGCTGTAAAGTCTGCCAACAAAATAAGACTACCCTTGCCTATTCCCGATAGGCCCGAAGACTTTGTACCCATTGATTTCATGGATGTTGAGGTCAGGAGTAGGCATGGCAAGAGCCAAGTCATGGTGATAGTTGATCGATTTAGTAAGTATGCAGTGTTTGTTCCTTTGCCTTCAGAGGCACGGACAGATTTAATAATACAAAAGTTTTTCGATTATTGGGTCAGTGAACATGGTTTACCGCTTTCCATAGTTAGTGATAGGGATACCAGGTTCACTAGTCAGAACTGGCAGGAGTCGATGAGAGTTTACGGATCTAAGTTGTTAATGTCGTCTGGCCGTCATCCAGAGACCAACGGTCAGACTGAACAGATGAACAAAGTCCTGCAGCAGGTTCTAAGAATGTACATTAGACCCGACCAAGTTAACTGGGATGAGATGCTCCCAAAGGTAGCCAGTGCCTATAATAACAGTGTGCACTTAGCCACTTGTCGCACTCCCAACGAATTGCATAAGTCCTTTAGACCACGAAGACCATTTGAGGGACTCAACCGGGATCAGATTCAAAGGTTACCGCCCGGAACTAGGGAGTTTGCGATACAGCATGAGAAAGATATTGCTACCGTAGTAGAGAACCTTAGGAAGGCCCAGCATAGAATGATAGAGCAAGCCAGTAAGCACTGTCGCCCATCACAGTTTCAAGTAGGCGACTTAGCCTGGGTAAAGTCCAAAGAGTTTGCTCCTGAGGAGAACATCTCGCAAAAGTTACTGCCTGCATTCCGAGGACCGTGGCCAGTCTTAGAAGTCCAGGGCGGAGAGGATGGACCATCCTACACAGTAGAGATTCCAGCGCACCTCCACGCCTACCCGGTGTTTCATGCGTCAAAGTTGCTGCCTTGTATCACAAGTCAACAGTTTCCATCACGGAGGCCCATGATCCCTCCGGACATGGACGGAAGATATGACATTGACGGCATCGTAGGTGAAGATGTCTTCAGAACAGGAGGTAGGGGCCGTCCACGAAAACAGTATAAGGTCAGGTTCGTTTTTCAGGAACCAGAGGATGACCGCTGGTTTACACGAACAGAACTTCTAGAAACAGCTCCCGAAGTAGTTCGAGCATACGAAAGAGATACGAAAGCAAAAGGTCCAGCCTTGGACTGAAATATTCTCGGAGGACCTTGAATTTAGGACGGCGGGAGTGAAACGGTTTTCACCTTTTGCAGTCACAGATGCGGATCCCAGGGCTCGATCCCCAGACCTTACCTCACCTTACCTTACCTTTCCTGTGTACAGTATCAAGTCGACCCTGTGTGTCTTGAACCCGTGACCTGTGTGTTAGTAGTTGAAAGTTGTCTGTTGTAGGTCTGAGTAGTTGTCGAGTCTTGAAGCTTAGACCTGTCAAAGTAGGGGTCATAACTGCATAGGGGTCATAGTTATTGTAGTTCTGAAAGGTCAAAGTCGTAGCTGCCACAGTACTGAAAGGTCAAGGTCGTTGCTGCTATAGTCCTGAAAGGCCAAGTCCGCAAACTTTCGGAAGGTCCGGAAGTGGCCTTTCAAGTTGCTTCTCACGTTATACACAGCAGACCAGAGGCAAGTGGGCAAGTGGTGAGTCCAACTTTGCTTAGTCAGCGGTACCCAGTCCCAGTCTCACTTCGTACAGTCAGCAAGTACCATGAGGGACTGTGTGCACCATGGGCAGGGTGGAAAAGGGCAGACCAGCGACTTACAGAAGTATAAATCAAGAGGCAGCGTCCAGCCATTCATTCATTCCTGCGTGAGCCATGCGGAAGCGCTGCCATAGTGTCTTGTGCGAGGTGGTCTGCAGATGCCCGAGGCTGAAGTGGGCTGAAGAGAGATAGCTCGTCCGTAGTCGGTAGCAGTAGAGCAGCCATAGCCGCTGTAGCTTAGCGATAGAGTTCAGGGTGCGTGCATTTGTGCTTCGTACAGAGTTGTGTGTGTGGGATATCCAGGGAGATCCGGTGTTGAGTGAGTGTGAACAGTGCGTGAGTACAGTGTCAGACAGATGATGTGTGGGCGCTCATGCGCCATAGCCAGTTGGAAGCGAGTTTGTATCCAAGCTGTGTTCTCGACTTGAACATCTCTGAGCGTTGTGTGGGCGCACAGCGCCAGTCTGAATTGCCATCTGTTTGCATGTATGCAAAGTGGAGAAGAAAGCGAGTCTGATTGCATCATGATGACCGTGCGTTGTGTTCCGGGGAAGAAGGTACTGAGGGTAAATGTTCCAGACGAAGCATGAAGAAGTGCAATGCATTAACTTCCTCGCTTTGTTTATGGCCAACAATGAAGCAACACAGCCACCATCTTCCCCGAAATGCAATGCACCATCATCGTGAGTATGTACAAGCTATAATCCCATTCCGATGCATTCATATTGAGGGTGACTTGTATTCGGCGGAAGATGTTAGGGAGGTCAACCATCATACCCAAGTGGTCCTGCCGCGTCCTCAGGCCTCTCTCCCGTCTAGTTCTGGTAGCTGCTGATGTCAGGTTGCATAATGGAAACATCATAAGGCAAACAAGATACCCCCCCTCCAGGAGACACATTCTCTCTGGTAGCTGCTGATGTCAGGTTGCATAATGGAAACATCATAAGGCAAACAAGATACCCCCCCTCCAGGAGACACATTCTCTTCTCACTTTGTTTGGTTGGGTAGCTACCTGACCTCCAGGCCTCGCGTACCAGCCAGGTCCTTCCTCTCCAATCACCTCCCTTCTCTCAAGCCGGCAAGCCTCTCCTCACCAATGCCCAACACTGCTTCTGGGTCGCTACTCTGGACCGTAATGTCTCTCCCTCAACTTTCCCACCTCTCAAGGCAACCGTCAGCTCAAACAAGCCTGGAAACGGAAATGAAGCACGCATCGAGCAACAGAGAAGTCATTGATCATAAAGAAGATCAGGAAGGAGATATGCAAGCATCTCTTCCCACATGCCAGGTCCCACCTCCAACCCTCCTCCTCATCGTCTCTCTCCTACAGCTATGGAGGCAGCGGTCTCCCCTACTCCTCTCAGCTTTGGCTGCCTTGCCTATATCTCTACAAGCCTGGCAAAGGGCAGGCTCCTCCATCAGGAAAGCTCCAGCATCAGCTTGCCCAGGCAGAATGAATTCCTGAACTGAGTCAGGGACGCTTTTGTAGTATTGACACGACCTTGACCTGTTTGTGCCTGGTCCCAGCAATTGCGGAAGGTTGTCGAGAGTCGAAACTGTGCTGAGCCCTTGGATTGTATGTGATCTGTGGCCGAGTTTGACTTCTTGGAAAATCTTTGACTCTTGGTCTATTGTACCTGGGTTGGGCCATTGACTTTCCTCAGGCCTGTGGTGACTCTTGGTCTACTCTACCTGGATTGGGCCGTCGACTTTCCTCAGGCCTGGGGTGACTCTTGGTCTACTGTACCTGGTTTGGGCCGTTGACTTTCCTCAGGCATGTGGTGACTCTTGGTCTACTGTAGCTGGGTTGGTCCTTTGACGTTCATCAGGCTTGGGGTGACTTCTCTGTGCTCTGGGGATATTTCTGAGCCCCCGTGCCTTAGTCTATTTCACCTGAGGGATGTCGCAGACGATTCCTGTCCCTAGACAGCAACTTTGACCCCAGAACTCGGACTCGGGCTTGGAGACACAACTCTGAGTCTGGACTCTATTTCAGAGCCCTTCAACTCGTATTTCCTTTGAGGGACGTCGCAGCCGACTCCTGACCCTAGGCAGAGATTTTAACCCTCAGGTCCCAACTGGTCATCTCAGATAATTTCAATAATTCAATTTTCATTTTATTTTTTTTTTTGTTTATTTACGCGGGATGATGACCTTGAGATATCATCGTGGAACTGACCGGTCCCACGTAATTCAGAAAGTCCTTCAACCATCTGGATTCGAGCTCTCGTCTGTATTTCAACAGTTCATCAGTGTACCATCTTCAATTTTCTTTTTCTTTTTTTTTATATATGCATCTGTCTCCTCATATGGGGGACAGTTGTATTTTTGACTACCCTATTTTCTTCTCTCAATACATCTCACACTAGCTACCCATATCTATATCCTACCCACAAGCCCGACGAAGCAGCCTGGATTAATGACCAACTGAACTAGAGCCTCCTATGGACCATCAACCGCATGTGGGAGATTGGGCAACCAGATAACATGGGGAACTACTTACCACTACCCACCAACATATCTTTTGGCTAAGACTCGGCTACCTCTAGAGTCTAGAGTCATGGGTTGAGCCTATCCCCTTGGGGTTGAGTATACTCTGCTGTGTGTGGGGAGCAGTACCCAAGCTCCTAACCCCTAGTGTGGATGCACAGTCCGACTAGGGGGTGCGAATTTATTTTTCAATTTTGCACAAGTTTCATTGATTCTTTTGCAGACTTTGCAGTCGTTGCTACCTGATTTAGGAGGAAGACCTTTGCTGTGGTTGGTGAGCTTGCACAGTTAATTGCTGAGCTGGCACAGCTAGTGCTCAACTGTTGATTACTTCCTATTAAGTTCCTACTGTCTGACTTTGCGTTCAACATTTTTTTTCAAATGTGTTCAACCATTCGAAGCAGATTCAACAGAGGAAAGGCGAGGGATGCAGAATGGGGTGCTGGAGACCATCCTCGATTACGTCACAGGGCTATCATCAGTCCCACCATTCACTGGCGCTCTCACAGAGGCAGTTGATCCCCCTATGCAGGTCGATTCGCCGCCTACCCCCAGCTTGAGACAGGGATCTCCACCGTGCAGTGTGGCAGCAGAAACAGCTGAGGCCTTAATAACCGAAGAGAGTTTCTCTCTGGATATTCGGAGGTGGTTTGTTGGTGTGGTTGTGAACGCTTGTGAGAAAGCGGAAGAAAACAGCAGGCCTATGTTCGCAGCTCGACTTGTTCCGCATCTTCTTCACTCTATACAGGTACAAAATCGACCTTTCTGCATCAACACCTGTTTTCGTCAGGTGCAAACTCAACTTGTCTGCGTCAACTTTTGTGCATGTGAATGCCACAGGCAAGTATACAGCGATCCAAAAAAAAAAGAATAAACGAAAGAAACATTCGGCGTCGCTTCACATTTCCCACCCACCCCAGGGGAGGGCTGGTGTCGGCTCCCTTCTTTTGTTGTCGAGCACTAGAGCGGTCGCTCAGCTCTCTATGCACCACTAGAAAGTGGAGAGAAAGAGAGAAAAGAGAAAGTGGAACATTTGAGAAGACCTAATAAAAGGATGGCACCGTCTGTTATTTCTGTCTCGACTCCATGCATCAACCCGTCGGCACTTCACAATTGCATACCATACGAAACTTCGACAAAGATTCAAAGATCAGGGAGCCAGAAGATGACAAAATCCAGAAACCAGGTTATCAAGACACTGAGTTAGAGGCCCATGCTTGGTAAGACGAACTCTCATCACCCGAGTGCACCTCTGTCCAAAAAGCGTCCAAGTGCATGTAGAGTGTTGTGTAGTAGAGCAAGGCCCATTGTCAGTGATCCACTTCTATGTTGAAGTATGTGATACTACAGAACCTCAGGACTGCTATTATCCACCTGCCACCTTGTGCGGCTACGTTTCTTTCTTCCCAACCCAAATCTGCTAATGAGGGACCCTCTATACTACCAACTGCCCACTGGCTGCAGCTGGTGCTGCAGCCTCTCCCTCTTGCTCCTGATATTGGGGGCTAGCCCCCTCTACTACCCTGCTAACTGTTTGTGGGCTGGCGCTACTGTCCCTCTCACTCTTACTGCTGGGGGCTAGCCCCCTCTATGACCGACTTCTCGCTGGCTGTGGCTGGTGCTACTGTCTCTCTCCCGTCTCACTCCTGCAGCTACCCTGCTGGAAGTTTTGGCATGTCATGAGGGCCCTCGCAGAAGGTCGACGTAGTGTCCCGACAAGACAAAACACTCGAGGGGGCAAAGAAAAAAATAAAGACTTGCAAAGAGGGCGAGATGAAACGTTTTTCAGCTTTAAGAAGTAGCATTGGAAAAGTACTCGCAAATTCTTCAACATAAAAAATATTTTTTTCTTGAGCCTAAAACTTACAACGGTAAACAGTACGAGACAGCCTGGACTCTAAACTACTATTAGTACAAGTAAACCCGCCGCGGCGAATCTGCAGCCCAGTGCCAGGCCCGCCCTGGGCACAGTCATTATCTGGCCCGGGTGACACCAAGGGGGTTAGTTGTAGAACATGAGGGATGTGCAGTATTTGGCGCGGCATCGGCCAAGCTATCAGCACGCCGTTGGATCCTTTGTAAATCAGAACTCATTATTATTCTGGTTGCAGCCGGATTTCAACTCACGTCTGTGTTTCAACAGTTTCATTGTTTCTGTGTGCATCCACGCTGTTGGGTTTTGCCCCTTTTCAGCTTGCCATGGCCTCCGATCCACTACTCGCAAAATGTGCAAAATGAGAACGAATCTTCTGCAAGCACATGGGAACATACACCGCAACAATCTCTGTCTTTCATGCTGAAAGGCCTTCCACGATTCAGACCCCAAATTTGGACCTCAGGGTCAGATGCCCAGGTCAAGAAAAAGCCGAGTTCGTCAAACTCAGAAAAGTCACAATCGGGTACCTCAGCAGTCTGGTCTAACAGGCACCCAGCAAACAGTCACGTCTCAGGGACAAGAGTCACGTCTCATAATAAAAGCCATTCAGAAGAGTCACATCCCACGAGTGAAAAGGCAGATTCACTAAGCAAAGGTCATGTCTCAAAGGCAGGAGTCACATTTCCTAGTGAAAAGTCATATTGAAGAGTCGCATCCCACGAGTGAAAGGTAGTATCACAGGCAAAAGTCGTGACCCACAGGCAAGGAGCCACTGTCCACACGTCAAAAGTGATGTTCACAAGTGAAAAGTCAGGACTCAAAGGCCCAAGCAGCAGCAGTCCAATGGAAATTCGGGAAGGTTTCAGGCCTTGACATTCAGAAGCAGACAGGCCGTGGGGATGTGGTACCGGAACCAGTCAGGACCGAAGAAACAGAGGCTGGCACGAATTGAAGTGCAAACCAGGACTACAAAAGGACTGGCCAGCCTCACATTCGGTCAGATTGCTCATTCGCAAAGAGTGTGAAAGTGCTGGTGCACTTGTGCGCTAATGTGAGGGGGCAGAGCGCTGAAGCCAGAGTGCTGCACAATAAAGGGGAGAGAGAGAGGAAGATAGCGCTGGCAGAGAGAAGGCAGCCATAGCTGCGCCAGCGCAGGGTGTTAGTGTTAGTATCTAGTAGTAGTCTTCAGAGAGTTAGTAGAGTTACAGTGGGTGTATTCAGAGTAGATCTTTGAGGATAGAAGTCAGTGTGAGTGTGCATGCATGTAGGGAGAGAAGATACAGTGAGGTCATAGCTAGGGAGAAGACCAGCAAGGAGGGGTGATACAACAGCGAGAGAAGAGCAGTGAGGAAGAAGATACTTACCTGGGAGATCGTGTTGGATGTTTGGATCCCTATGTTATGCGCTGTTGTGCGCTGGTGACCCGGAACTCTTATTGCTCTTGTTTAACTTGTCGGAATTCTTAAGCTGCGTTAACTGGTCTTAATCTCTCTGGTTTTTCAGTATGACTCTCTTGTGATCTCATACATGCATGTGGAGATTATGTGCATTCATTGGTGTTGAACTAAGAGGTTCATTCCGTGATCTTCCCCCTTTTTGACTTTTGTGCATAGAAAGTGGAGTCCAAAAACCCGCCATTTTTTTGGTCTTTTGTGCATTTTGTGAGAAATGCACCGAGGTAGGCCTTGTGTACGGTTGCATTGTGAGAAATGGATCTTCCACATGAACATGGGAAGATACACCGCCATATTTTTGTCTTTCATGCATGAGGTGACTGGTAGTGCATGCGGTGAGAAATGGACCGAGGTAGGCCTTGTGTACGGTTGCATTGTGAGAAATGAATCTTCCCCATGAACGTGGGAAGATACCCCGCCATATTGTTGTCTTTTGTGCATGTGGTGACCAGTTGAGCGAGGCCCTAAGCAAATTCACACGTATTTTTTGCCTTTTGTGTATGTGGTGAGTAGTGGAGCAACGCCCTAAGTGCATGTACAGGGTTGCATGCATTACAAAATAACAAAAAAGTAAAAGTCACAAAGATGAAAGGAAAAAATCGTTGTTTAACTGCTTGGGATCTTCCCAGAATGTTGTGAGGAATGAATCTTCGGGGCGTGAACAAGGCAAGATACACCACGGAACTTTTTTTGTCTTTTGTGCATGTGGTGAGTACAATGGAGCGAGGCCGTGAGCAAATCGACACGGTTGCATGCAGCCTGACAAAAAGCCACGTGCAGGGAACAAAAAAGAAGAACCTGAAACGCGCCACACGTGCCACCTTAACTCAAAACATCAGATTTCGTTTCAAACAGAGATTGAGGCCACGGATGGTATCTGGAAGCATCAATGTGCCGCCTCACGAAACAAACCACTACTGAAAAAGGGGGGGAAAAAAAAAGACATCGCAACGAGGGCTGCTATGTAGTTGTATTCAAACATGCGTCGCGCGACAACGACGCTGCAGAAATCTCTTGCGTGTTTCTCCCGCTTTCCCTTGGGCCCACAACTTGCCCCCGCCAGTTTTCCCAACACTGGGAGGCTGGCCTCGCGGGAGCGTCACGCGAGTCCTGCTATTCCCTTTAATAAGAGTATAGATAGATATAGATAACTCGTCACGCGAGTCCTGCTATTCCCTTTAATAAGAGTATAGATATAGATAACTTGGTAATCAAATAAATTCAGTCCTCCGGGACATCCATTAAAATTGGAATGATACAGAGAAGATTAGCATGGCCCCTGCACATACATAGATCGAGAAATCGCCCAAATTTAGAACCAAAAAAAAAAAAGTAATAACATAAATTAAACAAAAGTTCCTGTCAATTATTATTGAAGTTGAAATGGAAGAGTCGAAGTAAAGTGGTTAATAAAAAAGATCCACACAAAAAAAAAGAATTGAAGAACTTGAACTCTTCTGCAAGGAACTGTCCAACGAAAACACTTTTTTTTTTTTGAGATGCAAAGGTTCACACAAGAGTCACAAGACCATTCATGAGCAAAGCCGAGTTGAAAGCAGAATTACGAAGCTGAGAGCACACCAAGTTAAGAACACACTGGACAGTGAAGTCATGTGACAATGGAAGCCCTTTTCGCACCTCCCCAATCAAGACAGCAACAATGTAGTAGCCCTACTATGATGTGACTGCCTACACCACTCTCCCACTCTACCTACACATCCTAGTCTACTCTGTCTCACTCTCTCTGCCCACCAGCCTGTTGCCAGATGCTGATGGAGAGTCTGCTCACACCTGTGCTCCTCGACCAACACCAGGTACGCGCTCGTGGTCCTATTGTTGAATGTGTCGCTCTCCACGGACTCCTTCCTGTTGTCCTGTCCGGAGGTCAGGGTCTGATGTCAGTGGGCAGTCCCTACTGTGTTCCGGCCTGAGTCTGGGTCCCGCCGCATTTAACTAACTCAGAGGCTGGACCTACTGTTCTGTTACATGGACTGTGGTGCATCCTCTGCCCGGTATGCACGCACGACCTTCACTTAGGACGGGGCTAATTTTACGGTGCCACAGGGCTCACTTAGGGACCCGGAGTGTTCTGAGCAAGCGGCTGTTTTAGGGGCTCGCCGAGGGCTGGTCCTCACACTCCTTGTAGGTGGGTCAAAATATGCTTGTCTACTCAAACCGTGTGGCTGAACATCACACAACGGTAAACGGATCTGCTGCCTCACATATCATGTGTCGTGACGGGCTTGGCGTATACATAAAAGGCTGTAACTACCCTTCTCTCCAGAATCACACTAGAAGTGAATCACTATAGATTACCCAGAAGTTCATTCTAGTAAATCTTCTATCTAGTGTAGTTAACACAACATGCAAGACTTGTTGTCAGTACTTGACCAGTGTCATATTTGTCATTTCTCATCCTCCAGACCTGTGAAGCAGCTGTTGTTCGAGAGCACTGCCTCCTTATGGTGGTTGCTGCAGGCTACAACCTGAAGGCGCAGTCACTGTTGCCCTTTGCCGAAGATCTGATGGACGTGGCAATGTCAAGAATGGTCAGCAGAAAGTCCTCAGAGGTGAGTTTCTTGGCTCTGATCTTATGCACAAAATGAAAACACCGACGCACACACACACACACACACACACACACACACACAGAGAGAGAGAGAGAGAGAGAAAGAGAGAGAGAGAGAGAGAGAGAGAGAGAGAGAGAGAGAG
>BFEA01000564.1:203419-227291 GCA_003427395.1 Chara braunii | reverse complement strand
CACACACACACTATGGTGACAGCACACACACACACACACACACACACACACACACACACACACATATTATGGTGACAGCACACATTCTAGTCTAGGTATGGCTGCTCTCACTTTTACTCCTTGTCTCTCTCCTGTCTGCCTTCCTCCAGCACTAGCACTCAAGCAGTGCTCCAGCCTCCAGCATTGCAAGCAAATCACTGACTGAGCTGAGAGAGGCCAGTCTTTTGTAATGTGGACTCGGCTGGGCCTGCTCCAGTTGCCTCCTCAAACGGCCGAGATTATTGGATCCTGTGCAGCCCAGGTTTAATCGCGATCAGTGTATGCCTCGGCTCTGCGGGCCACAGATGCTTCCGGAAACAGATTTTAAGCTTTCGGATGTGTGTGCTTTGTGGTTATCATTGGCTTTTGGAAACTTCTTTGACCCTTGACCTCCTGCTCCTATTGGGGCCTTACTGTTGATTTTCCTAGGGTTCTGAGTTGACCTCTGGAGCCCTGGGTGCCTTGTTTTTACATTTGACCACATGCCTGCCAACCTTAAGGATTTTTCAGAGCCTGTCTGGACACTCTTCGAATGCCGTTTGACCCTAAGCTTTGGCTTGACCAGAGGATATGGCCTTAAGACTCGGCTGTGCTGGTTTTTACCTCGGTTGCGTTCCTGTCATCTAGATTTTCAGTTCCATTGTAGATTTCGGCTGTGCTGGTTTTCACTCTTATCCGCTACGACTTGTCTTTTTCCCAGCAACTAAACCAGAAGCATCTCAGAGGACTTGTCTTTTTCCTGCTATGACTTGTCATCATCAGTTCCTTTTTGCCGATCCATCTGTCTTCAGAAGATGGTTGGGACTTGAGTCTGTTGTACTTGTGTGCTTGCTCGGTTGAACTTTCTATATGATGTTCTCCCATACTGCAAGGAAAATGAGCGAGAGTGATGACAAAAATCCAAATGCATCATCACATTGAAATTTGAAACCACCAGATAGTCGTGTGCCGCGCAGAAAGCAGAATGCACCAAGTTCACACCAAATAAGAGCAAATCAATGAACTCAATTGTCAATGTCAGCCCCTGACTCGCCTCCACCAATGAAGTATCCAACGTCACTCTCCCACATGGCTCCTGGCACCAACCTCAGACTCACGACACCTATCCTAGTGTACACCACAATGATGCAACCAGAAGAACTTCAGCAGCGGACTGATGCACATGAAGATGTCGCCCATGTGGGCGTCCATGACACACCAGGTACGCCCTCCTCTCTCCCTTGGATCATCCCGTCTGTCCCCTCACAGGCTCCCCTCTTCGCCCAAGGACCACGACCAACCCCACCGGCTTCTAAAGCTTGTGCGGCCCAACTATGGCCGACGTGCTGTGCTGCCTCCAGCAGCGCTCGACACCAGCGCCCATGCGCGCTCAGCTCTGGCCAGGATGTTTCCCTCAGCGTTCCAGCCGGGCTCACGCAGTATGCATTAGCCAGAATGTGTCTGGACTGGTGCCCAACAGTTTCCTTTATGGAAAGTGTGCCGCGTGGACCCTGCCTGGGCGTGTGTGCCTGGTCCTCAGAAGCTTCCAGGCTGCGCCTAGTATCTGCGCCCCGGGCCGTTCCAGAATGTGCCCTGGGGCCCAAGCGGTTAACTCCCCCAACTGCTTCACGTGGCCTTTGCTGCACACTGCTCCGTCATTGGCCGAAAGACCTGTTGCTACATCGAGGCCAGAGAGGCTCATTGAACCCAGAAGGTCTTGGTCACACAGCCTGGCCCTGGACTGTCTTCAACTGCCCCACACTGAGTTTTGCAACTCTATCGCGTGGGGGGGCCCAAGGCAGAATTGACGAAATGAGGCCTTCAGGGGACTTTGGCCAGCCTTCCACTTCGGTGGGGTCACATTTGGCAATATCGCGGCATTAGGGCCCTGCTCTCCCTCCTCCATAGCTTTGATAGTCCTCTGAGATGCTCCTACTGAACTTTTGCTCTCTCTTTGAGAAGTGTCTTGTTGTAGAAGGACACGCTTGAGGTGCAGTCTTCATCAAGTCCTCCTTCGTGAACCTTCGATCTTCCTTAGGATCGGTGTGATGCTGCGATGTGATGGGTGTCCTGCCTTAATCTGACCTGGTATTCCCGTTGAGGTTTTGCGGGTCTTCCTTGACCGGCAGGCTTCGGAACAGGCACATCTCTGTGTTCCACAATCTCGTCGATGTCCACGTGTCCATCCATGGTTGGGGGAAGCATAGATTGTCTTGAAGGAAACTGATCTGGCACAGCAAATAGTGCAAGTTTGGAGTCGTGGAATACAGGATAGGTGTGTAGATGTCCTGGGATACGACTGACATAGGAGAGACCATCAGGATCGTTCCCCACAATATGCAGAACTTCCCAAGGCCCAAAGTACTGCGGCCTTAACTTCCTCAAGATGCCCAACTCCTGTCTCAATTCTGATGACTTCACCCAAACTCTACCCCACACCTGAAAGTTAGATGGCCTTCTGTGCTTGTTCTCAGATGCAATCATTGCATCTTGATATTTCTGAATCTGCTCAACAGCCTCCTGCAGTATTTTGTCGTACTGGACAGCAAATTTAATGCTGTCAGGTGCTGCTATTAGCTGATTTTTGGGTAGGAGGAGGTCAATCAAGAGCAGATCTAGCCTTCCAACCAAGATGTAGCTGGTTGGGAAGACATATCGACGGTATTGTGTACAACGTTATTGTACAGGCTGATGTGGTGTTGTAACAAGTGCTGGACCACACGGTTCATCTGCTCCGCCTGGCCGTTGGATTCAGGATGACTGCCTTGAAGTTATCTGCAGTTGGCAACCCATCTGCTGGCCGTCTGCTTCCATATCTCAGTAGTGAAGTAGACATCTCTGTCACTCGCTATGGACTTTGGCAACCGAAAGTCACACAACCAGTTATCCACGAAGAGTTGAATTAGATGTTCAATTTTAGCCGTCTCTACATAGGGATTAACGTAGCGTACTTTAAAAACCTGTCCAATATGACGAAGATATGCCTCTTGCAACTCTTGATGGTAACGAGGATGTCCATGGAGTTCATGGACAGGCTCTGTCTTGGACTAGCGGGATTAGGCAAGGGCTTGATTAGTCTTAGCGGTGCTTGGGTCCTTGGCAAGTCTCTACATAGCCCTTAGCATCCTCTAACATAGTGGGTCACCAAAATTTCTGAACCAGCTTTGCAGAAGTCTTCTTATAGCCAAAGCGTCCGGCTGCATCATGACACTTGCCTAGAAAAAAAACTAAACAAACTAAAATTCCTACAACCATGTTTTTCAAGGAACAGCAATCCGTCTACCATCACAAACTCGTCAGTAGTGGCCTTGTCTTTGGCCTCGAGCTTACGCATGATGTATGTCACTAGTGTGTCTTCCTTGTAGGCATCCACCATAGGTTGAGTTAGATCGTGAGAAAGCCCAAACTCTATGATCAGCACGCCCAAGCGATCTGCCTTACGTGATAGAGCATCCACAACCTATTTATACTCCCTCTTCAAGTGCTCGAGGCGGAAGTCATATTGGCCATTGACTTCAATCCACCTCTTGAGTGCATCTGAGAGAGTTGGCTGCGTTTTGATCCATCGGAGGTCTCATGGTCAGATCTCACTATGCAGAATAGCCCAAGAGATAGTGCCTCCAATGTGTCAAGACCTTGTAGAGGGTGTAGAGCTCGCACTCATACGTGGATTTGACCAATTTTCTGTTTGGATCCATCGGAGGGTCGCATGATCAGATCTCACTGTGAAGAATTTTCCAAAGAGATAGTGCCTCCAATGTGTCAAGAGTCAAGACCTTGTGGGTGTAGAGCTCGCGCTCATACGTGGACTTGGCCAATTTTAGGGACGTCATCTTCTTGCTCATATACTCAATCGGCCTGAACTTGTTCCCCTCCTGCTGCTTGAGAACAGCGCCAATGCCATATTGGGTTGCGTTAGTAGCATACTTCAACCATTTGAAGGCTCTTTCGCAATCATCGGTCCACTCCCAAGCGGTGTCAAGGCATGCGGGATCCATCAAGGGGGTTGCAATTGTGCTATAATTCTTCACAAACGGGCAATAGTTACCCGTCATTCCCAAGGAGGACCTCACCTCAATCAAAGACTAAGGCCTAAGTCTGTCCGCAGATATTTGATGACCCAAGTATAAGATCTTGGTGCGACCAAACTCTCATTTCTCCAAGTTTATCTTATGAACCACTCAGGTTTCTGATCATCCGGAACCAATCACTGAATACAAAGTCAAATGGACCGGATACCCCAACGAAGAATCTACATGGGAACCTTTCTCTAATCTTAAGAACGCCATGAAACTTGTCTGCGCCTATGATCGTGCTAATCCTATGTCCTAGATACCTATATCACTATGGCATAAACCCCCGCTAAAAACCCTTGCAACCCTGCTCTACACACACCCTTGAACCAGTCCACCCTTCCCTTGATCCTCATCCCTGATATCTGATCTGCCCTTGCCCTCGCCTAGCCTTGTCCCATCTGTCCTCTCCACTACCTTGTCTCTCTTGTCCAATGCTTGTGAACTTGCGTGATGTCGGCTATAAAGGATCTAATGGCAAGCGCACGAGGACGATGGCCTGCTGCCTCACTGTTCATGAAGATTATGCAGCTGGTTTGGCCACCATGCTGTTTCATTGGCCGGCATCCCCGACTCGCGGACTTACTGGAGCAGCAACTTGTAACATGGATCTTTGCATCAGTCTGCGACTTCCTTGCTTCCAGATCAGACCTCATTGCAGTTCGTGTACCGGACGCACCCTAGCACTTGGACTTTGACACTTGAACTACTACTACGCTTCTTGGACTTCTACCTATCGCAGCTGCTGAAGACCGCTTCTACCACCTACTCCAAAGACCTGATCAAGTCCGTTGCAGACCCCCTTTCAAGACACTTGGACACTTTGTTTCTACATGAGATTCTGCTTCCGACTCCTTCGGACACACCAGCCTTCGCACCCTGAACAAACATTTTCTGACTTTGACAACCCCGTAGAACATCATTAGCAGATCCCTGTTTCCCCAACCATTGTTCCCCGTACCCACTAGAACATCAATAGACATCCCCTGTTCCCCTGACCATTGTTTCCCTTACCCACTACAACATCAATAGAAATACCCTGTTTTCCTGAACACCGTTTCCCTAACCCAGTAGAACATCAATAGAAGTTTCCCTGTGCCCTGAATATAGCGAACCATGAGTCCCCTTAGTTCATCAGTAGGACCACCCTGCTCCCTATCTCCCTTTAGTTCATTCGTATACCCCTCTTCCCTTTCGACTTGTTAACCAGTGATCGGCCCCGTTCCGTCCTTCACAGATTTCAACATTGTTTCATGATTTTTGGCAGTCGGGACGTTGCCTTCTAGAGGGAGGGGATAGTGTTACGGACTCCGCCAGGGCTCGATCCCTGGTCTATCTTTTGCTGTTTCAGCCGCATCCCGTTTTCGTCCTGGCACCCTTTTTCCAAACCCCTCCTCGGGGCCTTTGCAGAAATGCCCCTGGTACCGTACGTGTCACCGGTACTTATACCGGCTCCCCGTACGGTACGGGAACCAGTCTCGTACCAGTTCTCTGCTGCTGTACTCGTACTCAATGTGCCTTGCTGTTTCGACATTCGGAATCCAAGACTTCGACTTGGTGCCTTGCCACTGTGTCTGCGTCCGATCCGCAGTCCGAGTCCGACGTGTCGAGTGAGTGAGTGTGTGTGTGTGCTCTCGCTCTCTCCCTCTCTCTCCTCCCCCTCGGCTCACCCTGAGCCTCACGCTCGTTACATTCGGGGTTGCGTACGACACTCAAGTGTCGAAAATAAAATATCATGAAGGGTTCTTCCTTCACGATATTGCACGGCTGAAGGATAAGCCGTGTGGCCCTTGCGGCGCCTCTGTCTTTTAGGCAGTGGGTGACCATAAGCAAGAGGCGTAGGTCCGGCTCAAGGGGGAAACCTTTCTGTGTTGGACCAGAGTTTGGCGTGTCCGGGACAAGGACCTCGAATTCCAGGCTCATGACCAATGTCCGACCAGTAATCTAAAAAGCAAAACCCTTTTGAGACGGGATTCGCTCGTCCTTCCCCTGAGGAAAGAAAATAAGAGTAGTCACTGGTTGACAAACAATTCGCCATACCCAAACTAAGTCTCGGTCCAATCAAAGCAAAAGGCGAGTCTCGGGGGAAATCAGGGAGAGTCATTCTCACAACCATAGTCAAACTTGTCACTCACACCCTGCACTCATTCATCCATATAACTCTCAATCTAGGAGCGAGTCCTCGTTTCCATACGTACCTGCATACACATGAAACCCAATGAATATTCATATCCAAATGCCACGAAACGTGGTCAACCTCTTTGCTCCCAGGTTCATGTCCCACACGTCCCTTTCCGACCCCCACTCAACAAAGGTATGCCCATCCGATCCATTTCACACAATTTTTGCATGGCCATTCAAGAGAGGTTCCAAGGATAAATTTCCTTTCATACGGAAATGTCTTTCGCCTACAGGATCGCATACATTTGGGTGCGGGTATCACAGTGGGTAAGAGTTAAGTCACAAACCGATTTGCTATCAATCTGATAGCAGAAGTTGATGAATCCCAAAACTTCGAAGAACACTCGCAGACAGCAATAACCTGCGTCACAAGGATCAAGGCAGGCACTGTCTATCGAGTTAACGGAGTTCAACTCCGTATTGCATTCTAAGCTGCTTAGCAGTAGCATCTCGTAACGATGTAAAAATCCCGAAAATTTCGGCAACACTTCTGTTAGGGAAGTGTGTTCGAAGAAGATTTATCATGCAAAGTCTCAAAAGAAAAACTTGTGGCTATGAAAATATATAAAAATAAACTAGAATATTTACCATGCCAAATCTATAAAAAAAACTTGTGGCTATGAAAATATCTGAAAATAAACTAACTTTTTGGTTTCAGTAGGAATTTCGGCAGCACTCCCAAATGTATGTAACCCTGTAGGCGAAAGACATTTTCGCATGAAAGAAAGTATCTTCATGTCCAATTGCTTTGGTAGGACTTTGACTAGCCTTTGAGTTAGTAGAAGTTCTGAAAACCTCTTTTCCTTACGAGGGGTGCTGCCAAGATTCCTGCTAAATACTCAAAGTTAGCCAAGTTTCAGAGATGTCAGCTAGGATATGATACAAAGGAGTTGAGTCGCAAACCGATCTGTTATCAATATGATAGCAAAAGTTGATGAAACCCCAAACTTCGAAAAACACTCGCAGACAGGAATGACCTGTGTCACAAAGATCAAGGCAGACACCGCCTGTCGAGTTAACGGAGTTCAACTCCGTATCGCATTCTAAGCTGCTTAGCAGTATCATCTGGTAACGATGTGAAAATCCAGAAAATTTTGGCAACACTTCCTTTAAGGAAGTGTGCCCGAAGAATATTTACTATGCCAAATCTCAAAAGAAAAACTTGTGGCTCTGAAAATATCTGAAAATAAACTAGCTCTTTGGTTTCATTAGAAAGGAAGGCTTCCAAAATTCCTACTATCCCCGAAGACTAAGGAAGGCTTCCAAAATTCTTACTGTCCCCGAAGACTAAATTGTATCCTATCCTAGCTGACATCTCTGAAACTTGACCGACTTTGAGTACTTACCAGAAATTTTGGCAACACCTCTCTTAAGGAAAAGAGGCTTCCAGAACTTCAACTAACTCAAAGGTTAGTCAAAGTCCTACCAAAGCAATCATACATGAAGAGAAAATGTGAAAAACAAAGTGAGCATCTACTTGCCTATCGCTCAAGCACGAGACGAGCACTGACAGACTACCCTACTAAAGTTGAAAACAGACAAAGTCTGAACAAAAGAGACAAGGCATTGCCAGCAAGCATATCACGTCTGCAATGCATTCATCCATCAAAACAAGGATTCATTCATCCAAAGTTTTCATCTTTCGCTTGCCCTGATCACAAAAACACGAGTTTTGTATCATACTTAGTTGATTAACTTTCCAAGTTGTTCTCAGTCACCCCCATGCAATCACTAACACAATAGCCGCCTGGACTATTCTCACAAAGAGAATACTCAAAGTTTTGCCAACAAGCAAAACTGACTGATTTAGCAAGGCGACCGGATCAGTCGAAAACGACTTCACTTCCAGCCCCAATTCAATGTCTTAGGCAAAGTGAGCAAGGCGACCAGATCAGTTTGGATGACCTCATTTCCAACCCCAATTCAATGTCTTAGCAAAACGAGCAAGGCGACCGGATCAGTCTGGAGGACCTCATCTCTAGCCCTAGTTCAATGTCTTAGGTAAACCAGCAAGGCGACCAGATCAGTCTGGAGGACCTCATTTCCAACCCAGTTCAATGTCTTAGGCAAACGAGCAAGGCAACCATATCAGTCCGGAGGACCTCATTTCCAGCCTCAGTTCAATGTCTTAGGCAAAACGAGCAAGGCGACCAGATCAGTCTGGAGGACCTCATCTCTAGCCCCAGTTCAATGTCTTAGGCAAACGAGCAAGGCGACCGAATCAGTCTGGAGGACCTTATTTCCAACCCCAGTTCAATGTCTTAGGCGAACGAGCAAGGCGACCGGATCAGTCTGGAGGACCTCATCTTCAACCCCAGTTCAATGTTTTGGCAAAACGATCAAGACGACCGGATCAGTCTGGAGGACCTCATCTCCAACCCCAGTTCAATGTCTTAGGCAAACGAGCAAGGCGACCAGATCAGTCTGGAGGACCTCATCTCCAACCCAGTTCAATGTCTTAGGCAAACGAGCAAGGCGACCGGATCAGTCTGGAGGACCTCATTTCCAGCCTTAATTCAATGTCTTAGGCAAAACGAGCAAGGCGACTGGATCAACCCCAGTTCAAATCATCGCATACAAACATCATGGTTTTTACCACAGACAGATGACTTAAACATGTATAGTAGATTCCCTTTCTGATTTTGTTAAAGTCATGAAAAAAAAAAAAAAAACATATACACAAGTCAAAGTCAAACCGACCAAACACCAGGTTTGTATAGATAAGGGTTTATTGAGATTCTAAGGGTATAGTGTCGGCCTACCTCTGAATTCCCTGCCTGCAGAGTCCCACTTGGGCTTCGACAGAGCTCCCGCAATCGGTGGGTTAACCCCCCACAAAGACTTGGTCCTATGGGTTGCAATCCCCCCTACCGCCTTCCTCTTCAAACACAGACTAGACTGAGAAAAAGAAGGATAGAAGAAAGGTCAGACGTTCAAGGTACGAGAAGGGGCCAACTCAACTCACACAAGAGGGCCTTGTTACCTTATGCATCTGAGGGCCCCGCAATGACGGCCAAAAGTCGCTGAGCTCGAAAATTTACGAGACACAGGTGTCAGATGCCGTCGCAGAATCCCAGCAACAACCGCCTCCCCTAACCCACGTTCATGTTGGTAGCACTTCGAGGTCACAATTGGAGCTGCCCAAAGATATAGAACTCTGTCGCGACATTGGGTCATAGCAGTCCAATGTCAATTAAGACACCAAACACTTTGACACATAAGTTGAAGATAGCTGCAGTAAGATCACAACAACCACATTGGCTGCACCGGTCTCAACAGCACAACCTTTCGTTATTCAATCAGCAATATGCCCAGACCGTGATAACTGCAGCTATCACAACCAGCAACAGTCTGGCAAGGCTGACAACAACTGCTACCATCACCTGGTCATACGGCAGCAGTAGCTTTCTATTGCTAAAAATTATTATAGCACCACTTGAATAGGCAGCAGCGGCCCCAACGTTGACTACTTCAACTGTCATAAGCAGCAAGAATCCTCAATGGAGAAGCATGAGCCTCAACGGAGAAACTGCAACCTCAATGAAGAAGCAGCAGCCAAAGCACAACAATAGCACAACAAAGTTTGATAGTTTCGTAGCTGGAAAAAGCACAACAGCTCCGACTCTCCGTTCCAATGAACACTTTTACTGAGTGTGGTCGTAGCAACTGCACCAGCTGCAGCTTCCAAAAGTCTGTTGTTGCAAAGAAAAACGAGCTCCTACTATGAAGAGTTCGTTGTAAACAATGACCTGCGGCAACCACCAATAATTCTGCTACTCTAACCAACAACCTATTTCTATGACCAGCAAATTGGAAAGGTGTTACAACAGTGACACTCTAAGGTTTCAGTGTCGATATCAGTATCATTTTTGCCTTGCACAGACTAACCCGGGTGACTCACACATCAACGTACAACAAATCAACGGTAGTTAGTTGTTGTTGAAAACGCCAATAGCCCCTTGGGAGCAATATCACTCAATTGCTTAACAACAACACTGGTAGAAAACTCAGCACTTGCACAGTAGAAAATACATACCCACTCAAAAACGTAGCATAAGAGCCGCAGTGTCGTCGTGGTAGCACAGCAGTTTCACAAGTCGGCTATGAAATGCACCCGCACTAGGTCAAAATTTGCTGCCAGTTATAATATTAAGGTCGATGGAAGCCACAGTGAACCATGCACCAAATAACAGTTGTAGAAACTCTGAACCAGCAATAGGACAAACACAACAGCAGCATCTGCTGGAGGGCAGCAACCTTGGTCAGGAGGAGCGGTGATTAGAACAACGTTTTGAACAGGGATGTACTACCTCCCATAGAATCAAGAAAGATCTCTCGGTCGACCAATCCTTCACTTCAGCAAACCAAGATTTAGCAGCTTGGTAAACACTAATCTCTATAAATTTCCTTTTAATAGCAGTGACCTTCAACATCATCACACTGGCTGGCTAGGCTGAACACCCTGGTTACTCATTCACGGTTATCAACAGACTTGTTTGGGTTGCAACTATCCTCAGGCAAGGTGCTGCTACATTCATCCCACTTTCCTTCTTTCTTGTATACCTTCCTATTTTGTAATGCACTTGATCACAATCACGGCCACGTGTAGTCGAAAAAGGGTGAGTAAGGAGGTTTCCTCCTAACGATCAGACGATAAGCACACTTGAACTTGTGAGTTCGGACACGATGAACCGTGCTGGAAACGGGTTCGGCTTCGAAGGGAACGACAAGTATGACTGGCAGCGAAGATGATGACCGCGATGGATAATGGTGTTGATCATAATGTGACCACGAAGAGAGTGACAGTGACTGCACTCACGACGCCCGCCAAATGTGCACAACCAGAATGAACCTCCTACTAGAATATGAGAGAATAAACCGCCAAGCTTCCTGCTCCCCGTCGCATTCGTCACTCCCCCACCTTTTCTTCCTACCTCTCCTCACCCTGCTCAATCCCCTGTCCTGCACACCCACTCCATATCCTCTTACCTACACTCCACTTGTCACAAATCTGGCCGAACCCTTCAGCCACATGAATGCGACTTTGAACTAGCGTTGGCAAGGCATACCGACCTCGACGAAGACAAACATCGACAGGGAAGCTACAAGCAGTACCATGATCAACACAGACAACGAGCACTTCAAGGATGAACCGTATGATGATGACGAGCATCACGATGAGAACCCCGATCATGACAAAGATCGGCCATTACCACACTCTTTGAGAAGACCACGACCTCAGTTTCGACAGCGGCTACGGACCTGTGCTACTACCCATCAAATGTGCAAAAATGAA
The DNA here is from genome assembly GCA_003427395.1 of Chara braunii. NCBI lineage: Eukaryota > Viridiplantae > Streptophyta > Charophyceae > Charales > Characeae > Chara > Chara braunii. The sequence continues at coordinate 215,723 of BFEA01000564.1, read as the reverse complement.
GATGTATCTTCCACTAGAACATGGAAAGATACGTTCTCCAAGACAAGTAAGCCCCTCTCTCTCTCTCTCTCTCTCTCTCTCTCTCTCTCTCTCTCTCTCTCTCTCTCTCTCTCTCTCTCTCTCTCTCTTCNCTCTCTCTCTCTCTCTCTCTCTCTCTCTCTCTCTCTCTCTCTCTCTCTCTCTCTCTTCACACACACACACACACACACACACACACACACACACATATGTGCAAGGAGCAGGCTAATCGTATTGCCAACAATGCACTTCCTATGCGAAGGAGGGTTATTTCCATGAGCACCACGGAATTCGAAGATGACAACCGCAAGCAGCTGCGTGGTCGAAGAATGGTGCGAACTAGTTGATAAGCAAAGTGCGAGCACAGCAACTTCGACGGTCTCCAAGAATAAGGCGATCACCCATTCGTGATGATGATGGGGACAAGTGCGATCAAGATGTTGAGCCTGCCGCTATCATCCCGCTGCTCTTCTCACAAAAGTAAAAATGAAGCTTCCCCCAAAACACAGAAAGATTCATTTTTCACCAGTCCACCTATATACAGCGTGGCCCTCAACCCACGCAGCACCAAGACCGTGGGCCCAACGCAAAATCCGACGCTGCCATTGGACTCGCGATGGCCCAAAACCTCCATTTCGCTTCTTTCCTCGCCGGATTCCACCGAGAATCAAGCACGATGTTCATTTCTCACTCACGCCATATCCCATCTCCCCAGCACCTCCCCGCAGCCTCTGACGCCCGTGCCGACAAAACTACTTACCTAGCGTGAAAACCAATGCCGCCATCGTGTTTGCCCTGCCTAAGAAACCCTGATTAGCATCTTCACTTGCTCAATTCCACTAAGGGATGAGCAGGATACATAATTTTCACTCCCACTCTCTCTCTCTCTTCCTCCTCTTCGTCCTCGACCTTTTTCCGCCTTCTTTTTTTCTTCTTCTCCTTGCTAGCTTCATGCCCTCAATTAGCGCTGCCCATCATTACCCAGTCCGACAGCAACTCAAGTTTGAAGTAACAGCCCTTTACCCATGCTCTCAATTAGCGCTGTCCATCACTACCCAGTCCGACAGCAACTCGACTTCGAAGAAAACAGCCCTTTGCTGCCCCGCTGTTGGCCTGGTTTTCCACAAAACTCTTCAGACCCGGTCCAGGCAGTTTATCACTGGATGAATCTAGTCAAGAGTGGTGCCAAGTTCGTTCGGGGCCACTTTGTAGGAAGCAATAAAATGAATAAAATAAAAATAATAAATTATAAATAAATAAATAAAAATAAGAACAAAATCCGAGATCAAAATCAGGGCGTACTCACTAGCATGTTCCTGAATGTATCTGACTGCAACTGCAGGCTTGAGGTAGCCCCTTCAAGCTGACCAACCGTGCGTAGTTCAAGATTGTAGTATTTACTCATTTGCTTCCAGTGGCGATGGACCTGTGTTTCAATAGCTCGTGGGTGTACCAGTTGAGCTAGGCCTTGTGACGCAGATCCCACAGGCCTCTTTTCTTTTTTTTTGTTGTATCTTCCAATTTTTACGGATGTCCCGAAGGACAGAGGCGGGGCGGAGCCCCATGACACCTCCCACAAGCCACACTGGCCCAAGTAATTCAGGATTGTAGTATTCCATCCCGCCGTTTTCAATGGAGTTCGAACTCAAATCTATATTTCCACAGTCGAGGGGGGGTGTACCAACTGAGCTAGGCCCAATGGCTTTGGTCCCACCGGTCTGTTTCCAACAGCCCTGAGCTAGGCCCGGTGGCTGATCCCACAGGCCTGTTTCCAACAGTCTGCGGGTGTACCAGCTGAGCTAGGCCCAGTGGCTGATCCCACAGGCCTGTTTCCAACAGTCTGCGGGTGTACCAGTCTGAGCTAGGCCCAGTGGCTGATCCCACAGGCCTATTTCCAACAGTCTGCGGGTGTACCAGCTGAGCTAGGTCCAGCGGCACTGATCCCGCAGGCCTGTTTTTCAACAGGCTGCGGGTGTACCAGCTGAGCTAGGCTCAGTGGCTGATCCCACAGGCCTGTTTACACTCAAATTTCTCACAGCAGATTGTGGCCAGCGGACGGTGCACCCGCAGGTGCTGGTCCCGCCACTCAGGTTCCTTCCGCCTCGTGGGCTAAGCACCCTCCGGCTTGCATGTATTTGAACTCCTCGGTCCGTGTGTCAAAACAGACAGGATAGAGGGACCCCATCAACGCTCCGAACAGGCCCCGAGCCTGCCAAGAGTGGCACACGCTCAGGTCCTCGGCCGCCGTGGTGGCCACCCGTGGAGATCTCCACCGCTCCCAACTGTAATGCCGCCCTCAGCAGCCGAAGGCGGGAAGCACTTCCATGTTCAACCAAAGGGGGTGACAATGAGGTCGCCACCCCCTCCCGCTTCTTGCTCGGCAATTCGAACACTCCCTAATTCTCTTTTCAAGGCTTTTTTAATCCTCTCCTCGCGGTGTTTCTTCGCCGTCAGTCCCAGAGCCAGCTTTCCAGCCTGGTCAATGATGAGACCTTTAAAATTTAAAATTAAATCAACTAAACTAGAGAATTGAGGGAGGCGAGGACTCACTCGCACCCTCTTGATCTCGCCAGTCGGACCCATGCCCGGGCTCGTCCGACAAAACCAAGGGGAATAGTCCCATAAGACCCTCGACCCCTCAGTCTCCACTGGTCGCGCTCCTCTGCTCCATCACCGCGTGCTGACCTCGGACCTCAAACATGTCCCTCGAAAGTCCAATACCGTAACCATTAGAACTAGGCCGAAGGCCGAGCTATGTACGCGCGAACCTGCGTATGAATAGTCACGGGACCGTGATTGGTCCTACCCGCACAAACCAGGCCTTCGCCTTGGCCTATCGGCCAACCTCCTGACCGTCAGGAGACACCGAGACACCACCTGCACCTAGGATCGTAGCTATTTTGGTATCCTGGTCGTCGGGCGGTCGACATATTTTGCTGAACTTTCGACTTAGGTTCGCCAACGCCTCACCTTTCGACACGTCGTCCAACAAAAACTTCCCGCGTGTACGCAAGGTGAAGTTTTTATCTTCTTTGCGACGTATCCGTCAGAGGCTGAGCCGATCTGCAGAGTGAAGTTAGTCTTTATAAAATAAAAGAAAAATATAACCAAATTAAAAACTACAGAGAAGGTAACCGGACCCTATGACCTTGACGCCTGCCGATAACTAACGACTACCTCACTGTGAGACGAGTTAATGCGTGCCCCACACATTCTCTAAGTCGGTCAAATCTGACTCGGAGCCTCACCAAGAGCGAGGTTGTCGAGGTGAGTGCTCTCGGGATTTGCCTCATTAGTGTGTCACGTTGATCAAAGACGCACTCAGTGCGACCTTAAAGGACGACAAATACCCTTGTAAGGGTGTTTGCTACGACAACGTTTCGACCGAATGTGTGGGAAGGGGTCCCCAAATGTTCGGGCGTTCGGCCGAACCGAACGTTGGCCACAATGTATATATATAGTCAACCAGAGTTGCGTGGTAAACCGTAGGCACAGAGGGAGAAGAGGACAACAAATGAGGGGCTGGTCCCCAAGAGCGAGGTTGCCGAGGTGAGTGCTCTGGCGGGATTTCCCTACCACGGGCCGCTTGTTGGGACCGCAATGCGCAACACTATGCGCTCATCTTCACACGTACCTATCCTTTTATGCACCACCAACTTCACCGATGGATGACGAAGCTGCCGTGGGGGACATCCTTGCGTATGTTACCAGGGTGGCCCGCGAGTTTCGCACGCAGCGGTACAATGACAACAACACACCGCTCCTCTATGTCCGCATCCAAGTTGGGCAAGCGTCCTGCAACGCTTTGCTGGATAGCGGCGCAACTCGCAATTTCATGAGCCAAGCCTTTATGCAAACGGTTGGCCTTGGCGCACAAGTTCGGAGGAAGGCAAATAGACGGCGATCAAGTTGGCAGATGAAAGGACACAACAACTTATTGACCGCTACATCGAGGCCGTACCGGTGTATTTCGCACCTCATGCATGCGAACTGGTGACGTTCCGCATTTTTGACACAGACTTCGATATCATTTTGGGAACGTCTTGGCTTGCAAGTGCGGATCACACATTTAACTTCCACCGGCGGACCCTTACCATCGGGGACGCCTTCGGCGCCGAAGTGTCGTGTACTATTCCTCTTTCGCACCCTTCGATCCAGTGCCAACTGGTGACGGCCAAGTCATTCCGGGCTACTTGTGCTTACGAGCAGCCTGACGAGATACACCTATCTTTCCTACGGACCGTCGTGGTAGCCGACTCTTTACCCACAGACTTGTCTTCGGACCCCCGTGTGGTGCAGTTGCTTGACGAGTTTGCCGACATCTTCGAGTCACCTACCGGTGTGGTGCCGGATCGGCCGATCTCTCACGAGATCATTCTTGAGGCCGGTGCCGTGTCACCCAAAGGTCGCATTGATCGCATGAACAAGGAGGAGCTTACAATTCTCCGCCACAACTCGACGACTTGTTGGACAAGGGATGGATCCGCCCTAGTAGCTCCCCATGTGGAGCACTAGTTCTCTTCGTACGGAAGAGGAACAAGGATCGACAATTGTGTATCGATTACCGCAAGCTCAACGCACAAACTGTCAAGAATGCGGGGCCTCTTCCTCGTATTGACATCTTCTCGAGCGGTTGGGCGGTGCGAAGTACTTTTCCAAGTTGGACTTGTAGTCGGGCTATCATCAAATTTCGATACGCCCGAATGATCGCTATAAAACCGCGTTTAAGACGCAGTACGAACATTTTGAGTGGGTGGTCATGCCTTTTGGCCTCACCAATGCCCCGACGACCTTTCAAGTGACAATGACCAACGAGTTTTGTGCGATGCTGGACTGGTTCATGTTGATCTACTTAGACGACATCCTCGTCTATAGCCGGACCTTGGAGAATCATCTTGAACACCTTCGACGAGTGTTGGAAACGCTCCGCCATGCCAAGTACAAAGCCAACCACGTCAAGTGCGAATTTGTCCGGCAAGAGTTGGAATACTTGGGCCATTTTGTCACACCGGAGGGCATCATTTTGTCACACCGGAGGGCATCAATCCGTTGTCGGACAAGATTCAAGCCATCCAAGAGTGGCCGGGGCCGCGGAACGTCACGGATGTCTGTTCGTTTCTTGACCTTGCCGGCTATTACCAACGTTTTATCAAGGGATACTCGAAGATCGCGACTCACTTAACCAAGCTTCAATACGAGGATCGATCATTCGACTTCGGCGAGGATGCGCGAGAATCATTTTTGACCCTCAAAGTCGCGTTACTATCCGTGGAGGTCTTGCGTATCTGCGACCCGCTATTGCCCACGCGCGTCACTACTGATGCGTCCAGCTATGGCATTGGTGCCGTCCTCGAACAAGGTGATGGCGTGGACTGGCACCCGGTCGACTACTCCAGCAAAAAAGTGTCCTTCGTGCACCCAATCGGTGATGCACGCAAGGAGCTCGTAGCATTGGTTGAAGTCAATTCCGATGGGTAACGGACAACAATCCACTGGTCTTTTGCAAAACCCAAGACACGGTCAATAGCACTATCGCCTGTTGGATGACTTTCATCGACCGATTTGATTTTTTTCCCGATCACATCCCAGGGAAGTCAAACCGTTTTGCGAATGCTCTTTCATGGCGTCCAAATCATTGCACTGTAGTCTGTTCGACCTTCGAGATCGATGACGACCTGCAGGACAACTTCATCCGCGGCTACCAAGCCGACGCCGAGTTTCACAACAAGTACGCGAATTGCTCCTCTCCTAATCCGGCGCCATCACACTACTGGATCCAAGAGGGATACTTGCTTGTCCACACACGGGGAAAAAATCTTCTTTGCATTCCAAGTGACTCTCACTTGCGTACGTGACTTCTTGGCGAATTCCACGATGCTCTGGTCACCGGACACTTTGGAGTCAATCGAACGATTGGCCGACTTCACGAGCGATTTTGGTGGCCTGACCTTCTCGACGACGTCATACGCTATTGCGAGTCATGCGAGGTTTGCCGACGCTGCAAATCCCGCAATCATCGTCCGTACGACGAGTTGCGACCATTACCGGTCCCCTTACGCCGAAGGGAAGCGATTGTCATGAATATCACCCCAAGCACAAGACCGGAGTGGATGGGATTCTCACGGTGGTCGACTGACTCAACAAGTTCACCATGTTTTTGCCTTGCCGCTATTATGCCAAGGCACCGGAGTTGGCTGGGGTTCTTTACGCCGGTTGGATTCGAACCACGGGTTACCCCAAGGAGATAGTCTGCGACCGCGACACTCGGTTCATGTTCAATTTTTGGTTGGCGCTCATCAAACAATGGTGTTATCTCTCAAGCCAAGTTCAACTCGCCACCCCCAAACCGATGGCCAAACGGAGAGGGCGCATCATACCGCACAGGTTCTCCTTTGCACTCTCATCCTTCCCGACCAAAAGGATTGGGTTGAGCGGTTGTCGGATGTTGAGTTGGCATACAACTCGTCCATTCATCCGGCTATCGGGATGTCGCCCTTTGAGTTCGAGCACGGCTCGCTGGTCACCTCTCCGTTGGACACCATCATTCCACGGGCGGCCGAGAGCGACAACCATCTTCTTTTCTTGCGTCGGATGCAAGAGCTACTTGTCAAGGCACACGACCAAATGGCAAAGACGCAGCAACGCATGAGCCAATAGGCCAATCGACATCGTCTTCCCTGTCCATTCCGCGTCGGCGATCTCGTATGGCTCTCCGCCACGGAATTCAACCTCAAGCAAGATATCTCTCGCAAGCTCCTCCCGAAATGGATGGGGCCCTGGTCGATCGTGGCACCCGCTGGTGACGCACCCGAAGGACCTTCATTTGTCATTCAGGTGCCCGCCCACTTGCCCGTCTACCCGGTCTTTCACTGCTCCAAGTTGGCTCTTTACACGCCAGCGGAACATAACGACATCCCCGGGCGACGATCGCAAGACCCACCCTCTATGGACGGTTTTCAAGAGGCTGGCGATATCATCTCCCAACGACGCTACAACGACAAGCCGACCGAATACTTGGTACATTTTGTGTACTTCACCCATAAAGTTGACCGTTGGTTGCAAGGCAAGCCAATATCTTCGGCTTCACGTCACACCCGCGTCCAGGTTCCACCTTCAGATTGTCAGCTTCACCCCTGACCCGACTTGACTTCATAAGGAGGGGGGGGGGTTACATGCTGCACCCGCACACGGGCCCCGTTTGCGGGGCCCGACGGTTGCTCGTGGGCTCCAGCACGCGCCCTGAAGGCCCACGGTGGCCTTTTGGCCTCTAAGGCACAGCCTGAGGCAGCACTCTAGTTATTGATTTGTTTATTTATTTATTTACTTACTTATCTCCTGTCTTATTTTTGTCTGTGCAGATGTCGTTTCGGACTTACAGGCCCCAAGGCGACGCCTTGGGCCAGGTATACAGGGACGAGGCCTTTTCGAGGCGAGGCGCATTTTGGCGCCTCGCTGCATCAGCAACGCGGTCTGGATACCCGGTAGGGGCCCAGAGCAAGTAGGCCGTTTTGAGGCTAGTACCTGAGGGCGCCCAGCAGGCCCAACACTACTTATAACTGGGTTGAGGCTGGGCTGGACACAGTTGGAGGTGCTCACTTCTTGAGCAACACGCCACAGGACCAGCGCTGCATTTCAGCGTTGCGCTAAGAAGAGTAGAGGTAGAGGATAGGAGGGAGAGAGAGAGATAGGAGGAGGCCTTACCTGCAAGCGGAGGACTTACCTGGCGCCATAGCTGGGACTTCGAGCGAGGACCTGCACACAGCAACGACGACGACAATGGTCAGTCATGGCAGCGGCTCCCTACAGGTGAGATAGAGGAGGACGACATCTTCTTCTTCTTCTTCTTCATCTCACCCTCCATCTCTTCTCCCTCTTTCCTCCTCCTTCCTCTTCCTCCTCCTTCTTCATCTTCTTCTTCAGATACGAGAATAAGAGATTACTGGCAAAGGATACAGGCAGAGGTTACCATGGGCAGAGCGCCCAGGATCTGATCCGACATTTCTGAGGCAGACATTGATTGGACATCGGCGGGGGACTATTTTTGGACTTCGCTATTGCGATCTTGGTTTTCTCCCTCACCTCCGTCTTCGTCCCTCCTCTCCCCCCATTTCTCATCTGTGGTATCTCCCCATGTGTGTATACAAAGGAGGGACCTTTCTTCTATGTATGTGGTCCCTCCTCCTCTCTCACATGTGTGGCGAGTGATGGGGTGTCGTGTCAGTCCCGATCAAGTCAGGACTTATCTCGAAGTCTTCCGCTGCGCTATTTTGTGCCATTTTGTATGTACCAGGGTGTACATTGCCTGTTGATGTTTCAACTAACATTGCATTGTCCATTCAGTCCTCTTCATCACATTGCGGATCCTTGGCTGTGCATACATTGCCCATCTGGGCATGTATCATGAACCATGGGACGCTGGACCGGCTTCCAGCTGCCGAATGTACTATGGGACCAGTAGATGGGAGAAGGAAGAAGGTCCCATAAGATTTAGATCCTTGAGAGTCCTGGGTAGCCTAAGGGGGAACACTTTGTAGTAAAGGTTAGTGTAGGTGGACGGAAAGGTGGTCCCTTCGCAGACATTGTGTCTTCTAGGAACTTCATCTGTCGTGCTTGTAGAGAGGCTACACTTAGGGGACCGAGTGCAACGGCTTAGTAGAGTTGTAGAGTCCATTCTAGCCAACGAGCAACACATCATTATTGAGGACTATGTCAAGAACACAGTTTGTAACTTCTCCTATGGAGTCGGGGAACATAGTCATAGGATTTCGTTCCTGGTTAGCGATGACTTGCCCTTCGATATGCTATTAGGTATGTACTACCTAGAGGTAGCCAAGCCCCAACTTGACTGCGACTAAAAGTTGTTGAAGCATATATTGCCTAATGCGAGGACCGTCAGCCTAAGGAAGAATAGTGCTAGTAGGCTAGTGGTCTCGTATGATGGCATGTGCATGCACCCGTCGTAGAACTATTATAAACAACACTGAGAGGAGGGTATGTATCTAGGAGGCCTTTAAAAGAACCCCAGGGATAGAAGAATTCGTCGCCAAATATCCGAACCTTTTCCAAGAGCCTACACAGGTAAAGGGTGATACGGCCTGTTGAATTTCGTCCAGCAAATGCCTTTTCGAAACTAAAAGTTAATTGTTTGAGTGCAACTGTTTCTCATATAGCTTTCCTTCCGAATCACTTGTGTTCTTTTTTGCTTTGCCTTTCCAAATAGGTGTCTATTTCATTTCTTATTTTTGGGACGACCATATGAGTCACCGTATGAACTGCTCATTTGTACAATCAATATGTCAAATAAATGAGACGTTGTAGAAGTCCACAACGAGACGGGCATAACTTATTCAATGACGTTGAAGATACTTGTAGTGAAGAACTCGCAGTAGAAAGGGAGGGTGTTCACGCTATCATTCCCGAAAGGAAATTGCCCAAAAGAAGGATTTATAAGATAGCCCCTGCGGAGTTTGATGAACTCCGCTGATTGAAAAGGGTTGGATCTGGCCTAGCACATCTCCCTACAGCACACCAGTCCTATTTGTTTCGACGAAAGTGGAATCCTTGAGGATGTGCATTGATTATAGAGGTTTCAATGCTATCACCGTTGAGAACGCCAAGCCTCTACCCCGCATTCACGACCTACTTCATAGGGTGCAAGGATGTAGATTGTTTACTAAGATAGTTCATCTATCATCAAATTGCAATTCGACCTGAGGATCAACACAGAACCGTTTTCCAAACCCGACACGGTCTCTACGAGTTTGTGATGATGCCTTTTGACTTGTGCAATGTGTCGGGTACATTCCAACACATGCTATGAATCAGATTTTTCATTATTACGATGATGGTTTCGACAACGAATTCAGGGCCTGTGGGTAGCATGATTGGTGGAGGTCTAGGATATGGGCGGTCGACGAACTGGAGCGGGGATTCATGGTATTCTTTTAGGTACTCGACATGGAAGACTGGGTGGACACGACTCATRTCAGGGGGAAGTTGGAGTTTGTAGTTGACGGGGGAGGTTTGTTCAATGATGGGGAAGGGACCAAGCCACTTGTTCGAGAGTTTCTTGGACAAGCCTTGTTCAGGTTCAAAGCGTTTGGCAGAAAGCCAGACTTTGTCCCCTACTTTGAATAACACGTCATGTCTGTGTTTGTTAGTCTTGTTGGCTTGTTGTTCTTGTGTTCTTTCAAGGGCTTCGGTTGCTTCCCTGAGGAGTCTGTTCATTGTTGCTATCCATTCATTGAGAGAGGGGCAGGGGATGGAGGGGCTGAGCTGCGAGGGAAGCAAGAAATCAGAGGGCAATGAGGAGTCTGTTCATTGTTGCTATCCATTCATTGAGAGAAGGGCAGGGGATGGAGGGGCTGAGCTGCGAGGGAAGCAAGAAATCAGAGGGCAAACGGGGATGGTAGCCAAGGTCGAGGTAGAATGGGGACATGCCAGTGGTGGGGCAGACAACATTGTTGTAGGCAATTTCGGCGGTTGTGAGCAACTGATCCCAATCGTGTTGGTGTGGATGACAATAATTCCGCAGGATTCTCTGGAGTGTATCGTTCATCTTCTCTGTTTGTCCATCGGTCTGTAGGTGGAATGCAGTGTTATACTTGAGCGTGGTTCCGTAGGCCGTGAAGAGGTGTTTCGAGAATTGTGAGAGGAAGCGAGGATCACGGTCACTGATGATGTTCTCGGGGAGGCCGTGATGGCGAGCAACATGGTCGAAGAAGAGTGTGGCGACGTCTTTGGCACTGTGCGAGGTCGTGCAAGGGATGAAGTGGGCACGTTTGGTCAAGCGGCAGACAATGACGTAGATGCAATCATGCCCGCGGTCGGTCTTGGGGAGGCCRCAHAYGAMGTCCATGGAGATGGACTGCCACCGGTGAGTTGGGATGGGCAATGATTGGAGCTTGTCGGGTCTGGCCCGGTTCGAGGGGTTGACAACTTGACACGTGGGGCACTAGCGAATGTATGCCTTAACGTCGACGAGTAGGGAAGGCCAGTAGAAGTAGCGGGAGATGGTGTCAAAGGTCTTCTGGAAACCGAGATGTCCTGCGGTCTTGGCATCGTGGTGCTCGGCCAAGAGCTGAGTACGGAGGCCTCGTGCGTCGGGGATGCAAAGTCGGCGAGTGCCTTTGGTAATGATGTAGAGGAGATTGTTGTGAAGGAAGTAGTCGGGAACTGAGTCAAGATCGCGGAGCTTGTTGTAAATGGTATGAGCAGGAGAGATAGTCTTGGGTGTATCGGTGATGAAGTGATGGAAGGAGTTGAATATGAGTCATGGTGGCGTAGACTTTCTCGGGGGGCTTGTGGTCGGGTCGTCGCGAGAGGGCATCGGCAACGCGGTTGCTTTTGCCGGGGGTATGGCAAATGGTGAATGTGAACTRGGCAAGGAAGTCTAGCCAGCGGGCTTGGCGTGGAGTGATATCTTTCTTGGAGAGGATGGAAGAGACGATGGTGGTGGAGCATGCGAGAGAGGAGGTCAGCAAGGGGCATGTCGGGTTCGTGGGCGAGGGCGGTTGCAAGGTCTTTGTGGCATACTCGTTTGATGCGGGAGATGAACGCACAGTCCGGAATGACGGTGTGGGGGAGGTGGTGTCGGAGGGAGCGGACATATTGGACGAAGCGGTCCGTGGGACTGGTCTGGCGGAGGTGGCAGAATTGTTCAAGGTAGTCGTCAATGGTTTTCTGGGGGCGGAAGGTGGCAGTGAGGAGGGTGGCCCATTGGATGAAGGTGGGGCATGGTCCTCCGGAGGCTCGGCGGTTGCTAGCTTCAGCCATCCACCATTTGGCTGCATTGCCGAGGAGGCGGGAGGTGGCAATGGGGAGCCAGTGGGCAAGGGGCATGTGGTGGAGCTGAAAAGAGTTCTGAAGCTAGGTTAGGAAGAGGAAAACGTCCTCGTGGGGGAGGCCGGAGAAGGACATGATTTCGCCAGATCGGAAGGAACGGGGGATTTCCCCGTCGCGGTGAACGATCTGCGCGAGGGTGTTGAAGCTGAGGTTATCGGGGGCGGTGTCGTAGCAGGTGTGGTCGATTTGGTTGTTGTCCTCAAGGAGGTAGTTTGGTGGAAGTTGTGGCATTGCGGGGAAAGCCCCGGAGGTGACTTGGGAATAGGTGGGACGGATGGTGGGGATGGTGGAGGTGGTCATGATGGGTTGGGAGAGGGTTTGGGAGTGCGGGGGGGGGGAAGGGGTGACTTTGATGGGCGAGGAATGAGGCGGTGTGCTGGATGCGCCGGATGAGGGAGGAGGTGGAGGGAACGGAACGATGGTGGGGATTGAAGGGTTGGTG
>BFEA01000564.1:109155-124474 GCA_003427395.1 Chara braunii | reverse complement strand
GAGAGAGAGAGAGAGAGAGAGAGAGAGAGAGAGAGAGAGAGAGAGAGAGACTATAGGTTTCCAACCTCGCCCAACAGCTAAGTCTTTACTCCCGTGGTCAGACGTGGGCCCGCGGTCAGGTAGCGCCGGCCAGCAGCCATCCCTGGGGGTTACACCCCAGTGGTGCTAAGACTTTACCGTTTAGCTTGGTCTTCCTTACATGCCTTGAGATTAGCACAAGTGGTCGGGCGGTGTGTCGCAACAATACAGGTCTACTGCGAGACTGCGCACAGGCCTGTCACACATAAAACGGTATTTACCAGTCCTCCGTGAGACAGCACAGAGAGACATGGCAACCTCTCCACATCCACAAACACAGATCACCGCTAGACTCACCAGGTCATGACCTCCCAACTTGATCAGAGTAGGAATGCCACACATCTCAACGGCATCTCTCGAAATCAAACGTTTTGCGACATTTATGAAAACCCCACCAAATGGCCACTGAAACGGGTCCCTCTCGTCAACCTTTTATCTTTCCAACCCAGCTTATCGTGCCATTAGATCTGTTAATCGCCTTTCCTATAAAGGAGGTCTCACGCAATAGGTCTGCCAGCCACACCTCTCTTTCCAAGATGGGCTCTCCCATGACCTTTGTAAAACATCTTCCTTTCCTGAAGACGAGTCTTCCAAGCGAGACATAAAGTACACCTCAACCATAAAACAACACAAAACAAGAGGCCAACTTATGGGTCTCCAACACAACTTAGATACGTAAACCTTTGGCATGATAAGCTTTCGAGTCCCAGGGACTCATGGACCCTTTAGGATCTTCACAACACTTTTCACAAAACAGGCTGCGCTTCCTCTCCTTATACTCGGCCCTAGCATCCGCCCTTGGGCAGGTCGCACGAGTATACCGAAGAGTAGACAGTTTACACCCATTCACAGGGCATAAACATATGAGTTACTTGTCACTCAACTCCACACAAATCATCATACATTTGTGGACCACACATGTGAGAGTGAGAGTGATCGTCATACATAGAGAAGTAGTTTCAAAATCCCAGCTCAGTATATACTCAACAATAGAATATATGTCCAACCCCAACATCAATACTCAAATGTTCTGACCCCTCTCACATCCGGTGGGCTCATACCCTAGGTGTTTCTGACTCTCACATCACCTATAGGTGGGCTCTGAACTCAAAACAAAAAGCAATACAATTAGGTGTCCTAAGTATCACACAACTGAGTCTCAGCCCTCGGATCACAACGCGAAAAGAACCTCAAAACCTTATTGTACATTGGTCCTTAGTCATACACAACACCCTAGGATACGTGTATCTGACTCATGATACCCTATACCCTTGACTCACTCTTTCTATGTACAGGAAGTACCTTACTCCTACCGGCGTATAGGTGAACCAGCCCCTACTCGCTCATCTCCTCCTGGTTTTGCCTATACAACTGGGCTCTGCCCCCATCTGGAGCCCTCTCTACCACTCGCCCTTGTCTATCATACATCTTGCTTTCCTGCTCAGTGACTCGTCCCTCAACCTTGTCCTTGAGGAACTTAGGACACTCTAGGGCCCTATGCACACCATCTAGGAAGTAGAAACACATAGCCTCTGATTTTCTTTGAAATCTCTTCTTCTTTTTCTGGGTCCCCGACGACGGAAGTGCCTCTCCTATCTCCTTGCTCACTTCATGACTCTAGGGTAGGTGCCACGGTCCCTCAGCTCCCCCTCCAATTCCCTGGGCACTCAACTCCCCTCGCTGCACCTCTCCCTCGGGTTGGTATTCAGGGGTGTCCAGCCTCAGTGGCCTGCCCTCGCGGGTTTCTTCCAACATAGCCGCTTCCTCACTTTCGCGAGGCCTCGGAGTCTGGGGAGTAGCGGCTATAGTAGGCCGGCTCATGGCCTCCTGCTGCTGCCGATCAGTGGTCGGTCCCCCTGAGTCGGTCTCAGTGGCCCATGAGCCCAGCTGTGCCCTCAACTCCCCCATCCTGGGTTCGTGCTCTGGGGTCTCCAGTCCCTGAGGCCTCTCTGGCGGCATATCCACCTCCATTGCAGCTACCAACTCGTCCAGACGTGATGGCTCCTCCCTTTGCGCCTCAAGCTGTGGAGGCTCCATCGCTCCAGTGAGAGTCCCCTCCTGTACGTCCAAAAGCATCGTTGGTGACTCCTCAACCGCCTCCTCCTCTACTGGTGCAGGTTGGGGTTCCTAGGTCAGCGTCTCCATAGGGGTGCCCGCTGAAGTAGGGGCCTCCTGCTGTGAAGCCAGTTCAGTGGGAGCCTTGAACTCAAAGCTTCCTCTGTTGGCTTCCCTTCTTGCCTCTGCATCAGCTGGGTCCAAAAATACCTTTCCCAGCTTCTCTTGTTGAGGCGCCTCTGCTGCCCCCTCTTGGCCAAACAATCTTTGCATGCCCTCGCCTTGGATGCCATACCCGCTCTGCTCAGTCCAGTCGACCACCTTGGTAGCGGCAAGTCTTTCCACTGCGGACGCCATTTCCTTGAGCTTCTTCTCCCACTCAGCCTCCTTTGCCTCCAGGCGAGCTCGCTAGGCCTTATTCTCGGCCCTCTCCTCTGCGAGCTGGGTAGTTAGTTGTTCCACCTCCTCTTTCCTGAGGGCCAGCTCACTGCCATCACTGAGCAGGGAGTACCTTTGGAAGGATATGGTGGCCGCTTGTCGTACCCTTCCATCCACTCGCTCGATGGCCTCTCTGGCAGCAAAGAATCCCAACTTTCCAACCTCCATCACTTCGCTTGCCCTCTCTCTGGCCTGCCCGCCTTCCTGTGGCCTCCTGCTAGCTGCTTCCCCTCGAGTCTCATACTTGGCCCACAACTCGTCAATCCTCTCCTTGCCTGTCTTGGGGTCAGATGGCGGCGTGGGCACCATCCCCGCAGCCTCCATCCTGTCCCTCCGCTCATGTATCTCTACGAGGCGGGCCTGTATCTTGGCAAGCTTCGCCCGGGCGGCTTCGTCTGGCTCCTTTTCTGTGATTGCCTCCATGACTTCCCCAACCGCAGCCTGCGAGCCTCCTCCTGACTCAGCAAACGCTGGCCCCGATGATGGCCCAACCAAGCTGGGCCCCTCAATGTTAGGGTGCTTAGCCGCATGCGCAACTAACCGTGAGTCAATGACCAGACGGGGCTCCGTCCTCCATCTCTCTTCCGATCCCCTTGCCTCAACCTCCTGTCGGGGTGACATAGAGGCTTCTGGTAGCGGCATCGGTGCCTCCTGACGGTCTGGCTTCGGAAATCCCTTTGGCCATGACTGACGCATCTGGACTCGAGCTGGGGTGCCGGGAGGAGTATCCCCGTCTATCATAATAACATCTTCCGCACCTACCCCCTTCAATCTGAGTGGCTCCGCCTCGGTCTCGGGGCGAGTCGGCTCCCCTCCTGGTGGGTCCGTAGGGCTCACCCCTGCTGAAGGGGCCTCCCACTGGGACGCATCCAGGTGAGCTTCCAGGCTTCTGAACGGCGATGCCAGTACCTCGCTCTCCCTCCGCTCTGGTGTCTGTGACGAGGACCCCAGTAGGTCATCCTCCGTGACTGGATGAAACTCCACCTGCCTGAGGCCACAAGCAGGGAAGGACTCCCTCGCCCTAGTTGGTCCTGCTTGTCCTCCTTCCCGTTGTGCCAAGGCTTTCCAGCCGCCTCTCGACTTAACCGGTCCTCTTGCCTCCAAATCTCTTAGCCTTTTGCTTCGCCGTCTTCTGTCAATCCTGGGTTCTGGCCTTTCTGGTTCCGGCCACCGGAATGCCTCCCTCAACTGAGCCCGACAGTCCTCCCAATCTCGTGCCCGATCCCGGATCTGCCTCGCCAGCGGACGCTCCGCTCCTCTGGTCCAAATAAGTAGCGCCTGCACCCACTCATCCCTCAGAGCCCCCTGATCGCTCATATACTGTTCGTATGCCGGGATGAACTCCTCCACGTTCCCTTCCTCCAAGCGGATAGGTAGCCCATCACTCCCCAAAGGCGAAGCTCTCAATCTCTGCATCCTCGCCTCTACCTCCGACCAGGTCAGTGCCTCCTCCCTGATTTGCGCGATGGGCTCCTCGAACCTCCCAATTCCCCTTAAGTGATGTATTCTCTCAGACACGTCCCATCCTCTTTGGGCTGCATGCTCTCGGTAGACGTCCAAGGAAAGATCGATGTTGTCGTCATCAAACACGGGTGTAGGCTCTCTCCTGAAGGGCCCATGCCGCTCTCCCCCTCCGGATGCCCTGAGAGGTCTCTGTCATGGCTGCGTGCCCCGCCCGCCCCTCTGCATGGCTGCCTTCAAAAAGTCAGACCTGCACATCAGGCGAGACGAAACAGACAGGCACACGACAGGATCAACGTATAGGCTCAACAGTCTTCAGAGCAAACACACACCCAATCTCAGACACATCAGGCCTTCCTTTGCTTCCAACCATGACATGCAATACTTAGGACGAGGGTTTACCCTGAGAGGGATCGCGGCTTTACCTATTCCCTGGCCACAAACTTCTTTAGCCTTGTCCTGGATACCCAATCCTTCCGTTCCGTCCCGTTTAGCTCTTTGATCTGGTATGCCCCAAATTCGCCGCATCGCACAATCCTGTAGGGCCCCAACCATCTTTTGTCGAGCTTCCTTGACCACTGTTTCTCTAGGGATAAGTCGTATAATAATACAATATCCCGAACTGCCAAGGGCTCTTTCCGCACTCGGGCCATTTGATCCCACTGCATCTTATCCTCCATCCGGCTCCTCTCAACACACTTGGAGGCCTCTCGTAACCTTTCCTCTGCCGCCCCCACCTGTCGTGCTCGGATATCGAGCAACTCCTCAAACAACAGGTCTGTCTCCAAGTCCTGACGCCTCCAAGTCTTCAGGAAGCTCTCGATAGGGAAGGTGGCATGCCTCCCGTACCACAGAGTGGTAGGCGCGTACTTGGTGGTCCTCTTTATCGTGATGTTCTCCACGAAGAAAGCTGCTCGCAAGAACTTTGGTCACTGACCGGGTCTGCCTTCCGTCTATTTGGCCGGGAGATTCGTGATGGTGCTATGCCCCCTCTCCACAGACGCGTTGGCTTGAGCGTGCGCCGCGGTGGTGTAATTCGCCACCATGCCATATCCTGCCAGCAAGGTCTGCACCTCCTTACAGGTGAACTCGGATCCTCGATCCATCACGAATTCTTTGACGAACGGGTGGCGTAAGTAATATTCCTCGATACAATTGGCTAACACTGGGCCAGTTTTCGAGCGAATAGCCTGCCCGTCCACAAACCCGGTGAGGTTGTCACGTGCATCGAAGATATAATTACACCCGTTCTCTGCAGCTGGCATAAAGAGTAAGTCCAAATGTACAACAGCGCCTACCTCCGTCTCCAACCTTGGGTGCATGGGCTCCCCTGGCCTTTGGGCAGACCTCTCTTGACAAGGGACACAAGACTGGCAGTACTTGATGACCATGCTCAACATTCCATCCCAGTGGTATAGCTCACTTATCTTTGCACACGTGGCGCCTATCCCCCTGTGCCCTCCTACTATACCATCATGTAATGCCGCTATAATGTCCAGTTGTCGGTTTCTCCCGCATACAATCCACTTGGGGTTCCCAACTTGCCGCTTTATAAACAGATGGTCATCTCTCAACACGTAGAGGTGCCTCATCTTCTGAGCCTTGTCGCTAGCATCCCTGTCTCTCATTTCACAGGATAGGAGCAGACCCAACTCAAGATAAATCCCATCGTACTCCTCTGCCCCGAATGCCTTCTTAATCTCCCCTTCTTCGAACTCGTCATCCTGGCTTTCCGGGACGAGGTCCTCACTCTCCATTGGGCTTAGGGAGTTCCTCTGGTCAAAGTCCCCTTGCACTGGCATATTTGTGAGCAGGTACATTCCTCCCATCAACTGCTCATGCTCCTCCACTTGAGTGGGCCCTTCCTCTATCGCCCTCACCTCTTCCACCAGGCCATGCGTCCCTGCCAGCGCCAGCTTCATCATCCACTGGACATCCTTGCCTCCCCACGGATCCTCCTCCTGAAATGGCTTAAGGACCAAGTCGGCCTTCCGCTCATATCCTCTTGGTGCTATCCATATGGGGTGGCTGACACAGTTGGGTACTCGCAGCGCCCACTCGTTTATATGGAGCCGCACGTCTTCCTCCTGATCTAGGAACCCGTCGACTGGCGGGGTGTCTTCGGTCGAGTCCTGACTCACACTGTCCCAGTTGACGCGGCTCAGGCCATCAGCCCTATTCTTGTTCCCTGGGATCCTTTCCAGCTCGAAATTAAACATTCAAATGTACGTCAACCATCGAGCGACGGTTGGGTCAGATGGTGTATAATTCTTCAGGGAGCAGGCAAGTGTCGTAGGGTCCACCCTTAATATAAATCTCCTGCCGAAGACGTAATTCCGGAAGATCCTCAGGCAATGGAGTACCGCGAGCGTCTCTTTCTTAAACTGAGAGTAATTTCTCTCAGTCGTGTTAAGAGTACAACTTTCGAATCTTAGCGGCCTCTCCTTTCCTTCAGCATCTGCCTGAATTAAAACCCCTCACAAGGCGGTTGGCCCAGCGTCAGTCCCGATGATGAATGGCCTTTCTTCAGTCCCCTCATAGTTCGGCGCCCCCATCACCAATCCTCCTTCCCTGAACTCTCCCTTCATCCCGGTCACTGCTTCTTCCTGGTCTTCGTCCCAAACCCACTCCTGGTCCTGGCGCACCAATTTCCTTAAATGCTCAGTCTTGGCGGCGAAGTTTTTCACGAAGCTTCTCCAAAATCCGCAGGTGCGAAGAAAGCTTCTCACATCCGTTATAGATTGGAAAGGCACTGGACACTCTAGGATTTTGTCTGTCTTCTTCACGTCCGGCTTCCGACCATTCTCGTTGCAGACGAACCCCAGAATGGTGGCTTCTCTCATGCAGTGCTTGAATTTTGGTCCACTTGCAGTGAGGTTGTACTCCTCCAGCTTTCTCCTTTGGCCCTTTGACCGCCAGGTCGTCGGTGTAGGGTTGAGTGATGTGTGGACTGACTGTTTGCATGACCCTGATCATATGTCTTTGCACCATCGCCATCGCATTTGTCCAACCCTGAGGGGCCACATTCATGTGAATTAGCCCCCTTGGCGTGTGCATTGTCGTCACCGGCCTATCGGACGGGTACACAGGGAACTGATCATACCCAGAATAGAGGTCTATAAGTGAGATTATAGGCCTCCCTGCGCATGATCCTGATAGTGCATCCGCGTTCGGCAAGCCTCCCGCATCTCGCACCGTTACCGCATTTAGTCGTTGCAGATCCTGTACCCATCGTAGCGTCCTGTTCGGCTTAATAAAGCAGAACCAAGGGGAAGCATACGAACCGCTAGAGTAGCCGGCAACATGCGTACGCATCTTGCCATCCAAATAGTCCACCACCATCTTCTCCTCACCAGGGTTTGGGTATCGTGCACCCCTTAGATTCCAAGGCCCGTGTGGGACCGTGTGGATCCGGATCATTGGGATCTTGTCCACATCCAGCCTCCCCCGCTGGTCATCATTAAAAACGTATGCGCGATGCCTCTTCTTCATTAGCTGCACCATCAGCGTCCTTTCCTTGGGCGAAAGAAACCCTGGCTCCCCGACTATCAACTTCTCTTCATTTCTATCATTGATACGTCGTGGATCCTTCAGTGCCTGCTCTTGCATTCGCCGTATCAATCCTCGCTCCCGCTCGTAATAAGCCTCCTCATCTTCCGTAACGAGCACGGGAACAGGGCGACACTTTTTATCTACCGTTTTGTACCGCCTTTGGGCGCCCTGCTTAAGCCGTCCCCTAAAAAAGGTCGGCTTGTTGTTTGCGTTTGTGCCATCACATGCCCTTTTCTTCCTCCGGGAAGTCGATACATAAGCTCCACTTCTCCTGCCTGTGGGCATTCCAAAACATGCTCTCGCAAAGCCTTGATGGCCTCCGGGTCCGCCATCTCATGCGCTGCCACGATCTCCATAGCCTTGCTTACGTCTGTAAGGCTTAGTGACAGCACCTCCGCCTATGTAACCGGTTGAACGCGCCGAATGCGCGTTCACGTTCAAACGCGTGCGTTCATACCCCCCGGGACCGCGTTTAATCGCGTTCAAACGCGTTGCGCGCGAAGGAACGCAAAAAAAATGAACGCGACCCAAGGGGGTGGGCGCGCGTGCCGAGGACTACGGGCATGCAAAAAATGAAGTAAAGAAAAAAAACACGAAATACCCCTTCCAAACATATACACACGCCCAGCAACACACATAGATGTTTACACACACAGATATCTGCATTCCTTTTTTTTTTTCTAACGGCCCATGCGGCCTATCTGAAGGGTCCTCACAGCCATGTGGCGCGGACCCCCCCACCGATATGAAGGCAGGCAGTGAATATGAAGTGAAGCACGAGCTGGCCGAATATATACTCAATTTTCGAATTCAGGTCTGTGTTTCAGCAGTTATGGGTTCCACATGGCTGGGCCTTGGTCTCTGCACGTGATTCTCAGGGCTTGGCTGCACTACTTACCAAATGTGCAAAACTAGAATGAATCTTGTGCAGAACATGAAATAATACGCTGCCATATGTTTTGTGTTTTGTGGCTGTGGTGAGTACAGGCCCTTAGGGCCATTGCACGTATTCCTAAGAAAAGAAAAACGAGAAAAAAAATTTCCCTTTTTTTTTTATTCTCGTTTTTCTTTTCTTAGGCATACGTGCAGTGGCCCTAAGGGCCTGTACTCACCACAGGCACAAAATACAAAACATATGGCGGCGTATTATTCCATGTTCTGCACAAGATGCATTCTAGTTTTGCACATTTGGTGAGTAGTGCAGCCAAGCCCTGAGAATCACGGGCAAAGACCAAGGCCCAGCTACGTATGGAACCCATAGCTGCTGAAACACAGACCTGAATTCGAAAATTGAGTATATATTCGGCAAGCTCGTGCAATTCTTCATATTCACTACCTGCTTTCATTTTGGTGGGGGCGTGGCTGAGACGACCTTGCAGATAGCCTGCATGGGCCGTCTGAGCGGTGATAGGGAGATTTCCCCACCGCCTCGAAAAAAAAAAAGGATCCTTCACACACACACACACACACACACGTTCACACACACGCAGACACACGCATCGGCCCACAACCCCCCCAAGCCCCGCCGCCATTCCCCACACTGCCCACAGCCCCCCCAAACACCGCCGCCGCTCCCCACACTGCCAAAAGCCCCCCCCCACCCCACACAAACCCCTGCGCAAACGCGTCAAACGCGTTCACGCGCGTTCACGCGCGTTCAAAACTTGAACGCAAAAGCCCCCCCACACCCCACACAACCCCCTGGGGTCGCGTTCATTTTTTTTGCGTTCCTTCACCCGTAGCGCGTTTGAACGCGATTGAACGCGGCCCCGGGGGGTATGAATGCGCGCGTTTGAACGTGAACGCGCGTTCGGCGAGTTCAACCGGTTACATAGACCTCCGCCCCACCTTCCTCCTCGGACTCCTCCCATAGCCTCCGCCGGTCGTTCTCCGATTCCACATAGGTGAATGAGCCGGGGTTAGGCCTATTCCGCTCGCTCTCTGGCCCCGTGTTCCGGCAGGTGACAACTTCGTAGTTTCCATAGGTTGGGTCACTCCGGAGCAATATCATCGTTCCATCGTGCTTGTTGAAGATCAGGGTCTCCGTCCTGCACATGAACGATCTGCCCAGAAGAATAGGGTGTTCCACGTTCGGCATGACGAAAAAGCACGTCCTTGCTCGCACCTTGCCAATTTCTTTGATTACATTTGACGTCGTGCCGCAAAAAACTGCCTTGCAATTAGCCCCGTGCAGCACGCCGTGATCCGCACGGTCGATCTCCATTCCAAGCATGAGCGCATCTCTCTCCCTGATGATGTTCATTTCAGCGCCCGTATCCATCATTGCCACACACTTCTTTTCTTTCACCACTAGGTCCACCAGCCCGCATGCCGCACACTTCCAATCCATCCTTGTCCCAGCTTGTGTCCGCCCCACTTCCCTTGGCAGGACTGCGCTCAAATGAACGTTGGGCACTAGCCTTCGAGACAATCGTCCTTTCAATTATTCCCGGAGTCTTGGTGCGGACGCCAGAATATCTTTTAAATTCATAAGGTCATTATGACCCTCAAGGAGCCGGTCCACCATCCTTTCCACGTCGAAATCTTCCTCCAACCTGACGGTGTACTTTTTCTTCCTGGGCACACCGTCCTATGGGCCTGGCTCGACTCTTTCCTGAGCCTCCTTTCTCTGAGCTCTTTGCTCCGTCCGCCGATCCTCCTCCTGACGGAGTCTCTCATCCTTCGTGTCATCACCTTCCTTTTCTTCTTCTTCCCGGACCTCAACCACCTCTTTCCTACGCTCAGGCTCGGGTCTCTTCCGCGGAGGCGTCTGACTTGTTGCCTGGCTTGGTGTCTGACTAGGGCCCACCTTACTCTGGCTCCTGGTTTGAGTCGCTTGCGGCGCCCGCCCATGCGAGGTGGGCGGCCTAAACGTCATTCCTGACCTAGGGCCCAACCCTGCCGTGGCAACCCCAGGGCTACTCTGCTGTCCAGCTGCCGTCCCTGGCCCAGTTTCATAGAGGAAGACCTTTGGGAGGTCGGCTCTCCACCCCTGGACTTCATCATACAGCTCTTTTAATCTCCGCTGGTACCGCCACATTTTTTTCATCAAGTCCTCCATCTTCTCCAAGGTGACTATGGCCGGCCCCCTCTTGCCCTCTTGCCCCTCGTCATCCGATTCGACAATTATCGGCTCTTCCTTTATGGCCCCAACTGTTAGCCGTTGCGTAACCTCCTCACTATCCCCCGTAATCTCCTCGGCTCTTATGGTCGGGTCTTCTCTCTCCTGCCACATTCTGAATATGGTCGGGGGTGTTGGCGGCCCCGCCGCCGCCCGCCTGAGGGCCTCCTGCCTGATCCCTCCCGGGGTCTTGGGGTCAATGTGCTTCCCCCACTTATCATATATGTCCCCATCCATACAGGAGGAGATCAGGCCTGCGAGCTCATCATCCCGCCGTTGCTGGCAGAACCGAATCGTGTGACCTACGGCGCCACAATGCCAGTAGGTAGCATTCCGCCAGTCGAAGCGGGGCCTCCCATACCCTTGGCCTCCTTGCTGGCCGCCCTGGTCACCTTGGCCCTGGCCTCCTTGGCTATTCCATCCACCGCCACGTCCCCCGCCATTTCGACCTCGTCCGCCACCCCCTCGGCCTCCTTGTCCCTGACCACCATTCCCCTATCCTCCTTGCCCTTGGCCTCCTCCTCCCGCCACGCTAGCCTGCGATGCTTGCTGCGAGGGGGGAGGCTGGGCCGTGAATTGGCCTTGCGTCGCCGGGAAACTTGGCGGCCCTGCGCTCGTTGACAGACCCGAAAACGGAACCATCTGTCCAGTATGGGCTTGGCCCCCTCCACACGAGGTGCAATGACTACAGCTGGGCCAGGGTGCCGCTTGGCAATATGGTACCCAATGTCCACAGGTCGGAGGCGGCCCTATTGGTGCCGTCCCTGCCGATACGGGCGCGGTTACGGCGGCTGCTGGCGATGCGGCAATTGCCTGGGGGACCTGCCCTTTGCCAGACCCTTGGCCTCCTAGCAACAGATTGCGTTGCTTCCGCTGGGCCTTGGTAAGGATTTGCGATCCCGTCTCCTCTTCGCCGTAATCCTCCTGCCTGGCGCCTTCATCCCCCACTTTTTTTCCTCGGCCTTGGATCACGGCTACCACCTTTTTTTGCGCCTCGGCATCCTGGCCATAGCCTAGTGCCGCAAGTACATCGGTGACAATCCTCTTTACTCCGGGGGTCCCTGACGCAGTAGCGTCCCTTTCTTTCCTTTTCCTTCTTTGCAGGCGCATTTGATGCTGCTCTACCTGGTCTAAACTCCCATCCTCCACTCCTTTATCGATGGTGGCCCATGTGAGTTTCGCGTTGCCCCCTCCATGGCTCGTCAACTCGGACGCTTCTGATGCAGTGAGCAGTCCCAGAAAGATAGTTCACTGCCTTCTTCTTAAACTCTTCTACGAAGGCCCCTATCGTGGTAAAGTCGTCCTTGTTCATCGCCTCAAGGTCCGAGATGGTAAGCAACCCATCACCCAACCGATACTTGCGCTGCATACTCTCCCTAAACCTTGCCCAACTGCCATTGGCGGCATCCACAACCTTCTTCACCTCCTGATGGTGCCCATGGAGCACGTACCTCATAATGCGCTGGAATTTCACCTCGTCTGACAATCCTACCATTGCCTGCTCCACCAGATCTAGCCAATCTGAGACCCTTTCCCCATTGAAATGAAAGGTCTCAACCTTCGGGACGCTGCTCAGGGTCTTCTCGTGTCGATCTAGGGATGCAATGAGGTCCTCGATGGTCAGGACCTTTCTGACACCATCTGATACACTGCCACCCTCCGGCATCTTGGTAGGCCTCTTCTTCCAACTTCCTGTATAAGAGGAAAACAAGGACACCCCTCTATTCAGTATCCTACTCCAACCTGGCCTACTTCGTATATCCTACCTTAGACCCATATCACTCACCCCACACTCTAGGCGCTCTCGCCTATCTCTGATGCCTAATTCTCACTCACACCCGGATGTCGTTCCACTAGGGACAACGGTAGGCTTCCGTTATCCCCGACAACGGCGCCACCTGTCGAGCGCATCGGTCCGGCACTGCACCAGGGTAGCGCGGGACCCTCCCGGCCGTGTCACGCAGGAGTTGGTTTTCAATCCTTTGTCACGAATATACGTGGAGCTTCCGCAAGCCGCTCCGGCCGGGTGCGCCAGCCATACCTCTCGCGAGCCCCTACGACAGGACAGGGCCTACGTGAGGCACGACTTACCTCCACCTTGCGGGAGCTGTCACCTCCCTTCGGTGGGCGTATTCCCGCCGAGCTACCAGTCCACAGTACGAAAGCGAATCAGTTGCAATCGCAGAGGTGGACCAGCCGAGGGCGTTTCTCGTTCGCTGTAGCATAGGGGGTACGCGCGGTATTACGCCTCTATCGGACTCGTACGCGAACCGTCATCTTGGGGGGCTGAAGTCCCAAGCGCGACCCATCGCCAGTCGACTAGGACGCTACCACACACGCCGCGCGCACACCGCTACGTATATATATAAAAAAAAAACATAAAGTAACGCAGTTGCACACACACACACGAGCATATTGAACAACACTGGACAAACAACGCGATAACTCTCCTAGTCCCTTAGTATCCATCCCATAACTTTATGATGCGAAGGTCGACTAGGAGTCACGCGCGAGACTCAAGATGAAACCGCGCGGACGCAAGGTCAACTCATATCGACTCGTAATGCAAGCATACGCAAGTGGTCACGGTGATGGCGTACTATGCAGTACCCATACTAGTGTGGCCCTCGTTAATCTCGAGGGTCGTCTTCGACACTCACGTGTCGGCTGACAAGCGCTCTGAGGGTTGATCTTTCGACGCTGGACGACCGCCATGGGCGGTTGAAGACCACACACCCTCTTCTGCACCCTGTGCACAGTGGGTGGTACACAGGTCCATACCTGTGGTGGCAGTCGTTTCTCGCGGCCCTGGGRATARGTCCTACCCTGGGCCTGGGCGAAAGTCAAGGGGTTTGACTTTGACGGCTGCCACGGACTACAACGTCCAACCATAACAATTCTRAAAAACAAAGTATAGGCCTACGGCCTCCCCGCCCCGAAATCACAATTCGGGTACTCCCATTCTCTTTTGGTTGGCAACGCGGCCTACACCACTGCCCGATACCCCGACATGCGTATGAGTTCATCGGTCCCATAACTGTAGTCACCAAGGCGGCGCAACGCCGCGCGCAAGGGTATTGGTATAAAGTTGCGCGTCGGCGAGTCTGCCCTATACCAAACGATAATGCTGGTCATGCGCGGTACGCGCGGTTCAGACCCGCGATATTGAATGGCTAAACTAAAGTATCGTAAGGGGCAGCCCTTCACGATATTGAACTGCTAAAGGACAAGCCGTTCAGCCTTNGCCCTCAGGCTCAGGCGTTGAGGCCCGTCTTCTCAAAATAGGGAGGTCAGGCGCAACGAAACAGGCGTTTTGCAAAAGACCACTTTGGCGATTTTTTGTCTCTGCCGAGCCCGAGGATTAGGGTGTCCTTGACAAGGACCTCGAATCCCAGCCCAGGACTAACGTCCGACTAGGAACCTTTCAAAAAGCATGTATATAAGTAGAGGGGTCACCCTCCCCCTATTAGTCGCACCCCTTGATCAACCCTCCCCAGATGAGCGGGCCCCTKAGGCMGCACAAATACCTCACAYGGATATACATACACACGCACATACATATGCACAGGGGGAATAATTATGTGACGATCRCTTCTCAYAATCATARTGGGTCTCYTCCTAGCCATACATATATGTGCRACYGCAAGGCATTCCAACCAAAAMCCSAAGTCACTGAACATACCTGCAACCACATCAAAAGTCAAACAAAAGTYCAMACACYRCACRGAGTCAMCTCCAGCCAGCTCCTATACTCAYACCCMTCGCTTTAGCCATGCAAGCCCCAACCTYCAGCCAACCAACCTTAAATAAATACTCAGTACCTTTGTKAAATGRCCATTCAATAAAAGYYCRGGTGAAACCTCAAYGAAACARAAAAATCACCAGGGCTAAAACCTTTTCAGGTTGAGTATTGAGAGCGAGCAGGGGTTGAGTCGYAAACCGACGAATCGGCAACCGACCTGTTATCCGTGATAACAGAAGKTGATCCTTATAGGATCAAGCTGAATCTAGCCCAAGTCATGAATCAGATTGATCAAGCTGRCYTGTAACACRAAACAGGTCAACGCCCAAGACTAAACCTGTAAGTCYTATTGTTGTCTTACCCAAGCTCTTGGTAGCCAACTGGGTTTACGTCTCGCTCTAGTCATCACCMAAGAAAAAGGSGGACCTTTGGCTAAATCTCCTCTATACAGAGTGGACTGCCAAAARCTGTCACCTGTCAGGATATAATCTAACTCCTCTAAACAAAGGAAATTTTGGCAGMGCTTCCCRTARGAAAACTGCCTTCTCAGAATTTATATAAGCCTGAATATGAAAACCAAAGTAGTCTTTGACTCTTCAAGTTTTAATTTTGTCTAACTCCCTGGGTTAACAAAAATTCGGGCAGCACCCCTTTTAGAAAAGGAGACTTCCCAGATTTCTACTAAGCCATAYATGRGATTYAGGCAAGTCGAGCCCTAGAGGGTCAAATTTTGACTAACTCMTTGGATTTGMAGAAATTTCGGCASCGCTTCCCGTARGAGAAGTGRCTTACCAARATTTATACAAGCCCAAGTATAAAAAAAATTCTCGGAAASTGCAGAAATTGGTYTAAGTAAAAAAATGMCCARRAAA
>BFEA01000564.1:44573-63540 GCA_003427395.1 Chara braunii | reverse complement strand
AAAAAAAAAAAAAAAAAAAAAAATCCAAAAGATCAGAAAAAAAACTATGTTATGCAGAAAAATAAACTGAACAACTTCTGCCTCAGGGTCACATCGAAATTCTGCACCAAATTTAGAATAAAAAATAATTTTTTTATTTTTTTATTTTAATTTTAAATTTTTAATTGTTTTTGGCCGGGCCCCGGGCAAGTGACCCCGGGCCACTCTGGTAGCCTAGGCTTCAACCCATGTCTTGGGGACTCTCCTTCGGGGCTACCTCTGTCGCGGCATTCCCATCCTGACCGACCAGATCCCGACCCTCTCATCCTCCTGATCCGGGTCCCTGACCCTCCCCCCTTCGTCCTTCTCCTGCTACTCCTCCAGCCCCCCTAGCGACCTTTCCTCTCACTCTTCTTCCATTTCTGGCCACAAGCCTCACACCTCCTCCCTGCCTGATCAGCCACGTGTCAATCTACACCACGTCTACGTGTAGGCGCGACGCAAAAGTTTCTCCAACCTTTATCTGTGTTCCAAATTTTCGGACTCTCCTGGTCATACTCGGGCCATCATTATTGGACTTGTGCGTGTCATCCTTGCCCAGGGGCCTTGCTAATCTTCTCTTTCTCTGTATCGTTCCAATTTTAAGGGATGTCCCGAAGGACTCCTGCTCATATTTTCTTCTAACTGTCATCGTCTGTCTACTGCCGCCCGCCCGCTGGACATCAGATATCTTCTTTTTTTTCTTTCGGATAACGAAAAAGACACATGCTCGGGTCTATTGGTTGGGGAGTCACACCTGCTGGGAAACGGGTAAGCACACACACACGCACGCACACACACACACACACACACACACACACACACGCAGACGCGCGCGCACACACACACACACATGCACGTGCACGTGCACGGGCGAGAACAACAACACATTCGCGTGCGAGCACGAGAACCCAGGAAGCGCAAAAAAACACATGCACAGAATATAACACACGTTCGCGCGTCCACGCATTTATGCACACGGGGCCGCGCGCACAGGCAAGGAGGGCGGAAGTTGGAGAGAGAGAGAGAGAGAGAGAGAGAGAGAGAGAGAGAGAGAGAGAGAGAGAGAGAGAAGCACTGCCAATCTGCGGCCGGCAGCAGCCGATGAGCTCGGACAGGATGAAACGTGCCAGCGCACATGCCAGCAACCATGTTCCGTAAGGGCATCAACAATGGCAACGTCGGGGGACAAAGACGAGGAACAGGAAGAAAAAGGACGATGATAAGGAGGGGGAGGACGAAAAAGACGAGAGAAAGAGCATGGGGAGGGGGGGTTGTCAACAAGTGCCAGTTCAGGTAATGCCTTGAACACAGACAGCAGCGATGAC
This sequence comes from Chara braunii, assembly GCA_003427395.1. Classification (NCBI taxonomy): domain Eukaryota; kingdom Viridiplantae; phylum Streptophyta; class Charophyceae; order Charales; family Characeae; genus Chara; species Chara braunii. Next base: position 62,194 of record BFEA01000564.1, on the reverse strand, counting down.
CACACACACACACACACACACACACGCACGCACGCACGTACACACACACACACACATACAGACACACACACACATGTGCACACACACACACAAACAAATGAGTAGGTATGGTGACTACGTAAAAAAGGACGCTGACGGGGCTGCAGTGGACCGTTGTTGGAGGAGAAGAGGGGCGCTGACGTGGCAATGGAAGGGGGGGTAAGGAGGAATAGAGGGAGAGAGGGAGGAAACTCACCGTAGGAGGGGACGTGGTGGCGCCGGAGGGGGCAGAGTGCAGGGGGGGAAGGAGGAATGGACGGCGAAACGACAGGTCGACTAAGATCACCTTTCTGATCTGGGGAAACGGCTGTGGGGGCATGATTTCCGATCGCGTTCGAACTTGTGAATACGGGCGTCCTATTCAGCCAGATTGGCGCTTGAACCGGCCTGGGCATTTCAGAAAAAACGGGTCAAAAACGATTTTTAACAGGCTGTGCGCGGAGAGGGGCAGAATGCAAAATGCACCGCCCCCTGACAGGGTATCGCGCTCTGCCCACAACTCTGAGTGCATATATTCAAATTTTCTGAGCTATTTCGCAAACGTACCCCAAAGAGAAAAAGCAAAACGTATCTGAAACACGCAAACGACGGCGGCACCCGGCGCGTACGGCTGCGTGGTACACCCATAACTGATTCACAACCAGACCCACGTTCGAAGCCGGGCCAACGAAACCACTCTGAACGCGGGGGACACAGGGCCTGCGTGCTGTGATTTTCTGAAGGTCCTGAATAGCCAGGTGGGCCTTTTGGTAGGAAGGTTTCTTTCAGAGGTCAGATTGGATTTTTTGAAGTCGGCTGAAGGGCCTACTTGGGGCCTGCCCTGGTGTTATTTAGTCTAGGACCGTCTATTCCTTTGTTTTCTTTTTTTTTTTCATACAACAGGTCCTTATGGCCCAGGAGGGAGATCCCACTAGCATTGTATGTGGAGTAGTGTAGAGGGCGTGTGACCCGCCTCCGCCGTCGATGGGAATGGGGATCGGTGGTTTTGTTTTTCCTCTATTTTAGCCCTCGAAAATATATGTTTTTTTGGAGCATCCCATTGGGTGGTCTTTCTTTTGTTTTGCTTGCCGTGTTCCTCTGGGGGTCCCGAACGTGAGTGAAAATCAGACCCATTTTTTTTGTGTTGCTTTTCACTCACCTTTCACTCACCTTTGGGTCGTGGCCCATGCGTGGAAGAGAGGCCGAAAACAAAATTTTTCGGTGTTTCCCATCATGAGGGGAATGTCAGTCCGTGTCAGACCCTCGTCCAAGTTGTCTGTAGTCCCCGCAAATGTTTCACATGGGCAATGCTGTTGTCCTCTTCCTTTGACATGCATGTGCCCCCTTATTTTTTGGGAGGTGTTTGGGAGGGTTCGATCCCCTCACCTACAGCAAATGGTGTATGGAGTTACTCTTGCCCTTGTTTTTTTACGTTTATTTTCCCTATTTCACGCTGCCACCCACCTGTCCCCCACCCGTCCCCCACCCGTCACACTAATCCACATACCTGGCTAGTGGGATCCCCCTCCAGGCTCCATTTCCATTCTGCGGAGCATCACTCTGGTTCCTATTCCACGGGCAAGTCAGAATAAAATATTACATTATGAAACACACTCACGCTTCCTTCCGTTCGGCCGAACGATCCCTGACCAGCATTGATTACTCCAGCATCGTGGAGGATTGACTGTCAGTTTGCCTTACTTGCTCCTTTCCTCTCAGGTCCACTGCGTGAACCTGTCAAATAAATGATAAAGAGCAAGAAAGGTAAAAGAAGCAACGGAAAATGCAATATCGAAATTCGCCCTTCAACATTATGTGAGTTGTGATGGATCTTGTCCTTTTGCTAGCTGGGATCTCTGCATTCTCCACCCTGCTTCTGGGTTGTGCCAGTCTTTCCACCGTATGCGAGAGTCATTTATCTCTACCACTTTGCCCCTTGCAAGCCACACCTTAGTGAAATTTGTGTTGATTCTTCTTTGTTGCTCTTCGTCATCAGGCATGGACTGTCTTGTGCCACTTGCAAAGAATCTCCGCCCGAATTAAGGTCCTTGTCTCCGCCCATACCTCCTCCCTTGGAGTTGAGAGTCCCTCAATGGTTCTGCAACACCTTTCCTTTCAGATGGACCACAGCGTTATCTTTCTGATAATTCCAAACCACATTTTTTCTGTCCTATGGAATTGAGTTGGGATGTTAGTCCATAGAAGGAGTTGGATGGGATGTTCATGGAAGGGAGTCGAGAAGAGGGAATCCCATAGATCTGAGGCCCTCGCCCAATACTTCGTCGTCTCTCTGTAGTGTATCAGGCAATGTAGCATATCTTCTGGTTCGTTTTTTGAACATACCGTGCATAAATCTGAACTGTTAGGGTCATTTTTACTTCTTCTGATATGCAGCCACTTGTTAACCAGAAGAGCTACATATGAGATGAGTCATTGGAGGCTTTTGATTTTGACCCGACGGATTGACTTAAATTTTTTCCATGGTATTTGTGGGATCTGACTAGCGTCATGACCTATTTACTTTTGTCATTTGTTCTTGATCGTTGGGTTAGGATCCTTTGCTTTGAGGAGTAAGTTGTATCCCAGTTTGATTGTGTATTCTTGAATGGGGACATTCATTTTGAGGCTTCTGCTTCTGTCTGGTGTCCAAGCCCACTCTGTTGAATCAAATTCCAAGTCTTGAATCGCCGTATCTATTATGGAGATTGCTTTTTGCCATGATCCCAACACTCTTACTTTTCTTAGTACAAACGGGTTTAGGATTGTTTTTTCCACCTCTTTATTCCATATAGATGGAAAGCCTTGCGTGGAAGGGATAATTGAGGAAAAGGTAAACATCGCCAGGGTGTCTGATCCTTGCTGTTTATGGGAGAATTAATAGGCCCGTGATGGGGTTAAATCTTGTACCCTCACTTCCTATTCACCCGATTTCCAGATTGTGACTTCAATCAACAACTCCTTTCAGCCTTCTGGAATGCAGTTGATAACGGATTGTAGATTCTCGTCTCGGTGATATCCTTTGAGCTGGGAGGCAAGTTCCTGTTTTGTCACCCAGTCTTTTTTCTCCTTGTTCCACAGATGACTCACTTTCCAAACACCATGTTTGATCCAAGATAGTTATCTCCTTCCTTTAGGCTTAAAGGATAGTTGGTGATCACTTTCATCTCTCACCCACGGATTACCAAACAAGAGTTGCTTCAATACCTCATCTTTGGATTTGGGTCTACCCACCTTTTTCGACATAACTCCCCGTCATATCTGTAGCAATGTCGTCCAATATAATATAGGGGGTCTGGCTTCACTTGGACCAGTTCCTCTTCGCGCTCCGTACTTGGGCTTCATTCCTTGGTCATCACCCGGTACAGATCAGACATGTTTGCTGGTGTGGCAATGGGTGGTAGGTCCTTGATGCTATCCAAGGCCAATTTATTTCATGCCATACCAGGTTTAGTCAGTAGTTTGATTATCCATTTAACTTGTAAGGCTTTGGTTTCCCGTTTGGGGTCTATGATACCAATACCTCCCTTGGCTAGTTTCCGTGTGATGTAATGCCAAGCTATCTTTGGTATGCAATTCTTTTTGTTGGGGTTGCTCGACCACAAGTATGCTCTTGCTTTACGGTTAAGTTTCTTGATTGTATGGTTCGTAACTATCCAGATTGATGTATACCACATCATTCAGAAAATAGATGTATTGATGGCTAGTGCACGGCCTAGTAATGATGTGAATGTGTTACCCATTTGTCCAGTTTGTTAATTTGTTTTGCGAGTCTATTTTGGACCATTTGAGGGGCAAATCTGTCCTTTGTCGGCAAGATGCTTAGATATCGCGTAGCGGTCTCCGGTGTCTCTCATGTCATGTCTGCCTCGGGGTCTTGAAGTTGGGGAACCTCCTCCTCTGATAGTCACCAGCCAAAATATTATGCGGTCTCTTACACAAGTCTCATATCTCATAATTATGAAGGGATTATCGGACTCAATCATTTTATATAATCTGCTTTTCACGATCGAAAATTTTGCTACCGACAATGTTCTTCTTGATACCTTTGCACTTTCCATACAAAATTAACCGTAGTTGCCCAACTGTTGGTTTCCATTACTGAAAACCCTTTTGTTTTTATGGAAGTCCCTTCATCTTTCCTTCCTTAGTACCATGTTGATAATTGACAGTCAATTACCTCCGTCACAGTAGTTGTTAGGGATAGGAGGAATAAAGATTGTCTTGTAGGTCACTGGCATTACACCTACTCCACTTTTTTCCGTTGTTTGATTAAATCTGTATTTTCATTAAAAATGAATTGGACAACAATTTCTCATAGTCAGTTAAAGTTTTCACCATCGTTGCGGTCTTCCTCATTGATGTAAGGACGGATATCATAGATATCTTCTTCCAATAAGCGAGTTAGTACTATACAGATCGTTGAGTCACGAGAGTGATAAACCCAACAACCCTCATAATGATTGAGGAGTATTTCCTTAAAAGATAGTTTAGAAAGCTCTTTGAATGCATTGTCGACTAACATTTCCTGAATTTGATTGGTTCTTTTCTCTTCCAGTCCCTCACAACAATCAAGGGTTCATAGGGCATATATGAGATCAAGTCTGATCCTCTTCAATAAATAATGTCAGTCTCTTTCTCCAGTCCAGTATGGTACCTCACACATCAGGATATAAGATTCGGTTAGCAACTGAGATTTTCAAGAGAATAATGACTCAATGAAGATTGCAAAATCAATATGAGAATTTGAACAACAGTTCTCAAACCCTAATCAAAGTTATTGCTGACCTAGGCTTGTTCTGAACATAAAAAAAATTAATGTCCCCGACAACGACGTCATTTTTGTCGCACTTTTTAAAGTCGTTTTTTTTTTTGGCGACCAGAAAGCCAACAGGCTGTCACGCAGGATTTTATTGTTGTTTGCAATAATTACTAAATACAACAAATCCCTTCCTGTTGTGTGCGTCTGGCTTCGAGCAAGACCCTTCAATTGCAATCTTCGCCAATCCCCGGTCTTAAGAATCTTTTATTTTGATTCGGAAAATCAAAGATCATGCAAATTATAATCATGAATTTTTGGTGTGCCATGCATCAATTTTGTCAATTTACTAGTTTGAGAATTGCGACGAGATCATCAAGGAGTACATTCATCAAGCAAAGTAAATGCAAACGAAGCAGGAATGATTGACTCAAGATAAAGACAAGGTAAATGAGGGACGAATGAAAACCCATGATAATCTCAAGAAAGTACAGATGAGAGGGGCATGACCAACACTCGTGAAGAGTCCTCACTCATCCCTCAAGGTCCATACTCAATCTCTCATTTTGTTGTGCGTTTCCTGTGTCTTGAGCCATGTGCCCGTACCCCCTGAGATTGTGACATTTGGATATAGAGCCACCTAAAACCTGCAAGCTCGGAACACTTTCATCCGAGACTGATAACACAGAAGTCAACCATAACACGGAAGTCAACCATAACACGGGACACTTCTCTCTTAATGCCTCTCGTTCACAAACCTCTTCTTTCTGCTTGCACTCTTTCTTTTCTCGTGTCTTCCGGTCTTTCTCAGCGCCCCGCGCCATCTCCATCTCCACAAATCCATTCAACGAGACCACACTTTGGCCCAATTCGTCAATTTTTATGGACAAACCACTAGACGGATTGTTCATTCCTGGTGATACCGATCGACGTTGTCGATCGAACTTAGGGGTGTGATGATCTCCTTTTGTGATGAGCGTCATCTTCTGCGCAAGGGTACTTTAGGATTTGGAGGGGGTGGAGAAGAAGGGGTTAGGCCCGAATGCACCAATGCCCACGTTCTTTCAAGAAAACTAGATCCATGGCGGTTGGTAAGACGCGTCATAGCAAGCGCGGAAAATGAGGGCAGAGGGCTGACGCAACTTTTTTTTTTTTTTTAATGATGAAACTGGACGGGGAATTTTTTGCTCGATCGCCGCGCGGATATTTTTTTTTAATTTCTTCTTGAATTTTGAACTTACTTAGATTCTTAGAATTTCTTCTTGCAATTAGGACTTTAATTAGGCTAGGGATTCAGGAGGATCGTAATTTTTGGCTGTAACAGCACGATGCTCCCTACTCGCGTGCACTATGATGCATGTTGTCCTCAACTTTCTCCCTGCCGCGCCTTAATTCTATGCGTAACTGAAAACTCTTCTTGGTGGGCGCGAGTGTAACTGTAAACCTTTCCTTCTTGACCTTCTTGCGTGCCCTCTCTTCTCTTCGACTCATTGGCTAAAACAGTGCATGATTGGATCGATGTGTGAAGAGTGGCTACGACCCCCAAGCTGCAACCCGACCATGCAACTCTAGGCACTTCCTACTCTCCCCCGCTTCAGTGCAATCCCGGGTATCTTCCGCAGATACTAAGTGCTATAAATTTTGCAAGCACGACTAAGTCGCTCTCTAATTAAACTTTGGAGTTAGCGCGATCGAGGAGATCGGCTAATGAGCAAGAGCAAAACGGTGAGTAGGGAGTTGGGCGATCCGACGGGCTGGTGCAGAGTATGCGGGGTTGACGTGTGGCTGCAAATGACTGTGGCACATGAGCGAACCTAGCTTGTAGACTCGGACTAAGCGGGGTGGCGACTCTGTGATGTTGGTAGGTGTGAGGCGACGGATTGCCCACATCGGAGGAACGTAGAGAGAGAGAGAGAGAGAGAGAGAGAGAGAGAGAGAGAGAGAGAGAGAGAGAGAGAGAGAGAGAGAGAGAGAGAGAGAGAGAGAGAGAGAGAGAGAGAGAGAGTGGTGTGGTGTTTGAGAGATGGTTTTCCTTCTTGTTCTATCTGAACCCTTTGTATAATTTTGCTTATGGCACTGACCATTTTCACATACGACATTTTTCCTCCTCCCTCTCGTGTGTCGATGATGTATGGGTTTGTCTCTTCCTCTCTCACTTATTTTCCGTTTTAGGAAAATAAGAGTACAAGGCTAGTATTGCATCGATAACGGAAAAACTGTGATCGGAATTATAAATGTTTGCTACTAAGACCAAAGATTATACGGTTGTATGAACTCAACGATGATCCTCTTCTTTTCTCCTTTTTGGCATATCTGTATGTCGAAGTGGGTTGTTTGATTAGATGTTTCAAACACACTGAGTTGTGAATGCGAGGGGTGATTGAGAATGAATGCATGCATAAGCCGAATTCGTCAAAAACATGAGGCAGACAATCTCCCAGCCTGTCGGAGACAGATCTTGTGAGCGTGTACATACGGACGACTGCAGTGAGTGAGTCCCCGCGTATCTACGCGCCTGCATGATCTACCTCTGACTAAATTACATCGCAAGCTCGCTAATGCATGAACCCAAAGTTTCCCCGAGAGATGGACATTGACCTTCCTTTCTGGATGACTGACCCCGAGTATCTGAGAGACCCCGAGTACTAGGAATATTGGAAAAACGAGCATCTATCTCGGCAGTCGAGGTTGGGACTCCATGCCTTTCTATGTTTAAAATAGAACGATATGGTGTGTGCATGGGATTTCAAGCAGGCGGTAGGACAAAATCCTCAAATCCCCATTAACCCCAGTACGCGCGATCACCTGTCCCTCACGACCCCGGGGTTTGTTGCCATAACCACCGAGTTCCCTCCCTTCTATCGCCTCCTTCCTTACCACACTCTGGTAATTGTTCCCTGACACGTGATAGCCCCCTACTAGCCACGGAGACGGTGTTCCGAGTGCCAACAATATAATTTTTACCGAGCCGCAGGTTTTGTCCGACGGAACTATTCCGAGGCTGAACATCGAGAGCATAGTCTTCAGCTGAGGCCGTCTATGTCAAATTCTGAGACCTGTGAAACCCGTCGGCGACAAGTGTTGACCCAAAGGGATTGTGGCGCATTGTTTTCTGTAAGTGCGCGACTTTTCGCGTGGCGATACTTTGGGGGTTGATTGAGAAGGGCCTCGCCCAATTACATGAATGCCCTTGTCTTCCGGCTAAAAGGATGACCCACGGTGGTTGGTAGTTGATCGTGCCTTAGCGAGCGCATAAAATAACCTTCTTTTTTTTTTTCTTTTTTTTAAAAAAAATTGAGGCCCAGTGCCCAAGGCTCATATTAACATATGAAATACAACCCAGAAAAACGCCTTTTCCCATTAGGGTTGGAAGAGCCTTCGCCACTGCTCCAATAGAGACAGCTTCCCTACTATAAATGCTAGTCCTATCTTCTTCAGAGAATTTTAACCTTAGCTAGATCCGTCTTTTCAGCCCTTCTTTTGGGCCGCCTGTTGCTGTCCATAATATCTAGCAGTCTAGCTACTCTCTTGAACCCACCACCGTTCCCTGCCTTTCAAGGCTTCCCCCTTTTTTATCGTTTTACATTTCCATCATTCTCCCCCATACCATGCCTTGCTTACTAAACTATTTGCAAGGGGGGGGGAGGGTATGGGAACAGGTCACTTGGCCGCATTGGAGTTGCATCATCTAGCTTGGTTCAATCATTGAAGAGGAGTCTATAGTCTCCAGTTATCTCCTTGTTATCCAACACCCCCTCCTGGCTCCCTTTTTTCCCTTTCCATTCCACCTTCCCCAAACTCCCCCCCGTTCCCCCCGAGCCATTCTTTGCAGAATACTTGTATTTTTTGCTTTATTTCGTTATGAGTATGGATGTATTTGATCTGTGTTTTGACTTCCTCCCACAGTGCTGCTATATTTGTCTGGATCTGTTGTTGTATGTTCTCCGTAAATTCTGGTCCTTCCAACCTCACACTCTCCATTTCATAGGTGAAGCGGGGCCTCCATAGTGCCCACAGTACTGCGCTGCTTCCTTGCTTGAACATGTTGAAAGTGAAGTCGTCAGGCTATTCCGAGGGCCATTTTTCAAACAGCAAGGCTTTTCAGTCCCATGGCCAGGGTGACCCTGTTCCAAGCTGGTTTCAGACTTTATCCCACCATCGCCAGAGCCAGACCGCTCCGAGGCATTGAAGAAAAATGTGCTTTATTGTCTCTGGTTTCTTCCTCGATGGGAATGCGCTCGAGCATAATCTACACCAGGGGAGGGCGAGTCCTTTCTGTTCAAGGTTGGTCCTATCTATCAACCAGTTATTGGTTGGTAGGCACCTGTGTTCCATTTGCCATTGTAGAGAGGCCAGATTGGCAGGTTTTCTTTTGGTTACTTGGAACCATTTAACGTTTTTCAACGATTTTTTGCTAATGTTCAACTGTTTCATCTATCTCGCTTCCACCCGGTCCCGTAGATTGATTTTTTGTCGGAGCAGTCTGTATGTTGCTTTAACAGTAATGTTGTACAACGTCTTAGCATTGGTTATGCCCCCACCACTTGCATTCGTCCACACCCACTCCAGAGGGTCTAGGGGTAGTTGAGTTATCGACGTATCTGGGGAGAACGCCACCCATCTGTCCTTCACCCACAGAACTCTGATTCTGGAGAGTTCGTATTTTCTGACGAATTGTATCTGTTCAGGATTGGTCTTTTGGAGTGAGTTATCCTTACCTATTGTGAATATATTTACCACTACTGGTCCCTTTGGGTCACAGTACACCACATTGCCCACCTCCTTCTGATGGCCCCGAAGTAGTTCCCAGTTGGATTCTTGTATTGAGGGCCCCTTCCTCAGAATTTTCCACCAGTTCAAGGAGATGCATTCTATAAGATTTTTCAACGCCTCCTCTGGTATGTGGCAGTACCTCAATTTCTCCTTGAGTTGATCTCTTGTAATCTAGTTCCTCCTGTCTGCGTCCCAGATATCCCCTATTCTAAGTACCCCCCTTTTCACCCATCCTTTCCACGGGGAGTCCATGCAATGCCGTACTTGACCTCTCGAATTAGTTATCCTTCTATTCCCAAACAGTGGTTGTCGGACCACCTCTTCCCATTTTTATGGTTGGGTTTTGTTCGGTAGGGGAAGGTCCCGCCATATTTGTAGAAGTGTTGGCCAGAAGGGGTCATTGCGCAGGTCCTTCCTTGCCTCTTGTCCTGGTGAATCAACTAAAGAATTTCCTTGTCGAGACCATCGCCGTGGGATTGGCAATTCTTTGTTTTTAATCCATGTGAGTGGGTTAATGTAGGCTAGTGTTTCCGGGGTTAATCTTGAAATCTCTTATAAGGCTAAGTCTTTCCATGGGATATGTGGGCAGAAGAGCAGGCGCTTAAGCCATTGTATGGCCAGGGCCTTGGCCTGTATTGTCGGGTCAATAATGTCGAATCCCCCTTTGCTTTGGGTTGGATAATCGCCTGCCATGCAACTCTGCTGAGCACATTGTGTTTTTCGTGATCCCCCCTCCATAAAAAAACGACTAACTGTCGTCGGAGGGCTCTCAGGGCGGCCTTGTCTAGCCCCCTAATGGTCGATTTGTACCACAGGGAGGCGAGCACGACGTTGTTAATGACCAGGGTTCTGCCAATCAGTGAGGTATGTTTGTCTCTCCATAGTGCTAGCTTTTACAGGGCAGGCCTGGTTATCCATTCGTTGTTGGATGGTGGTCTGCCAGTGGCTGTCAATGAGACTCCCAAGACTCTGATTGGGGCTTCTTGCGGTAATCATCTAACGTTCGGTTGTTCCAGGGGTCTCCTTCCTTGATGGTGGATCCACCATCCAGAGTCCCATTCCCCCAATTGACTCTCATGTCCGATAAGGTACAAAAGCGGTCCATCATGTGTTGGACTCCTTCCATCGACTCCCGGGTTGCATCTACCATGAGGGTCAGATCATCCGCAAATATAGAGTAAACCGGGATAGCTTCTTTAGGGATTGAGGATATATGTATTCTTTGAATGTCCTTATGGGTTCTCAGATTTACTGCCAACGCTTCCGTGATTATTACAAATGGATCCCCTTGTCTTACTGATATTTGCAGGTTAATCGGCGGTGTCAAGTTACCGTTTACCATGACCCTAATTGTTGCATTTTTATGAAGGATTTGCACCCAACGTCTGAATCTGGCTCCGAAATTAAATTTTTTCAAGCATTTGTCTAAGAATATCCAATCCACGTGATCGTAGGCCTTTTCAAAGTCAATGAAGATGATTGCAGCGTTCCGTTTAGACTGTCTTGCTAGCTTAATCACCTCATTAACTAACAAAATATTGTCCTGGATGTTTCTGCTTTTGATAAATCCTGTCTGGTTTGGATGTATGATATCTTCCATTACGGATAGACGGCTTGTTAATGCCTTTGCCACCAACTTGTATACCACTGTAAGAAGTGTGATTGGTCTATAGTTCCTTATATTCATCTTTGCTCCTTTTCTGTAAAGGAGTGTTAAAACCCCTTGGCCTACAAATTCCCCTGTTCGGCCTTCCTCCCACATTGCATCATAATATCTCATTAGGTCTTCCGAAATGTCCTCCCACATTGCTTCTCAGAATTCCTTGGGAAAACCATCTCTACCCGTTTTTTTTTTTCCCTTTTTCATAAACATCAGCGTTGTTCATACCTCACCTTTTGTAAGAGGTCTTTCTAATAGTTCTTTTTGTTGCTCTGTCAGTGTTCCGGTGAGGGGGAGCAGAAACTCATCAATTTCCTTCAACCTCTGCGCCTCTGGTTGGGGCCCACACTCTGATGTGAAGAGGTTTGAAAGAAGTCCTTTGCTATTTTTGTGCATGCTGCTGTCGATGTAAATAGTGGGCCTTCGTGAACGTTTGGGTCCTTCAAGGCTTCTATAGTCGATCGCCCAAGTTTGGTCTTGGCCATTGCGAACAATCTTGTGTCCATGGTTCCTTTCGTGTTGTGTTTGTGCAACTTTCCCCGGATCCTAATGCTCTGCCATCAGTGTTCCATTCGTTGCAGGATCTGGGTTTCTAACATTTGCATCTCGTTGGTTATTCCTGTCAGCCTTGTGTCGGTACTCCTCTCATCTTCTTGTTGTTGAAGATGTTGCAATCTATGTCGAAAGTCCCATCTCTTATGCGTTGCGTTAGGCTGCGAACAGTTTTGAGTATTCGTTGCACTTACGGCCCAGGAATGCCAGACCGTTATTGAACCATAGTATATTGTCTTGGATTCAACCTTTTTCGTTGACGCCAATAGGCCCAGACTTCTTTCAGATAGGTCTTGAACTGGTCTATAGTCAACAGAGACGTGTTAAGTTTGTAGAATCCCCTCCCTTGATCTGGCTTCTTCCGGAATGAGAAGATGGTCATACATATTGCATGGTCTAGCCCCGGGTGAGGGCTGCATGGGAATATTTTTGTCATTTGCAGAGCCCCTTGCAATTCTTCTGAGATTAGAATTTGGTCAATGCGTGATTTTGACATGTTCTCTATTTGGTTTTTGTGAAAGCAAGTGAAACTGCGTCGGGTAGGGAATGTTTGTCTGAACGCGTCTATGAGGTGGAGAGTTTATATCAGATCTGCTATGGTCTTTTCGTCGCTCTCCACGTAGAAGGGTCAGGGGGATGGGATCTTTCATCTGTCTAACCATCAGTCCGGTGCTGCATTGAAGTCCCCTGCTATTATTATTGGTATGCCAACTGACAGTTTTGTTTTTAGTTTTTCAAAGAAAAGTTATCGTTCTCTAGGCTCATTCGGTCCATATACATTCATAATGCTGACCACTTCGATTTCCAACATCGCGAGGATGTACACCCCTCTTCCCTCCTCCTGGTCCGTCTCCTAGTTGAGCGGCTCCACCCTAGACCCCGGAGGGAGCCAAATAGCCACTTCTCCACTGCCTGGTTTCGGGGCATGGGCTCAAAATGCCTGGTGTGGCCAAATCTCTTTATGCACATGATTGTGTTCCGGGGTGTCTTCCAAATGAGTTTCTTGTAGGCATACGACATCCGACCAATCCCTTCCTTCTAGCCCTCTCAAGAGCTCCATGATCGCCTTCCATTTAGTTAGTTTTGCAGATGTTAGTCCATTTACGTTTAGTGACCGCAAATCTAGGTCTGCAGTTCATTTGTTGAGCTTCCATTGTTTGTCCTTGTTGTACAACGCGTCAATCACATTCATTTCTTATATCTCTCTTCCTTTAAATTGAGATTGGTTGTTTCTTCTTTCTTTTTCTTTAAAATGGCAACGATGGCTCTTTGTCCAGTGGGCCTCCCTTCTGCAGGATGTCGTTTGTCAATAATTTTATTAAAAAGGACCTGATGTCTTCTTCTGACCAAGGATCACAAACTTTAATCTTCAGTAATTGCAAGTCCATTATCATTCCCTGGCTAAACCAGCGTAGACCCTCTACTTGTGTCTTCTCATATCTCAAGTATACATCTTTAGCGGACAACCTGTGCTCGTCGTACGAGATCACTTGAGGAAGGAGGCACCCTATGAGAGACGTCTTGAGTTAGTTGGGCTATATCTGATGTTAAGAGTGTGAGGCCACCTCCCCATGCTGAGAGAGAGAGAGGAGAAATGTCGATCGACCTTTCATAGTGATTTCCCCGTGAGTCGCCCTCGGTGGTACAGAGAGGCCTATTTCCCAGGAGTTTTCCCCATGTCTGACTGGTATCAGGATTAATCTTTTTTCCAGTGGTGTGTTTATTATCCTTCCTTTGTCAAGCAAGTGACAATTTTTTTTCTAGCGTTTACTTGTGAGGTTCAGATCCGAAGGATTTGGAGGGGGGATGTCCTTCAGTAGTTTTTCAGGTTTTCGTTGTGTGGGTATTTAAGGTTGTAAGGCGGTCAGTGCCAAACACAGATTGTTCCCCTCCTCTTTCGTCTGTTCCCCATCCTCCTTCTTTCCCTTTATCTCCCCTTCTTCCGTCAGCCCTGTTTTGTCCCCGCCACTCCCCTCCTTTTTCGCTTGTGCCCCTTCCTCCTTCTTCCCTTCTGTTCCTCCTTCCGTCGGCCCTCTCCTTGATTCCAGATTCTCTATTTCCCCCCGTTTCTTATTCTTTGTTTTGTCGTTTGCTGTGTTCTCTGTCTCTTGGTTTTCTTCTTTCCTTTCCTCCTGGCTTCCTTTCTTCTCTTGTACCTTTTCTCTTCCTTCTCCTGTGCTAACCTGTGTTTGTTGTTTTGAGTTAGTCTCCTCTGCTTTGGCCGTATCAAGGTTTTCCTTTGTATTATGTGAGGGGATTATGGTCGGGTCGTGCCTCCCTTCTTCGAGGGTGCCGCTCTCGGCCGGCTGAAAGCGATTGAGGACAATGGTGAGTAGTTTTTGGTAGGTTTTCGGCCAGTTCGTACCATTTGGCAACCCGTTCGTTGTTTTCAAGTAGTAGGATCAAAGCCATGTATGTGTTATCCCAAAATTTTTTATTCATGCCCTGGTATTTGATCTGCAGGTTGTCCAACAGCCAGTTTGCCAACTCCTTAGTCTGTCTCCTGATGTATTATCTTCGTTGCCAACTCCCTATGTGTACAACGTCTTCTATTTCTATTTTCGGGGGGTAGGTGGGGGGGGGGCATCTGGGATAACCTCTACTTCCATCGGGGCCATGCCAAAAGAGCTCGCAAACGCATCTTTCTTTCCTCTGTTATTATCAGGTTGGGCGGCACCAGTTCCAATATTCATGTCTGTCTGTTCTGTTTTTTTCCTTTTTAATACTCGCCATCTTTTGCCCTCCCCCCCCCCTTTCTGACCGTGTTGTCGGTTTCCTGTTGTTAGGTCGTCTCCCGCTGCTGGTCCCTTCACTAATTATTTTTGTTCATTCTGCGCGTTCCCTTGTTGTGGCTGTGTCTGCCCAGTTTGTTGGGTCTTTGGGGAGGTGTGGCTTCTGCTGGCTGGGGGGGGTATCCCCACTCCCCTGGGGGATATGCCGGGCGGCCTGGTTTACCCCCTAGTTTGCTATCGGTCGCTCCCTGTCCCCGTCGGGGTGTTTAGTCATTCGGTGGTTTGGTGGCCCTACATTGATCTCCCCTGCCCTCCCAAATCCATCCCTTAGCCTTTCCTTTTGCGTCCAGGTCATCCAAATATACCCAACCATCATACCCCGGGTCTACAATACACCATCTATTCGGCCTATGAGGATCTCATTGCAGCTTGCCTGCTGATGGTCGAGTGTTGTTTGGGTGCAGTGGGCATGCTGATTCTGTGCACAGGTGACCGTAAGCTCTGCACCTAGAGCACCAGGGTCGGAATCTGTGCGCAGTATGAATTTGGTGAATTTCCCCCCCCATTTTAAATGGGATGATGTCATTGATAAAGAAAGGTTGACCCCTCGGGAGGTCCAGGGCTGGCATTACATAATCATCCCTTTTGGTTACATACGATGGGAGCGGGTCAATGAAATCTACAATCATGTATTGCTGTGCCAGGTCGTGTATAAATGTGGCCTGTACTTCTACCAGGACGTGCCTCAGTTTGACCCAGAAATAGTCTCTCATCATTTGCTTTTTTTTTCCCTCCGGGGTGAGTTTTTTGGGTTGCCATGGGTAGATGCGTACCTCTGACCTTTCCCATCGAAGTCTTCTCCATCCATCCGTTCGTTGTTTATCTTGTATAAACAGACTCAGAATTGTGAAGACGGTTGATGAAAGGGGCTGTATCAGGAAAAATTCCTGGACCGCTTCAGGGCCCTTCATTTCCTCCAATCTTTTGCAAATCCACCTGATTTTGTCATTGACCGATTTCTGTGCAATTTCTCCCTGAAACACCCAAATACTAGCATGTTTGGTGTATGCTTGGTCCCTTTCTTCTAGTCTTTCAGTTGGGTAGGTTTTCATCATAGTTTTTCGTCCCCCTTGGTCTATCACCTAGCTTTCCGACCGAAGGAGGAAGAGGGTGAGGAAATATGCTCGTGCCGACGAGAGATTTTTCAATGTCACTTTCAGGTCCTTTGTCGTCCTTTGGTGAGAGTCTGTCATGGATTGTTTAATGGTTAAGGTCTTCTCCTGCATTGTATCCCTCACCCGTTGTGCCCATGAGGGTCTTGCTTCCTCTTTTGTTGAATTTTTTTTCTTCTTCTTCGGATTCTCCCTTTCTTACCCGCCTCCTCTCTTACCTCTTCCTCGATTAACATTTCATCCCCTGTGGTGACCATCCTCTCCACTTCTACCCCCCCTTCACTCTCCGTTCCCTCTTTTTGGTCTTACCGGGGTATTCTTTCCTCCCCTTCCCCTCTTGTTTCATCTCTTGATCATTAGGGGCATCCTAGTATCCGTCCAGACATTCTGGTTGATTCGAGTTTTTTGGGTGGCCTGATCTGTTGCTACGGTTGAGGATGTGATGCCATCGGTGTGGGTTGACTTGAGGATGTGTTGCCATCGAGTGTGGATTGACTTGTTGGGGATAAGAGGAGTTTCCGGATGGGCGGCCGTTCATACGGAGTATTAGATATTTGTCTGCCCAGGGTATGTCTCATAGCACCATGGAAGAAAATCAGGGCGTTCGCACCTTTGGCCTTCGAATATCTATCTTATTATCAACGCTTCCTTCCTAGGTGTTTGCGGTTATTACTTCCTTGCCGCAAAAAAATATTGACAGTTAATTAATTGAAAAATTGACTCGGCAAGGGGCGGGGAGGGAGGTTGAGGTTGTGGGAATGGTTGGGTGGACGTACACCTGCTCGTCGTTGCTCTTAGTCTTCTGGGAACCTTCCTTCCTTACTCGTCTCCACCAACCTCGTGTGGTTTTACCTTCCTTCCTTCCTCGCTGTCTTGTATTCCCCTTCGTTGTTGATTACCTATGGTTCCGGGTCTTCCCCTTCTCTGGTTATGGTGAGCTTCCTCCTTGCCACGCTGAATTTTCTCGCAGCGTGCGCTCCCTTCTTCGTGCCTCAACTACTCTGCCCTTCTTTTTCCTGTCTTCAATTTATCCTTTTCTGTCTCCGCGCGGATCACTTCTCCAGTTGTGTTGTCGCGGTTCCCCGCTCATTCATCTCCACTTCCACTCCACAATTGTTATTCATGGATCGCCACGCACCCACACACCCCGGTTCCGGTCTCGTCCCGACGTGCCACTTCCTCCCTCGTGTTCCAGTTGCTTTGCCACGTGGCGGTGTCTTTTTGTGTCAGACTCTGCTGTCTCCAATCTATCCTCTCGTGTTCCAACGCATATCTCTTCTCCAATTGTGTTGTTGTGGTTCCGCACTCTTCAGTCTTTCCCACACTCTCCAGCCCTGTCTAGGGCTCTCTCCACTTCCACTCCACAATTGTTAATCGCGGATTGCCATGCACCCACATGCCTCGACTCCGGTCTCTTCATGACGTACCACTTCCTCCCTCGTGCTCCAGTTGCTTTGCCACGTGGCGATGTCCTTCTGTGTCAAACTCTGCTGTTTTCAATCTCTCCTTTCCTATTCCAGCTCTCGATCTTGCATGCTTCGCTAACTTTTCATCTGACGTGCAATTCCGGTTCCACACTGCAACCCTTCACACACACTTCGACCTCATCAAAGGATCTCTCCACTTGACTCCACCAGTGTCAGCCATAGGTGCCAAGAGGCAAAATGGCAGCGGCTATGGAGTCCCACGTGGAACCCCTTTCCAGAGGTCAAGCCACAACACATATCAACCCGTGACGTGGTGAGGTCCAACACAGATGTCTCACCGCGCGTGTGCTTCAGTCATGTTGATGCGCTCGAAAGCACACCCCAAGCCTCATTCCTTCTCGATGCAGAACCCTTCCGGATGCACAACCCAATCTCCAGCACGACTAAAAGTTGAGGCACAACAAACTCTTTCTGTGTGTGTGTGTGTGTGTGTGTGTGTGTGTGTGTGTGTGTGTGTGTGTGTGTGTGTGT
>BFEA01000563.1:961312-981593 GCA_003427395.1 Chara braunii | reverse complement strand
GTGTGTGTGTGTGTGTGTGTGTGTGTGTGTGTGTGTGTGTGTGTGCGTGTGCGTGCGTGCGTGTGCGTGTGCGTGTGCTTGTGTGTTTTAGATTTTCCCCACAACAGCCCCAATTGCACCCAGGTGAATAGATTCAGAATCAAAGCAGTCTTTGTCCTATTGCAGACAACGAGAGCATTGGAGATGTCCAACATATTAAAGCAATTTTGTAATTAGACAGTTTTTTGGTTGTCCTTGGGTACCCCTTTCATTGTTCTTGCAGCTCCCCTTTTACTGTGCCTCTTACGCTCAAGGCTGCCCACGTTGGTTGTGATTGAGCGGCAGCTGCCCACATCCCCATCTGCCTTCACGGCCCACTTGCACGTGATTTCAGGAGGCAGAGTAAAAGGGAAGGTATGCTCCTGTGCATCTCCTAAGAGCTTCATACTCCTGTTCATTTCACTTCAGATCTTCAGCTTATACAGTCTTTGTGTCCGTCCTTCATGTTCATACTTCCATTCATTTCATTTCTGATCTTCATATCCTCTGTTCTCTTAATGATGCTCATTCGTATGTATTTGTTAGTAGTACAAGGGAAGTGGAGGGGAGGGTGAAGGGTAAGGGGTAGAAGGCGGAGTTCTCTAGGAGTATGCGTGTGTGTGTGTGTGTGTGTGTGTGTGTGTGTGTGTGTGTTCGTCTGTGTGTTTATGTGTGTGCGTGTCATGTACCATACACACAAGCATGACTGTGCCAGACTGTTTCGTCCGACTTTCACCGGCTCATCAGGAGGTTTTTCCCCAACAGTCTGCCCAGGATGCATTTGACTGATGGATAAGGACACGTCACCCAGAGTAGGCGATGCCCCTGCTAAAAGCGGTCGACTTTACTCAGACAAACCCCGCGATGCATTTGTCCAATGGATAAGCACTCGCACCATCACCCAGAGCTCACGATTCCCCTGAGAAAAGTGGTTGACTGACACCAACCCTCTTTGTTTGTGTAAGTCTTGGTTTCGTGGGCCAAGAGTGATTGATTGCCGTTAACTTGATTGATTGCCGTTAACTTAAAAGAGTGCCATTGTTGTTAAGCAGGTCCTGTAGTGTAAGAATGGAGTACTCGACATCCAATCTGTTTTGCATTTTCTGTCTGCTGCAAAACATGCGAGCAGCTGTAACGCTGGGCACGCATCTTGGAGCATTTTGTATGAGAAATTAGGCAAAGAAGAAATGATTGGGAAGTGTCAGAAACTCCTTCCTGACTGCACCGACCCTACTCCCCACGCTGCCCTGAATTTGCTTTACCTCAGGCGTTGTGGATTCTGGTCGTCGATTCAAGTGAGCTGTCACTTCGTGGGCTCGCATTTGGGTTATTCTACAACCACAATATGATGGAGGTTTTCTTCAGAAAAAAAGGTACGAGACAGAGAGCTCTTAGCAGCTGATCAGGTGGATTGCTCTCTCCTCTCTCTCTCTCTCTCCATCTATCCATCTCTCTGTGTCTCCGTCTCTCTCATTATCGCGCGTGCGTGTGCAAGGCGGCTGAAACCTTTAATGGCAGGGGGTCGTGCAGACTCCCCCCCCCCTCTCTCTCTCTCTCACGCCCCGATCGATCAATCAATCCTGGTAGTTCATGCTGCAAGACATACCACCTCGATCGAATTGAGAGAGAGAGAGAGAGTAGACCTGCTTTTTCTCCCCAATGCCACAACGACCGATCGAGCGGTTGCCATGTCTGAGCCAAGTAGCTCAGCGTAGAGGAGCATAGATTACCGACTCTCTCTCTCTCTCTCTCTCTCTCTCTCTCTCTCTCTCTCTCACGCCCGGGCAGTAGACGTCGTTGTCAGACTCGATTCCCTCCTTGGGACCAGTTAGTCTGATTGGAGGGGGCGGGTCGTCATAGCAGGGGAGCATCATACACGCAGGTTGTCATAACATCGTACAAAAGTCGCATGCGGCAAATTAGCAAAGTTGAGCATCGTAGAGCTCTCTCTCTCTCTCTCTCTCTCTCTCTCTCTCTCTCTCTCTCTCTCTCTCTCTCTCTCTCTCTCTCTCTCTCACGCACAGTAGACATCGTTGTTAGACATGATTCTCTAATTGGGGGCAGTTAGTCTGATTGGAGGGGGCGGGTCGTCATAACAGGTGAGCATCATACAAAAGTCGCGGGTCGTCATAACATCGTACGAAAGTCACAAGCGGAAGCTTAGCAAAGTTGAGCGATGTAGAGGTCTCTCTCTCTCTCTCTCTCTCTCTCTCTCTCTCTCTCTCTCTCTCTCTCTCTGTGGCGCACGTGCGCACGGGGCATGTGCAAGGCGGCGGAAACCTTTAGGGGCAGGGTGTGGTGGAGAGGGGCAGCCGCACAAACTCTCTCTCTCTCCCTCTCAGTAGACGTCGTCGTTAAAATATTTCATTTTAGGTGCCCTTTCCTCTGGGATTTTCTTATTCGGTTGTTCTATGATTTATGGATTTACAGGAGTGACCAATTTTGAAGAATTAGCCAAAATTTTGACTGGTTATGAAATGACTTTTTTTGGGACTCAGTCGAGTGGTATTTTCATGATTCTCTCCTTGGGGGTGGTTAGTCTGATTGGAGGGGGCGGGTCGTCATAGCAGGGGAGCATCATACAAAAGTCGTGGGTCGTCATAACATCGTACAAAAGTCGCGCATCGTTATAAAATCGTACAGAAGTCACACGCCGAAGATTAGCATAGTTGAGCACCATAGAGCTCTCTCTCTCTCTCTCTCTGTGGCGAGCATGCTCATGGGGCATGTGCAAGGCAGCTGAAACCTTTAGGGGCAGGGGGTGATGGCGAGGGGCAGCTGCACAAAACTCTCTCTCTCTCTCTCTCTCTCTCTCTCTCTCTCTCTCTCTCTCTCTCTCTCTCTCTCTCTCTTGTGCGCGCGCGCACAAGTAGTACTGGATGTAGAAGCCTTGTCAAACTTCATTCTCTCCTTGGGGGCAGTTTGTCTGATTGGAGGGGGCAGGTCATCACAGCAGGGGAGCATCATACAAAAGTTGTGGGTCTTCATAACATCGTACAAAAATCACGCGTAGAACAGTCAAGCATTGTAGAGCTCTCTCTCTCTCTCTCTCTCTCTCTCTCTCTCTCTCTCTCTCTCTCTCTCTCTCTCTCTCTCTCTCTCTCTCTCTCTCTCTCTCTCNTCTCTCTCTCTCTCTCTCTCTCTCTCTCACACACACACACACACACACACACACACACACACACACACACACACACACATCCTCGTAGTTCGAAGTGAACAAAGAAAAGAAAGGAACAGACATCAATAAAAAAGTAGAGTTAACTCACCGTCACTCGTCATAGCATGGTCGTCTGAAAGTCTCGACGCAATGCACTGCTCAGCGTCCAACCTTCAGGATGCGGAGTCCAACCTCCAGAAGTAAAAAAGCTTAGTGTGTAAGACTAAGCCAGACTGTTTCGTCAGACTTCCACCGACCCATCCGGAGGTTAGACAAGTCCATAAGAAATAGCATCACTAAGCCAGACTGTTTCGTCAGACTTCCACCGACTCATCAGGAGGTTGAACCCCGACAGTCCGCCCAGGATGCTTTTGGCTGCTGGATAAGGACTCACCGTGTCGTGTGTGTTTGTCGGGTCTCGTGTGTGTGTATCCACTTGCGAAGTCGAAGTCAAACATGGTAACCTAGAGTAGAGTAGTACAGTCCAAGTCGAGCGTAGTAACATACAATAGGAAGTGGAAGTCTATAGTGCCAAGTAGAGTAGCGTAGGGGTCGGTCTTTATCACGCCGTAGGTTTCGCTCGCGTTGGTTACATAACCCCACCCACGTGTACCGTTCAGATATGGCCTGGCCTGGGGAGTACCACCTGCGGCAGTACTACCGTGTCGGCCA
Source organism: Chara braunii (assembly GCA_003427395.1). NCBI lineage: Eukaryota > Viridiplantae > Streptophyta > Charophyceae > Charales > Characeae > Chara > Chara braunii. The sequence goes on along the minus strand of BFEA01000563.1, from coordinate 977,743 downwards.
AAAATTGGCCTGGGGAATGCTGCGCACGGCACTACCGGGCCAGGGCCTGCCAGCCCAGCGATCGTCTTCGATACTCATGCAATCTGGACCATGCGGTACAACGCCAACGATGGACCAGATTGCGAGTTGATGACATCGAAAACGATCACCAGCCCATCTGGACCGTCGTGCACCAAGGAATCTGAGGGCCCAGATCGGCTGCTGGTCACAGGCCCCCAAATAGCGATTGTTATATATGTAGTGATTGCAGCAAACACATACGTTGCATCCAGGCGAGTGTCATCAAGCTGTACTCATCGTGACAGCAATATTGATGCACCAACAAAGTCGCGGCAAAAAAACGAGCTGGAGAGAGTTTGTCCTCCGACAAAAATACCTATTAATGCACTGCGTAAACTAGTCCACCTTCCCTCTCAGGATAAACAAAGCAACTCAGCCATTCATTTCTTCTGTGAGAAGGACTCCCAAAAGGACATGCAGAAGGGGCCAGCAACAAGCTGTGAATCACACAGCCCTGTCACAGACATGTTCTCAAAAGAAGGACATGGCATTATGAACTTCGCATACAAACATTGGCTGAAGGTGCGAAAACGAGAAAAGAAAAAGAAGACGTAAAGAAAAGAAGAGGTAAATCTTTGGCCGCCAACTTACATTCTTTGGCATCCAAATCATTGGCTTGTCCATGTGTACTCTCTTTGCACTGCTTCCTGCTCCTCATACTTGGGTTCTCGCGAGCTCACATTTCATCGCTTTCCGGAGGAGGAGGAGGTTATGACAGCGAGATGACACCGAAACATGTCGGCCTTCCTTGTGAAGCCCTCATTCTCCAGTTACTGGTGCCGCATGCAGATCATGATGTTTTGTCAGTTCCCGTTTCGCAGGCACACCCATTGCTCATCACTCCCATGCAATTATAATCATGACGCCATCGAGGACAGACTCTTTTGGCAAAGAGCCCCTAATTGAAACTTATTTATAGAACAAATGGGCTCCGCAGCAACAGCGACTGAAGCAGCCAACAAGAGAGCCGTGGACACTGACAACTAAAGCATGCAGTCAAAAACCTCCACCAAGCAACCATAATCTTCATAAAAAACAGAGACGGTACGCACCCGATCCACTACGAACCTGAGCCAGAGAAGAGCAACTTCAAGACAACGACATCCAGTAGAAAGCTGAGACAGAGCAGGGCACTTCAAAAAGAGTTTCAAGACAACATCTAAAGGCCAGAAAACGATCCTACCCCCGATCTACGAATCACTAACACCATCCCTCCGATCATCATTTTCCATAAAGCCTCAGCGGCATTTTATGCAAACACCCCTGCGGGGCCCTTGAACACATACACCAATGTGATCCCTTCCCCAGAACTAACCCATGCAGAGTCCCCTTAGTCACTTCACCCACAACCCCACCCCACCCCCCCACCCCCCCTCCCTCTCCCTGGTGCAACACAAAGACAGGCAGACAACACCCTATCCCCAGCCACAGGCAAATTACTCTGCAGGTAGAGGACAGTCAGCACTATGGAGAACTAGGGAGAACTAGGGAGAACTAGAGAGAACTAGGGAGACAGCAGCCACATGCAAATCACGCTGCCTGTAGCGGACAGTCAGCTCAGGTCACTGACCGAAGAGCTTTCTTGGTTCCAAGGCTCCCGACCTGTCCCCTCTTGTTCAAGACGAGGGAGAATAGTAATCACTTCAAGTTCAGGACGAGGGAGAATAGTAATCACTTCAAGATAGAATTTTCTCCCTTTGACCCCTCCCTGCCACATGTGGTCGGTCCAGTTCTGCTGTGTATAACTTCATTCAGGGATAATGATATACAGAAGATCAGGTTTTCATGTAGCACGAAGAGACAGACAACTTCAAGCGGCATCCCACCACTATTAATTACTCACCAGTGCGAGTCAAGATGCTGCTGGACAGAGCATGCGAGATTCCAGAAGGCACAGATATCTCCCTTCGCACAGCTCAGCAAGCCCACTCATAGACATTCCGGAATTACTACTACAACGACACTTGTCTCATGGCGAACATCTTCAGGAATAACAGAGCTATGTGAGAAGATATTTTCTGCTCCTTGCCCTCTCCCCCATTTTCTCCCTTTTATCCCACCGTACTAGAGCCACCTCCATCTCCGTGTTCGCCGCCTTTCAGCAGTAAATGCAGCCCCACAAGCAGCAGGTTGGACTTGTGTCGGTCGCACCGGCCCTCGAGAGACCCAAGACGTAACCCTGAAGAAGTCATCAGAATTTATCTCGGTTGTGCCAGAATCAGTCCTCTGGAAGATTTGCAGCAAGGTCAAAATAGTGTGCCACACCAGCATCAGCAAGGAACTTCCGCGCTGCAGCTTCGGAGTGGCTTTGCTGCATCACGAACTTCTCAAAACTTGCCCTTGCAACACTACCCTGAGAACAGTACGCAGCACTCACAGGCATAGACAGTCATTGGCAAGCATCCGCACATCCAGAAGAATATTGACACACACACAAGAATATTGACACTCACACACACACACACACACACACACACACACACACACACACACACACATGCACACAACACACACGCACGCACGTATGTTTACATACATGGATGCACCCATGCACCCACCCACCCACACATAACCACACCCATACACCCCCACACTGACACCCATACACCCCCACACTGACACCCATACACCCCCACACTGACACCCACACACAGACACACAGATGTGCACACCCATGTCCAGAGTAACATGCGGCCCGACAACACCATACCCCAGGCAGCCCCAGACAAACAAAACACAACCAAGCCATCATGTGAGGCCATCAGCGCAAATGCTTTCAATTAAGATCCAAATTGTGTTTAATAAACTTTAATGTTGTTTCAGGAGTAGGAGCATGGTGCGGTGGAATACACGAAATGGTAAGGCAGGACTGAAGGGGAATGCTTTCGCAGTTGCTTCAGCTGATGGCCTTGTTACACCGCCACTACACGGCCCCAGCCTTGTGGAGATTTTATCGCCATCTACTCCGAGAATCTCAACGCCTCAGGCCTACCAGACCACAATGGCTGGAAGAGCCAGCCAAAAAAGGAAAAAAGTGCACTGCTTGCAGTTTGGAAAAGCTTGGGGCGCAGCGCAGCACCTCCAGCCCCGGGTGTGCCAATGGTTTCAGCAGTGAAGTCACAGGTAGTAGAAAGGGGACTGGGAAAACATGCTCGTGGAGAGTGTATGCAACAAGTCTGACGCTATGTCAGATCATTTGACCTATATTTCTCAGCTTCGAACAGAAAAGCAGCCATGCGCATTGAGCACACACACGACAACTCAGATTGGGCTATCAGGAGCTTAAAGAAAAGAGATTGAATGTGGACCCCATAACGACAAGACACCAAAGCATACCTGCCAGGCCAAAACACACTTGTTTTCTTTCCTCAGTTCACCGCCCTCATCATCCTTCTCATCGGAGGCAGCATTCCAATTGATACGCCTGAGCATGAGCTTCCCATATCGTTTTATGGACTTCGCACCTGCAAACGAAAAGGCAAGCAGCAGCTATCTTCAGTCCAACAGGATACGACAGACCTTCACAACCCATCTTGACCAAACCAAAAGTAAGAACAGCAGTGAAGCCGTTGCATTTCTCACCATGCCACTTATATATCACTCGAGGCATATAAACCTGTTGAGCGCCAAGACCTGCGAGATCACCGATCGACTTGTTGCATTTCACTGTGCCAACATGTATGTCACCTGAGGCACATAAATCCATCAAGCACCAAGACTTGCAATGCAACAAGCGGCTATTTCTTACCAGCTCGGCCTACTTTTCATCACCATGAACCTGAAGCCAGGACTATCTCATATACGGAAAACATAATCTGAAATCATGTAGTATCATTACTATCGTCCCCCGCACCATACAAAGAGTTGAAATTTACGAATCACACCCAAAGCCACCCATATCCGATCTTCACCCAAGATACAGACAAAGCTCGTCGATGGACTGACCGAGTCCTAGTAGTATCATTACCAGTCATCCTCCACACCGTAAAGAGCTGAAACTTACGGAGTCGCATCCTCCCAAGTGGCCCATGTCCTATCTTCGACCAAGATGTGGAGAAAGGGCATAGATTGATCTCTTCGGCTGGGTGACGCATTTCTACCACCACTAGGAAAAGAAAGGCAGAAGGTGTCACAATTCACCTTACTATCAAATTATTATTATAGCAAGTATTCCTGGATTGCCGCTCCGCTATCCCTAAACCCTGGACCTGACGAGACCCTATCTAGTTTGCATATAGTCAAACAAATCATCCTGTCAAAGCGACCTAATAGCACAAGAAATAGCGCAAGAACACAAATGAAGGTTCCCGCACATTGTAGCACGTGCATATGCCAAATTCCACCAGGCAAAAGCCACACGCGATTTAAAAATCAAACACCCAAAGAAACGCTGAAGTGCAAAAAGAACTGGAATCAGGGTTGCACCCCCCGACGGTCAGCGGCCCGTCAAGGGAGGGGAGCAATTTACGTGATAAGCTGTTAAGAACTCTCTGTCTCGTACCATTTTTTTCTGAAGAAAACCTCCATCATATTGTTTGGATCGGTAAAGGAAACATGGTTGTAGAATAGCGCAAATGCGAGCCCGCGAAGTGGCAGCTCACTCGAATCAACGACCATAATCCACAACGCCTGAGGTAAAGCAAATTCAGGGCAGCGTGGGGAGTAAGGTCCGTGCAGTCAGGAGGGAGTTTCTGACACTTCCCAATCATTTCTTCTTTGCCTAATTTCTCATACGAAATTCTCCAAGATGCATGCCCAGCATTACAGTGGATGGTTGATTTTTTTTTGTTTTGTTTTTTTTTTCCCGGACTGGTCGGCAGACCGCCGACCGGTCGGCCCTACTGGTCGGCTGCAATACGGTCGCCGGTCAGGGTCGGCGGTCGGCAGAGATGCAACCCTGACTGGAATCATAAAGACATGCAGACAACACCACCCAGTCCCCATGCTTCAAGGATGGCTGGTAATAGAGGTGATTGCCTTGTTCCCTGCCACATCTCTGTAACAAGGTTTCATGACCAATCCATCAACCCTTGGCGCTCACTCCACTACTCTCAGAATGAGCAAAACGAGAGTGAATCTTCCGCTAGAACATGGAAAGATGCACCGCCATGATTATTGTCTTTTGTGCATGTCGAGAGTAGTGGAGTGAGTCTCATCATCAGCACACCTTCAGTCACACACATATCACGACAGGAGTTGTGGTAATTGAATAACAAGTTCGACAAACAGGAAGTCAGTCTGCAAATTGAAAATGAGACCCCAGTCACAGGCACAAGCACGATCATCGCATGAATCGAGGTAGCTGATGAAAAAAACAACTACCAGTTCCATACAGCTCAGACCACCCAGAGAAACACGAATAGAAATCATACGGAAGGTGTGAATCACTATGCTCGCCTTCCGCCTATGAGTCCGGCATCATGACAAAACAAAGAGAAGAGAGAAAAGTGATCTCACCTCCCTCCACAACAACAATTGAGAAGCTCGATGTCATGACCGCACAGCCCGTCAAACGATTTTCCTGTGCGTTGATGTCAACCTTGAACCGTGCTTGTGGATTCGACATGTCATTCACTCTGCACATCACGCCAGACGATCAAAAGAGAATGATGTGCAAATAATGTCAATCCAAGTTCAGACATAATAAGGCGCTAGCACAACCTGAAACAAAAACTGAAGCAAGGAGAAACCACAGGCCTTGTTTAACAGACAAGAAAGACGAAGAATTGGAAACAACCATTGAATACTTCCCCTGAGAACACTGATGCCATCCAGTACACAAGTCCTTTCCATCCTTTCTCGCCATCCAGTACACGAGTCCTTTCCATCCTTTCTCTCCACTGGACGCGCAAGGATTCAGTACAGAACCAACAACTTCACAAATTAACAAAAGCCAAAAGAAGGCCTAGCTCAGTTGGGACACCCCTAACCCGTTGAAATACGGACCCAAGTTCAAATCCAGAATCAGATTCTAGATTACCTTGGGCCGGTCAGCTCTATCTCAAGGCATTTGCCCTTTCAAAAAAACAGAAGGCGACCTTCACAAAAACAAGAACGCATGGACAAATGTCATACGGTTGAGGCCACAGCATCAGGCCGGGTGATCAAAGTAGAGTGGAGTGCAAATAATGGCGGAGTCGCCTGGTTTATGGCGCCGCAGCGACTCGTCACTAAACTCACCTGACTCCCGTTTGTAACTCACAAACACTTGTCGTATTGTCAGGTCCGCCTGGCTGGTTTACCCTATATAGCATATAGCTACAATATTAGAAGATTGTGGTATGTAAAACCATGATTTCGAAAATTTGAAGTCCAAACATCCAATATTGCATTCTCTCTCTGTGTGTGTGTGTGTGTGTGTGTGTGTGTGTGTCTCTCTCTCTGTGGCGCGCGCGCGCATACACACACACAAGGAGCAGCGCATAATGCGGCAAAAACAGAGCAATCGCAGAGATGAAAATACACACCTGTAAACGGAAACAATTGTCTCGAGTGTGTTGTCATCAAACAGTTTCCGTTCTTTTTTCTCCCTTCTCTCTGCCGGTGTGAGCTTACGAGCAAGATTACGATCATCATGTGCCTGTTGACGCTCGAGCATTTGACTTCGGACCTCCTGCTCAAGTCGTGTAGGATCTTGTGTTGCTTCTGCACCTAGCACCTTCATGAGGTTGCTCATCTTCACCTTTGGTTTTGGTGGCTCCAGCAGACCTTGCCTCACCATCTCCTGCCTCTCCTTCTCCTTCGCAAGCCTCCGTTGTGTTCGGAGCTTCTTCTGCTCCCGTTTTGTCAGCTTCAGAGGCTGAGGGGGGGGAGGTGGCGCCACCGCTGGAGGTTCAATGGGAACAGGATGCTCAACGAAGTGTGTGATTTTCTCCGCTTTGACATTAAACTCCTCCCCCGTGATGTCATCATAACTCCCGTTGGGTAGCAGTGGAGCGTCCCTGCACACCACACAGATGTTGCAACGAAATGAGGTACCTTTGTAACAGAACTTGACCGCAAGGCAATCAACGAACTGCAGCACACAGCACACATAGTCTCACGACATTTCTCACTCAGAACGAAACGAACACGAGCTGAAGAAGAAAGCCACGCCCCTCACCACACAGGTTGTTAACCTTGTGACGACATTGTGCATCGAACTATACGAAGAGCAGACCACACAAGAACACAAAAGATACCCGAAAAAAAAGTATAGCGAAGGTTTGTGGACTATAGACTCCACATGCCTGTGCAGTGCCGGCCGAGAGGCCTCAGTTGGGTACCTAGCAATAGCACATTGGGTACCTAGCAATATTACATTGGATCTCCATTCGATCATCTTTGAAAAGCAGCGACGTTGGATACTAAGCATTGGGCTGAAGAGCCATCAGACCGCATTTCACACATGCTTATACTAGGACGGACCTATTTACTCCTTACATCCTCTCTCTCTCTCTCTCTCTCTCTCTCTCTCTCTCTCTCTCTCTCTTCCACCTCCATGCCTGCTTAAATGTAAATAACATGTCTGATCCGTCTATCCAACAGAGAGATTGCAGGGAACCTAGAATGGAGCTCACAAAAAAACTCCTAGAATGGAGCTCACAAAAATACTAAGCAAGCAGAGACCAGGTGTGGATCGGGCATCTTGAGCATTGTTGAGAGAGACAGAGAACATACCACCATTCAACATCTGGAACAGGATCCTTAGCTTTTTCTTGCTTGACTGTAACCTTTTCACCAATTGCAATTAGATTGGGGTTAATGCCTTTCCCCGCCTTCTCATTTGCCAAGGCTTGTTGTTTCATTCTCATCTCTCGCGCCCTTGCTTCACCAAATTGAGCCTGAATCATGAAGCAATACATAACCACGAGTTTGCTGAGTCATCGCTCCAAATCAGCCTAATCACCAACATTCAATATGGGTGTTGAGGGGGCATTGAAAGCATCATACAAGACAAAACACAAGTCACAAGAATTCAAAAACAGAAAGTGAAACGGAACAAAACATAGTAAAATATGCAGAGGACATCCTTTATAACGGGAACGATATGCGCAAAAAAAAAATAATAATAATAAACCAGAATCACCAGATAGACTTCCTGGGTTTCCTGTTTGTCTTCTTTCCTGACATGTTTAGGCAAAGCTTTAGGTCTTCTTTTTCTGTTATGTTGTTCTGAATCTTTTCCGCCACAGCCCGAAGAGCATCAGCAGCAAGAGGTTTTTTCTCCCACTTTCCTTCCTCCACAAGACGGGGGAAACTCAGAGCCTATTTTGGAGGGAGGATTAGTGCGTAATATATCCTTTGCCCCCAATGTTTTTCTGTTGGAATGTCACCAACCAGCAGACACTCGTGTGGACACGGTCTACCCCAAGGCAAAAGAGCATGGCATTTTCCTTATACAGGAACAGTTGTACTTCTTTGTTCTTTTCTTTAGGCAACGTGGTATCGGTTTTACAGGAAAGATGGGCAGGACATCTTAATATAGACATGGACAAACTTCATCCGATAAAAAAAAAAGGTTTAGGGGGCTCAAGGAACGGCCAGCCCAGTTTGCCTCATTGCAATGGCAGATAATGCATCGTTGTTTACAAACTAATGATTGGCTGATTGATCACACAACGCTAGAACAAAGGGGGATTGCCTTACCATGGTGTATATCTTGTGAGTGAGCATTTCCATCTAGGAAGTATGGAGAGAGAATCAAACGTGTGTTTACCCAGTGTCCAGGATCAGTCCTCTTGTGGCGCCGCTGGGAAAGCATCTGGAGACGCCTAACAAAGACAGACTGGCCGTGGAAACGGAGAGCAATCTTGTTGGGTTGATCACTCGAATCTTCTTGATAGCATGACGGAGTTTCAGCAAAACAAGTTCTCACCAGGGAGAAAAGCAGTCTTGTGGACAATATGGTACAAGAGATGTACTTTCTCAATACAGGACGCACGTTTGGAAGGAACAGAGGTCGAGGAAATAATCAAACAATTTGTGGAAGCAGAGATTAGATCTCAATGGCCCAAAGTTAGGTCCAACATGGACATTTACCAACAAAAAAACTTTTAAAAAGTTGATATAATAATAATTTGATTATAATTATTAATAAATTTGAGATGGATTGGCTGCGAGACTTGAATGAAGGAAAAGTTGGGAGGGTGACATGGCCTGGGAGAGACAGGGTTGAATTGCCAGTCAAAAGAGATTACTTTCTGGTCTTCAATGATTGGTTTGATTTACAATCAGGAGATATCTTAAAGTCTGCTGCTCACTTTCCTGAATTGTTTTCCCACCCCCTGGATCGGCTTTGATGGTTTAAGCCGACCCAGGGGGTCGAAACAGGTTCTCCACTTGCCTCGGGCCGTGTACTGGTGGTTTAAGCCGGCACACCTTTCACAGTGTTGGGAAAAGTGGGAATATATCGCATTCTTCGCCGACCGGGCCTGACGGCAGCCGTTGTTGATAAATGTCATCGGCAGCCGCCGTTTCGTTTCCACCGCCGAAATGGGCGAGGACCCTCCCGGCGGCCAACGTACGTGAAAGGTAGTGGTCCATTAAGGGAATCTTTTGCCACTCAGCAGGAGTCCACAATTAAAGTAATATACCACCCATCTTCGATAAATGATGGGTAGCTCTTAATCTTCCGACCTTTAGCCATTTTGCCACAGAATCAGTCACACCGGCAACCCCCAACAATCCCTCTCTGCAGCACCCGAGCAAAGCTTCACTGAAGTCTTCTTTTTTTAAGCACCAGTACATGGCCCCAGCCAAGTTGAGAATCGAATGGAGCCTCTCCTAAAATTTTGGAGGCTGGCACGCCGTTAATAAAATATATTGGCGGGCGGGAGGCGTCCTCCGAAAGGGCCCTGCGGCCGATGGCTGGTATGTACTGGTCCTTTCATTCGTCTCGTCAGCCTAGCAACCACATGCGAAAACCGGGCATCTTCGAATCCTCCTGCACACTTATTTTCTCTGATACCCCAAAACCCACTTTCCTTCCGCACTATTCAAGAGAAGAACATGTGCTGGCACTGATGGTGAGCGGTCACGGATAGGGCTCCAGGTGACAACACCTCGTTCATTCAAATTACACAAAATGTGCTCCATGTCCTCAAAGAAGGCAAGATGATAATCCAGTCAGATGCAGCATATGCAGCATACCCTGAGACGTTGTAGTTCTGCCTGCTTGGTCCACTTCCCTTCTTCGATAAACTGAAAAGTAGACCTCTTTGCCCGAACCAACTTCTTCTTGTTCGATCCCATTCGCGCATCAAAAAATGGGTTGTCTAAAGGATCTTCTTCCAGTTCTGGATGCAGAATTTTGAATGCCTCCTTCTTCTGTTTGTTTATGTTAACCTGCAACAAGAATGCACAAATCACCAAAAAGACAACACATCAGCCAGCAATGGGCAAACTCCCACCCCTGATCACCATTCGAGCAAGCCACGCTCTACACATACACCTCACTTCACAGATCTTCACAAAGCCATGCGTGTTCTTTCTCTTCAACGAGACACGTCAACAAAAGGATGTCGAAGGGACATTCGCTTCCTCCTTCAACCCCTTACCGCGTGTCAAACTTCAGCCAGACGATTCGTATAGTCACCTTGATAAGGCCACTCTTCTCCTTGCAGGCTCTATTATTATGAATTATTGCCATTATTATTACGTAAACGACCAACTTCTTTATTGCCGCCATCACAGAGTCATTGTTCTAACAGAGCACGTCGACATCAAAAGGCCAGCATCAGCACACAGACCAGTCACTATCAGCACACACAATCTATCTGTGTGACGATAGCAGAGAAAGTCCATGTACACCATAACCCATAACCAATTCAGAGGAGTCACGCGCATGTACATCCACAAAAGTACACAATCCATCAAGCACATGGAAGACCGTTGACAGGTCCTCGTACTGAAAGGTCCGCTCTATTCGAGAAAGGCGTATATCCCAGCACCAAGAAGGGTGGATCCAGATTCCAGAGTGCAAGGACTGATCAGAAAACACATACTAGAGTATCGCTGACCTCTGTACAATTTCCAAAACAATGATGTGAAGATATGGAGTATAGCAAAGACAACCTCCGTGGTTGTGACAATACAGAAAAGATCAGCATAAACTCACCCCACCGTTTATAAAATGTAAATAACAGAAAGGAGATGGTGAGGTCCATTCACTGACTTCAGTGGTCACAGCCACTACGAGCCGCGCAGCCCAGCCCCTTCCCCGCCCCACTCCGACCCACCTCCAGGAGAACCCGGCCCAGCTGGATCTGGTTCAGGGCCCAGGCCATCCCGGAGTAAATATCAAAAAAACAAATTGAGCAGCCAGGCAGGCCTCCACAGCACTTACCAGTGTCACGGAGGCCTGCCTGGCGGCGGACCATTGTGTTTTGGGTTGTTCGGCCCTCTCAAACGGCAAGTTCTTTTTCCCTTTCAGCAACGGACAGCAAGTCCCTTTTTTTTCATTTGACTCCGTTGGCAGTCGCCGGGGGTGTAGTATGTTCCCTGCCGGAAATCAAAATCATTCGAGCATTTTGGGCAGGAGTATGTTTGAAGTCCCCCGCTGTGCTTTCGCCATGCCCATCGTGCTGTTGTGCTCATTGTTCGTCACCATCACACCTCCCATCACCATTGCAACCCCCAGCACCATCACGCCTCCCGTCGCCATCACGCATCGAGTAGGGCCATTGCGCATCCCGTGTCCATCGGGCCTCCAGTCATCATGAGCAAACAAGTCCCCTTCTTTTTCTTCTTCTTCTTCTCCTCCTTCTTCTAGTTATAATTCTTCTAATTCTAGTTCTTCTACTTCTAGTTCTTCTACTTCTTATTCTACTAATCCTAATTCTTTCTTATATTTCTATTTCCTCTTCTTCTTTCTTCTCATTCTTTTTATTTTCTATTTTCCTTGTTCTTTCTTCTTCCTTTCTCTTCCCTATTTTGTCTTCTTCTGCTTTTTTCCTTTCTTCTTTCCCCTTTTCTTTTTCTTCTCCTTCGTCTTCTTCCAGTTTCCTCCTCCTCAACTGCACCCACCATCACGACCCTTCCCCCCAAAGCTCCTCCCTTCTTTTTCCATTCTTCCCAATCTGACCACCATTGCACCACCTCTCCCCTTCCTCCGTTGGTTTTTCCCTCGTCTTCTAATCCCCTCCCTGCGCCGGCCATCAGCCCCTTCCCCCCCAATGCTCCTCTCCCCTTTCCTCCCATCCTCCACCTCTGCTCGCCATCTTCTTCCTCTTCTTCTTCTTCTAGTCCTCTTCTTCGGCATTTTCTTCCATCCTCCCTGAACGCTCATCTCACCTCTCTTCCCATCCTTCCCCCTCTTCCCACCATTTTCTTCTTACATCTACTTTCTGCCATCGGAAGTCCTCTCCCCTCTCTCAGTCGTTCTTTTTTTCATTCTTTGTTTATAATTCAAAGACAGCTCCCTGATCTGCCCTCAGCCCCCTTCCCCCCAACAATCCTCTGCCCTGTCTCCCGTTCCTCCCCCCTCTGCCTACCATCTTCGTCTTACATCTCTTCTACCAGCATTCCCCCTCCCCCAACGCTCGTCTCCCCTCTCTCCGAAGCCGTCCTCCTCACCAACCCCCAGTTTCTGCCCCCAGCATACCCCCCCTTGCCCTCCCCAGTCTGAAATTTCAAAAAAGAAGCGGATTCCACGTCTGCTCAACAAGCGCACTATAGTTGCACTTAACGAAAAAGAACTTTAGGGTGGTTTTTGGCCCGACTGACCAGGCTGAGTGGACACCCCCACCAGCCCTCCGGCCTGGGATGCCCTGCCCGGCCGGCCCTGCCGAGTGGATCCGTAGCCTAGGATCACAATTATCAAACACGATAAGAATCATCCCAACCCACACACACACCTGCCAAAACACCCAATCTACACACCTTTTCCTGTACGGTCCGGAGTTCACACTCTGACCATACAGCCTTAGTTGGTTTGGACAGCATACCCACCCAATCAGCCTTTCGCAACAAAAACTTCAAACAGACTATAAAAACAATACAATAATAAAAAATAGCAGCCACCCATATGGATAGATAAATCAAATCTATCCGCATGGCAGTAAGTCTCTAGACACTCAGTGGGCTAGAGAAAATGGCTGGCTGCTAAGTGAGCCAACTTTGACTCTCTTTTTTCCTGTAGCTTCTTATTACATTTGACTCAACCCCAACACTACTGTGTTCCCCAGAACAGAACGCAGCCTCATCATGAACGTTCCGGTCCGATACGGTCATGATGACGGTGCGTTGTCTTCTGAGGAAGACCGTAGGTTAGGGATGACTCAGACTATGAATGAAGGCAGGATGAGCAAGAACTTGCAAAATTCTTCGCAAAGGGGCCACCAACATAAAATGCCTGCTCAAAGCAAACAAGCGAACACGCATTCATGGTGAATAACCATGCGTAGAACGCAGCGGTCAAATGCATTGCTGGTGCATGGTAGTCTATCCAAGAAGGAAATTAGTGACAGCCCGAGAGCTCAGGGGGAGCAGCTTTGTGCCTTTCAGACTACAGTATCTTTCTCTGAGCACAACACACACTCATTACGATTGTATATGACCTGGACAGAGCCCTTGTATACATTCATGCTTACAAAACACTGTGCTTGTGCTAAGCTCGTAGATGGCTGGTGGGCCTATGTTTCTTCTCGAGTCAGCAGTTAAGCATTTTGACTAACCTGTCAATCATCAAACATTGGTATTCTCGATCAAGCAGAATATGTGAGGAAAAGAGAAGAGCGCAAAAGAAAATACAGAAACAGTCTGAAACAAAAACACGCGCTGTCATTGTCGCTGACACATTTAAAACATGGGAAAATTGCATCCGTGCCCCATTTAAGGATGGGAATTCCCGCTGCACCCAATCCCAGCGCCCAGCTTGCATCCATACCCAGACTCTGTTCCAAATTGAGGTCATAGACTCTTAGTAATACCCTACTTTTCCCATGCACCAAATTATACGTGCTCCTGGTCCCACATGCCCTTGGTTGGGCAGCACCAAATTACGCTCATGCCAATAAACTGGGCAGGCAAAATTGGCTATGCTGCACATAATTTGACCGGGAATGGGCATAATTTGACTATTCCGGTTGCTGCTATGCTGCACATAATTTGACCGGGAATGGGCATAATTTGACTATTCCGGTTGCTGAGTATAACCGTGTAACTGCAGTTTGGTGGTGGTACAAACTTCAGCCAACGTCGGTCTCGGGCATGCAAATAATCTGCACAGGCCATTCACGGCCATAGACGCAAGTGAGGAGCTGGTACAGGGTATAATGGGTACTCCCGTCTTTTCTTCCTTTTTATCCCACTTTTATTTATGGGTACCCACATCTTTAAATGGGGTACAGATGCTTTTTTTGCCCCTCTTGAAGCATGCGAGGATGGCCTAGCAGCTGGGAAGCAGGCAAACGAGCAGCCAGAAGTGGAGGTGAATGGCTCCACATTGACATCGACTGACAGCACAGCAGAGGCGAGGGAACAAGCTATGTACATGTACACACACAATCTGTGGACAGGAGGTCCCTCACAATGAAAAGTCGTCCTCCTGATCTCAACGCACCTTGAGTGTGCTGACCGTGGTCAACTTCTGCCGCTCGATGACATGACCGTGCTCATCAATCTCCCTTCCAAGAGGATCCAGTCTAAGTACAGGTGCCTTAACAACCTTTGGCTGAGCTGCGGCCTGCGGCTCGGCGCTTGCGGCAGGTGCAGCAAAACTAGGCACGGGGGTAACCATCCCGGGTGCAGGTTTGAACCCAAGTCGAACCGCCATCTGCTGCGCCTTCACAATGTTGGCCGTAATGTCTGTGCCCATCCCAACGCCTGTCGGGAGGCCAGAGATGTCAGTGCCCATCCCAACACCCGTAGGAAGGCCAGGGATCTCCGTGCTCATCCCAACCCCTGTAGGGAGGCCCGATATGTTTGGCACAGGGGCTACCCCAGGAACAATGCCAGCACTACCCATTTGCTGCAGCAGCCCTGTTGCAAGCGCTCCAGCAGGAGGAGCTGCCCCTGGCAGAGGGAGTGGGGCCAGAACCGACATCACAGCTGCTGAAGGAAATGACGAGGGCCACTGCTGCAGTGCTTCCGAAGCAACCGCTAACGATGAGCTTTCTGGTGCTCCCCCTCTTGCTGAGGGGGCTGTTGCAGACGCTGTTGGCGCTGCTATGCTTGATGCTGTTGTTGATGCTGCTGATGCTGTAGATGAAGTGAGCTTTGCAAGCTGCAGAACAGAAAACAGAAAGGTCAGGAGTATGTCCACCATTCAACCAACAAGCAGTTTCAGTAAGAAGCCTCAATCTTCTTCGTGGAGAGCAAATCATTTTTTTCCCTCTTCTTTGCAATCATAATTATAACCATCGTCATGTTTCTGCCAAGAACAGTCTTGAACTTCTATTAAAAAAAAAAATAATAAAAATAAAATAAAATTCTGCAATACACATTCTGTATCACATACACATTCTGTATCACATTTCGCTGCACTTTTCATCGTTGCCGGGGCCAAGATATTCGTCCAGAGTACAATCCTCACGCTCATCCTTTTCACAATCACATAAATGCCCTCACAAGTGCCCATCGTTTTCAAGGCCACACACACAGCCTCATCACGATCATTGCCACCGAGTTTACCGCCACAGAAGCAAGCCCCCGCTCATGCTGCTCACACCTCATGTCATCGCATTCCTTCATCATCATCATCATCATCATCATCATCATCATCATGCTTGTTGGTACAGACTGAGAGTCACAGAATACCATTAACATGCTTTTCACCATCACACGAACTGATATTCATCATGCCCTTGTTCTTATCATCAACGTCTTATGATATGACCAGTGTCATGCTTTTCATTGTCACTCTGTCTCACAATTGACATCATTATCCTCCCCCCACGGTCATTGTTGTATGCCTCCACCTCCTCTCCCTACAACTAATCAGAGAAAACCTCACGCTGATAATTGCCACGCTTCTGCAGTCTCATGGTCGTCAACTTCTCATGTATAAGGTCAGCGTATCGTCATTACAGTCTTCCTTTCCCCATCATCATCATCATCATCCGCCTCCCCCATCCTCCTCTAACCACACATTATCATCATTCTCCACCTTCTCCCCCTCCTCCTCCTCCCCCTCTACTACTACCAGCGGCAAGCAGCTAAAGCATGCTCAAGTTTGCCTCCACATACTAACTGCAGCACCCTTATGTCATCACTCGTTAAACTCGAAACACACTGCTGCCACACAGTCTAACATCTTTTTGTCTTCAGGCTTCTCTCACCCCCAATTTTCTGTTAAATGCTTAAATGAGGCGGAGAAAGGGCGAGGGGAGCTTTCCGAGAGGGAGTAGACTGACCAGAAAACTAACTACATTTTGCCATTGGCCTTTGGAG
>BFEA01000563.1:913994-946005 GCA_003427395.1 Chara braunii | reverse complement strand
CCCTCTCCCTCCGTCGTCCTTATCCCTCTCCCTCCCTCCTCCTCACCCCTCTCCCTCCTCCCTCTCCCTCCCTCCGTCCTTACCTTCCTCACTCTCCCTCCCTCCTCCTTACCCCCCTCACTCTCCCTCCCTCCTCCTCTTTGGCCCTGCCTCCCGTCTCCTGTTCAGACCACTCGGGAATTGTCGAAAGAGACCAACGACGACAAGTGCACCCACGCGACGCGTCGCACGCGGCAGCAACTCGACGAAGGAGGCCCCTTCAAGCAAGGGTTAGGTCAAAATTTTGCAACAGGCGGTGATGTTTTCTTGTTGCCTTGTCCCCTCGATTCTGATCGCATAGATTTCATTCATTCACTACACTTGTGACTTCACAGGCCCATTCACATCGAAATGGAACAAGCAAGGTATCGATAAGCCCAAAAGCTTGGAAGCCATCATCGCCGACATCGTGAATCCACCTGCTGCGTCCGTATATCCCGACGAGAGCATCGACCACAACTGTTTCCTTCGTCGATCTCATCCACTCCTCTGCTAGAAACCGAGCGTGCAGGAGGCCTGTCCCCATGTGCACTCTCCCCGTGCCTGCTGACATGCTAAACCCCTAGACACGCACTTCCTGGTGGTAGAACCAGTACTGACGTGTGGACACCACTCCTGGGCCGCTTGCTTCAGATCGGCAACCGCCGCCTTTCGATAGGTAGGCGGCATCGGTCGGCCCATGTTTTGTGTTGCCTGCAGTTGCTCCCCACCAATAGATGGAGCGTCCCAAAAAAAAAAAAAAAAAAAAAAAACCTGGCCAAGGACCAACGGGCCTACTGTAGCTCAGTTCGTACACCCAGGGAAAAGGCAGACCAAGGCTCGAATCCAGGGTTCGGACCCACTACCGATAGGAAGCGGATTAGCTAAAGGTGGTCGTACATAGTGAGGGCCTGACATTACTCTCTGGGGAAGTACACGTGGCTGCTACCCTCTTCCCCCAAACATAACGCACCCTAAAAATGAATGTATAGAGCAAAAATTCATACGTACAAGAAGAATGTCCAATCTTTTCTCCATTAATAATAACAAACTCTTTTGTTTGTCTAAATAAGTATACGTTTTTTTTGCTACTGTTCTACGATCTGAAGTCCTGGCACTGATTGAAAATAAGATTCTAATCTTTGAGAATGTTCAGCACCTAATTGTCTTCCTACCATTCCCGCAGTGCATGTTTTATGTGCAGGATTATGTAAAGTAGCTAACAAGTCATTGTGCTTGATTCTGGAATGATTTTTTACTTCTAATATAAATTGAATCCTTGAGGATGCGGAATAGAAGTCAAAAAATTGCCCCACCTTATATGTTGTCCTCTGGCTTCTGGAATAGCTACATGAACCAAATGTCCAGACCAAGCCAATGAACTAACTCCAAAAAGACCAGATAAATGATGGTTAAGACGAGATTCTGCATTTTTAAACCAAGATCCAGCGTTGTTGAAATTTAGCATCTTTGTAAAGCAACATCGTTTTTCTTAGCATACTTTGAACAGGAATATATGGCAAGATAATTCGAAGAAMCTTTTTGAGTTCTTCTGTTCCGAACCAGAGTCGGTAATATATTTTACTATAATTCCCATATTTACGATCTCTTTGAATGGGTCCCACATGTGTGTAAACATTCCAAACAACTTACCGGCCACATACAGCCAAAATGAGGGTGCGTTGTGTTCGGGGGACCGTAGAGGTTCCTTGAAGGCAGTAAGGCCACCCTGGGGTGAAAAGACCACTTGAAGGCAGTAAGGCCACCCTGGGGTGAAAAGACCACTTGAAGGCAGTAAGGCCACCCTGGGGTGAAAAAACCACCCTTTGCCGACCCTGAATTTACCTGCACGCCGGATTTTGCCAAGGGTTGACCAGGGGGCTTTGGTAAAAGGTAGGTCAATTCTTGACAATGTCATCACTGTAGAGGAATCTATGAAGGTGATTGCAGACCAAAACTTAGACAGCAGTTTTCCTACAAGATTTGGAACAAAGCATATGACCGCGTGAACTAGACCTTTGTACCGACATGTCGGTGTGAATACCCTAACAAGGGTATTCGCGCGTGTATTTGCACCTTGCACAAGTTGCACATGAGATGGTATATGAGGTAGGATTTTACGTAAGTATTGTGCGGCCCACGGTCGAATCCCTGTAGCTCGACGACGGGGACACGCAAGGTAAGATCAGAGGGTGTATGGGCACACGAGTTTAAGGTGCGGGTGAGGTCACTACCCGTGAGAAGGGGATTTACATTTAACTAAGGAACTGTGATCAAAATCTTAAAAATTCCTAGCGGACCATACACACGTACAACCGTACGAAGACAAAGGGGTGCCGACGGTTCCTCTCCCCCCCCCCTCGGTATAGTCCCATGCTCTTCTCATTACTGTTATTATTATTATTATTTTAGTATTATTTTATTTTTTTTAGTGCCCCACTTTCGGGATATGGTATCCGTGTTGATACCAAGACCAGGCATGAGGCCAACTGACATGACTCGGTTCATACACCTGTCTCTTATACACATCTAGATGTGTATAAGAGACAGGTATAGTCCCATGCTCTTCTCATTACTGTTATTATTATTATTATTTTAGTATTATTTTATTTTTTTTAGTGCCCCACTTTCGGGATATGGTATCCGTGTTGATACCAAGACCAGGCATGAGGCCAACTGACATGACTCGGTTCATACACTCCTTAACTGCCGAAATACAAATTGAAGTTCGAACCTAGCTACAATCAAATGACCAAAATAAGGTCACTCTAACTTACCTAGGACTAGTCAACTCGATGACGATATTTCCAAACCACCGCTCGTGACTTAGTCCTTCGAGATATCCGTTAAAAAAATTGGAACAATACAGAGGAGATTAGCATGGTCTTTGCGTATTCCGGGATGTTGGTGAAATTTTTTTATTCCCATCCACCTAGTAATTTGGGCCGGGGAGTTCAACAGGCATGTGAGTCTGCAGATGCGTCGCCTGCTACCCATGGTCTGTTGTGAGAGGTATGAGTGTGAGCACCCCCGTTGGGACCCGACAGATGGGGAACTTTGCCCAAGCAGAGCGGGGCACTGTAGTGGAGACCGCGGTCATACTGGCGTACAAATCGTTTACCAGACTTAGGTATAGGGACGAAAGACTAATCAAACCGTCTAGTGGTCGGTTTCCTTCGGAATTCATTGGAACCAGGACTGCAAGGAAGTTGTTGCGCTATCGAGAGACCGTGCATTGTGGAGTTGAGTTAAAACGTCAACGAAGTGAAAGCGGACTGAAGCAGAAACAAGGAAGAAAGTCAGAGGTAGGAGGATGGAGATAAGTTACCGAAAGAAAAGCGTAAGAGGAAGAAAAGGGAGAAAAGGAATAAACGAACTTAGGCCGGGGTCCATGTCAGGTATATTCGAGGAAGGAGAAAGAAAACACGGGAAAATATCGATGAGGCGGGTATGGCACAACAAATAACAAACAACTCGTCCAATTCTCAATGAGATCAGGCGAACAAAAAGTCAACCCTGAGGTTTTCGAACCCCACGAATCGAACCATTATTTTATATTTTGGGATAGAGGTTTAGTTTGCGCGGCGTAACGGTCAGAGGCTGCACAACGGGGAGAAGAAAATGAATATATTTAGGCATATATTTGATCTTGTTCAAGAGAGAGATTCACTCTCCTTCCGCACGCTCAGTAAGGTGAACCCGACAGAGGTATTGACTCTAATGATAGGTTAGACGAGAGAGGGTTAAAGGAGGAGAGAGGAAAATTTGAGTGAGTAGAAACGAAAGGGGGTATATTTTCCTCCGTCCTAGCGGGAGATTCACTCTCATTTCACGTATTTGAGGAGTGGCGAAAAATGGCAATAGTTGCCATCATGATTTCGCTTCTATCACATTTGTGATTTTCCTATTATTGGCGATCGTGATCCCCTTCCCTTCACGACCAGGTTCCTCATAGTTGCTTGCCCGTACCGTAGTGTTCGCTTGTACCCAAACCCCCTTCATTTTGAAGTACCACGACTGTCATTTAGTAGAGAATTCAACTATTGTATTTACTAAATATGATGAACCTCGTCGAATAATTAGCTAGATGCGTACAAGCGGGGAAGTGACGAGAGAGGACGAAATCAACGAGGGAGAAAGTAACGGGGGCTTACCTCGGTTGCGTTGTTTGCTAATTACGATCTTCCGCGTGAGGTTTGAGCGTGAGCAAGCTAGTCGGGGCCCCAAAGGTAATGGTAAGGAGTAGCACCACACAAGTGAGGAGTATGCTAGTGGTGGTGTACCTTCTAGTGTTATAGTGAAAGATTCATTTCGATTTTGTTCATCCTAACGATGGAAGTAACCTCTTGCTATCTCTCTCGCGAGCGCGCGCAACAACATTTGCATTTAAAAACTACAGTGTGCAAACAACATGATTGAAGCGGGGATTGACAAATGGTAAACTTTTTTGATTCTATGGGTGGTGGTGCATGGCCATTCTTAGATTGTTTAGTAATTTGTCTAACTAATTTCATTAACGAACAAGACCTTGGTCTGCTAAATAGCTACGTGAGGGCCTTTCCTCATGACCGGCTTCTTAGAGGGACTATTGGATGACTAGCCAGCGGAAGCCAAGTCGAAATATAGCAAGGATTGATTAATTGAGGGTTCCCTGGGCTCATCGATGAAATACTCCCAAGCTTAAAATCCCTGCACTACGGATGTTGCTGCTATAATGATCATGTCCCGACGTGGTTATTTGGGTCGGTTTCAGCTGGGCTGCAACTCTTAAGGCCCAGTGATGTTATCTGTTGTTACTGCGGCTGACTTGGGTGGAGCTACTTAAGTCGTCCAGCTTCGTTGTTCCCATCGTCTAAGTGTCGACGTTGGTGGCGCTGCTGCAGTGGGTGAAATACGTTACCGATTAAGGAGTCGTTGCCATGCTTTTCAGTGCTGACAAGCCTGCCCATGGTGCACAGTTATTGAGCACCACTGTGTACCGCTGTTTTGCCGTGTTTTTATGTTGCACATAAATGTGCTTTGCGTTGAGCATCACTATATTTGGGTGTGGTAGTTGCGCACTTTGTTGTATTTTGTATTGCAAATAGTCATGTGTGGTGTACTAGTGATTATGATTCGGTGTTGTGTGTTGTCGCGGTACGTGGTTGTTGCGCACGACTGCTACGGGTGCAGTTTCAGTGAGTCGCTACAATTAGACTGCATCGTAATAGAGCACAAAGGTGTACTCTATTCGGACGCAAATTTTATAGGCTGCATGGCGGCAGACTGATGTTTTTAAGCATACTGATCTCATGGTTTCGAGGAGTGGAATGAGCAGGTACCGTTCGCTGTATTTTGCTTAGTGTTTCTGAGCTTTACTTTTGCATATGGTTGTTGAGCACACTCCGCTACTGCAAATCGGTTTGTTTTACTTGCGGTTCGAATAGAGCACATGAGGTATACAGTATTCAAACGTGGTCCATCTAGGTTGTGCAACGACATGATTGTTATGAAAGGAGGTACCGTAACTGTGAGGGAGGTGTTCGGAACTGACGAGGGGGTCATTATTGTGACTTAGAGGATCGTTAGGAGGTCGTCACTCTGCATCCTGGTACCGGATTGGCCAGTTCACTATATCTTTGACTATCATTGTAGGACCCTCAAGCGATCGAAACATAAAGGTCATCTCAAATGAGTTGAGTTTGTAACCCGAGCGTCTAAAACACGTCCTTCTGCCCTTCTTACTCTAAGTTTAATCTGTGGTTATGAGAGGAAGGCGACAGGTGGGATTGCAACGCACAAGACCGCAGCAAGACCTTCTGGGAGACCCACTCTTCGGTCGTGGGAGCTCTGCAGGAGTTTTTGAGGCAGGGAACAATAAGGTAAACCATCTTTCTGCCTTGTGTGAACCTTTAAACACTTATTTGTTACATCTCTCTAGTCTATCTAAAGTATATGCATGCAATCCTATATTTTTACTAATTCTTCCTGGAATTTAATCATATAAGGTAAGAAAAAAGGTTGTGTGAATCTTACCTTACATTGTTGCTTGAAATTCAGATAAAGAGGGATGAATTGGGGGAAGGTGGGTAGACGGTGGTTTTGCTTACGTTAATTGGGTCTTCTTTGTTTATTTTTGTGTCCTCTACAACTAGGCAACGTGGCTTCGGCCAGATCTAGTTGTTGTAGTATTGATGGCTGATCATCTTTACAACTAAAAAATGTGACTTCAGTCACGCTTGGCTGTTGTATGGTCAGGTTTTATAAACAGATAGACAATGTAACTTCGGTCAGGTCTGATTGTCGTACCCTTGTAAATTATCGTTTATGCAGCTAAGACAATATGACTTCAGTTTCTTCTAGCTGACTATGTTATGTTGTTTTATTCCTTACTCCAATTAGACAATGTGGCTTCAGTCAGATATGGTTGTTGTTTTTGTGATGATCTGCATATTGAAAAAGTTTAAGAGCTGGGTAATGTTGCCTCCGTTATATCCAACTACTTATTTTTTCTCAGGGAGGTTTGGATTGAAGACTAAACAATGTGCCTTCTGTTTGGTTTAGTTTAATGTCGCACACATAACGAAAAACCTAAAAGATATGATTTTCTATATAAATATGTATTATATTTTTTATAGAACAAGCTAGTCACACGATGTGACTTCGATTTTGTCTGACTATAATTTATGACAAAAGGAGGAGAAAATACTTAAATTAATAATATAACAACTTTAACAAGTGTAATCAAAAGCGGAATGAGCAATGTTGTTTCGGTTTGACTCAGTCTTAGTTTTAAAAAAATTAAAAGGTTCAGAGAGTTATTATAACTTTGATATTAAATATTTGAACAATGTGACTTCAGTTTGGTCTAATTATCTGCCTAATGAAGAGTGAAGTAATCGTGTCCTATGTTTTGTATATACAAAGGCAGAGGTTAAGCAATGTGGCTTTAATTTGACTTAGCCTTCTTATGCTATATGTAAGTTAAGGTATTGGGGTTTATCCAACTGAAAGACGATGAACTACTTATGTGAAAATAACTTGGGGTTTTTGTAAGGGTACTTACTCATTGTGGTATAAACTTGTATGTGGTTCAGTGTGATATCTACTTAAGTTCTTACTTTTGTAGCGGTAGTTGTTTTAGATGCTCACCATGTGCTGAAGCTGTAGGAGTTTGTTCAATTTCTGCATTTTATAAATTAAATTTATTTGCTTAGTTCAATTCCAACATTTTATGGGATAAATTTATTTTTTCTCATACTTGGCCTTGTATAAATTTGAAAAAGACATTTTCCTAAAGAAAGTGTTGCCCAAATTTATGCAAATCTAAGGAGTTAGTTTTTTTTTTTTTACAAAGTTCAACTTTTGTCTGAATTCATATAGAACTTAGTGCAAATTTAGAAAGCATACCTCTCTAAAGGAGATGCTGCCCAAAGTTTTACTAATCAAGGAGTTAGACAAAACTTGGTTTTATGAAGTCATAGTTACTTTGTCATGTTTCTTTAGCCTTGTATAAAATTTGGAGATACTTTTTCAACGGGAAGCGCTGTCAAAATTTATACAAATCTAAAAAAAGTTAGTTAAATTTTATCTTGGTTTGATTCAAAATTATATATTGAGTCCATATCTGACTTAGTATAAACCTAGGAAACCTACTCTTCTAAAGGAGATGCTGCCGAAAGTTTTATTAAATCAGAGAGTTAGACAAAATTTGACTTTTGAAGTTAAGAGATCGCTTTTAGACTTTATATTTGGTTTTGTAAGTTATGCAAAAATAATTTTCCTACGAGAAGCGCTACTGAAATTTATTGAGATCTATAAGAGTTATAATATTTTAGAACCTTGAGAATTTGATAGTCCGCTCTCGCGTAGGGGAGGTACTGCCGAAATTCCTGAAATTTTCTGATAAGTATTAGGGGTGAGGTAGGAAGGTAGGATTATTTTATAATCACTAAAGCATAGCTTTGGCACTGGTTTGTGTTGTGTTGCAGGTTATTAGATTGATTTAAGGCTTGACTTATTTCAAGATGATCCTACGAGGGTAATTTTTTGTTACCCTAGATAACAAACAAGTTGGTTTCCGACACAACTTTAACTTATTCTCGTTACTCAACCTAACGCCTTAGCCCCTGTGGGTTGAATTTTTTCTTTAGTTTTTTACTCAGACTCTTATGAAATGACAATTTAAAAAGAGACTGAGTGTTTTTTTTTCGAAAGTGAGACAATGACTGAGACTTGTGTGATTAAGGCAAGGGGTGTGAGCGCAGAGAGTGGTTAAAGTTAACCCCGTGTAGTGTGTGCTCTGTCGATGTGAAAACCTTTGATATGATTGCATGTATGTGTTGTGAGTCGAAGTTCGGATTTGATTTACCTGCAATCGTGTGTATATTTTGAAGGAAGTCACATTGTGATTGTGAGAAGTGATCGTCTCGTATCTCATAACCCTTTCTATTTATGACTCCCATGTCAGTATGACCTATTAAAACTGTGCGTAATAAGTAAATAATTTTGCATTGAGAGAAAATGAAGATTTCTTTCTATCCTTAACTTCTTATAAGTTTTTTTAGTTGGACGTTAAGGTTCGTAGCGGATGCAAAGTCAAACCCCTTGCCCTGTTTTCAGGCCTCCTATGGTGGAACCCCACTATCCGTGCTTGGGGTGTTCAACCGTTACAAAGGATTGAAGTCTGCCTACCACTCTTCTGCACAGACGCAAAAGAGGGTAAAACTCACAACTGTTTTTGCGGTTGTTAAGCGTTGAGAGATTAACCCCTGTTGAAAGCGACCCTCAAGACCAGTGAGGGCCACATGATTATGGGTACTACATATAACACCATCACTGTCACTGCCTGCGTATTCATGCATGGCTAGTCGATATGACTAAGGCCTGTGTCGACACAATATTAATTCCAGAGCCTCGTGTGTGATACCCGTTTAATTATTTATCGAAAAGTTATAAGTCAAATATGGAAAAAAAGACTAAACGTGACTTACGTGGCAAGTTTGATTTATTTTTTTGTGAGATGTATTGCGTGGTTAGATATGACTGTCCTAGTCGACCGGCGTAGGGTCATGTTCGAGAGATCAGCGCCTCAGGGGGCGATTCGCGCACGGGTTGATTCGGGCGTTAACCCAACAGAAAAATTCCCACGAGAAATGAAAGTTGAAAAAACATTCCATAAAAAACAAATGCTTAATATTTAAATATTATCATTCCAATGTTCGTCCAATTCTAAAATTTCCAATTTAATTTGACAAGTTCCCGTCTAAATATGAGTTTTCCCTTCCAACTACATCTATTTGTTCAAGATGGAATGGAAGTCTGGACGAGTTTATGAAATATTTTAATTAGAGTTTCATTTTACTACAATAAATGTCTTCTAATTTAGATTGGATCAACCTATTTATGACTAAAAATCCTTACTTAGAATGACAGTCTAATTAAAATATTTCATGAACTCATCCATATTTTCATTATATCTCTAACATGCAGTTCAAATTAGAAGGGCTACCCCATTCTTGGAAGAAAAATTTTCAAGTAAAATGGAAAATTTTAAAATTTGAATGACATTTTTTAAGTTGGAATGAAAATTTAAAATTTAGAATGTAATTTTACTCCAGAATGATTATTTACTTCTGGAAAAATTTTCTGTTGACCGCACGTACCCCTTATGCTACAACGAACGAGAAACGCCCTCGGCTGGGCCATGTCTGCGATTGCATACGAAAACATTCGCATATGGTTCCGTAGCTCGGCGGGGATACATCCACCTAAGGGGTGGTGGCAACTCCTACGGGTGGAGGTAAGTTGTACCTCACGTGACCCTATCTTGTCGTAGGGGTTCGTGAGAGGTATGGCGGGCGTACTCGGCCGAAGCGGCAACGCTCTGCAACGAAGTCTTGCAAAATTCTGCGTGATGTGGCTGAGAGGGTCCCCTCTGCAGAACGAATGCGCTCAACAACGCGGGCATAGACACATCCTACTGCCTTTGGCTGAAAACACTTTATTGTCATTCCACAACATCTATTATGATTGATGGTCGCATTTCCAATCCTTTCTCAATGACACACTCTCTTAGGCAAGAGCGTCTTCTGACTCCACTCTTGTTCGTACTTCAAATGGATGTGATGTTAAACAACATAAGGCACGACCCTTATATTGTGGGCTTGCAGGTTTAGGGCTACAGACAGTTTACAGGAAGTGCCTTGGCAACAACAGTCAAAATCATTATTTCAGTTTTGCGACCTTTGTGAAGCTCAAGTCAACTGGGAAACCTCCGTATACTTCTTGCCTTATTCATATAATATCTGCATGGATTTGGGGATGAAAAAAAAAAAAAGTGACAACGTCGAAAGATTCTAGGTGTGCAGAAGCAGGTGTATGGACTCTCGTTTTTGGGAAGGGCACTGATCCTCAATGCTACCATTGTCTCTCAGTTGTGGTACATGGGATCCGTCAGGCACATGGGGAAAGCCATTGCAGTAATATCGAAAGTGTGGTCGTAGAGTATTTGTAGAAACCCGACACCAAGAAAGAGGAAGGTTTCATGCCCAAGTTGGCATGGGACAAGGTGACTTTAACAAAAGAAGAGAACGGGCTTACTATTATGGATCCACTCCGCCAAAGCAAAGTTGTGCTATGTAAGTGGTCTGTCAAAGCGGCATGCGATATAAAAGACAAAACTTGGGTCGCCTGGATGGAGAGAAGACTGATATCTGAATAGTGGAGAAAACACATGGCTTCTTTTTACTTTGAAGTCCTTCCAAAAACGTCATATGTCATCGTCTTTTTGACGAGGCGTGCTGCAGGCTTGGAGGACGCTACCTCTGCTCCTGTAGATCGTCGTCCACTAAAGATGAAGTTCCAGGACAACTAATTTTCGACAACAAATGGATTAAAAAGGCAGATGCAGAATGTTTTGAGGCCTTAACTGACAAGAGGAAGTTTGACATACCTTAGATTGAACGGGGGATTGTGAGTGTGGATGATTCGAGCAGTGTTGGCAGTCCCCTTATGCACTTCGTAGGAGGTTGGAACGATTATGGTATGTGGAACAAAGATTGAAGGAGATTCTTCACTCAATTCCTCCGGAATGGGTGGCTTTGTCGAGTACAAGAGGGGTCCAAAGGAGCGCCTGGTTCCGATCGGTGCTGACAGTCGATAATAAAACTCAAGAATTATTCAAGATGTCTGACCCAATGGAAAGCTCAGTCGAAGTCTAGGTAAGGACTCAATATCATGGTCTCCAATGCGAGGTGTTGGAATATAAGAAGCTAACATATCGAACTCCTGTATAATCGAGGAGATTAGAGTATCGTTACAGTTTCCGAAAGGAGGAGCGATACAATCAGTTTTATGCTTGGGAGGTATGTCGGTGAGAAGGATGCGGTTGGACGTCAATCTATATGGATGGCCCCAAATCCGATCGTCTAGAGCTATAAACATATTCCTCCTCTCTGGGAATGAGCATTCAACGACCGTGACTACGCGGCAATACGCCTACGAAAATTAAAACTGTCTACCTTTTTTTTCCAAACGGATTACCTCTGGATGCTAAGTACTACAAGGAGTTATATAAAGTATGCAAAAGATTACCAAGTACGAAATGCTCCTCAATAGTATGGTTGGTAGTACACGCAATCCCCTTGGACGCGGGAGTCTATTTACACGTGACATGAAAGTGGATACTATATGTTCAAGGTACGATCGAAGCTTAAAGTCAACATGCCATTTATGGGGTGAGTGCCCCTTATCTACATGCATCTATAAATGGTGGACCCACCACTGTAAGTAAATCGGGGGCAAGACGAGGTGGTATAAAACCTCAGATAGGCCCTAACGACCAAGTTGGATCCTTCACTATCATACAATAGTTTGAAAGGGTGGGGATATGTCGCGGTGGCTCTGTAGGTAGTGGCAATATGGTGGATTTGGAGGGAGAGGAACGCAATTCTGTTAAGAAAAAAAAATATTTATTAGACGGGGAGTTGAAGTGGGGCATGAAGTTAATGTTCCGTTATATGATAGTGGTAGATTTAAGGAAAAAGGTGTTGGCGAGGCAAGAGCAAAGTAGGTCCCAAACCATATTGTGGTTCATGAGGTCATGGAGAAAGAAAAATCGAATGGCAACGATCGACTTGAATAAAAAGTTAGTCTTGTCCACATGGTTGTAGTCAGAACAGTTCATTGAGATGAGGGTGTAATTAATAGGAGCTTAATAAAATGTTGGTTGGTAGCTCAATACGTAGTAGTATGTAGATTAGGGTGGACATTCATCTGGTCACTTGAAGGTAACCATCAACTTTATTTTAGCAGTGTTTGGTTCGAACTTGCAATAAAGTTCTCATATCAACCATAAATTTGTTTGAATTAGGAACACTTTGTATATTCAACAATGTTTTTCTCTGTCAGGTTGGGCTGTCAGGCGAGCTAAATCGATCGATGTTGCCAACATAACTTCAGGTAAAAGTGTGGGATTCCCAACCTCAATTTGAATTGTTTATAATAAGTAAAGAACAAAAATATTTTAACAAAAAAAAATAAAAAAATTATCAAGCCAGTGTCGATGGTGGTACTTTTTCATTGTTATTTTTTTAGTACATGTACTGATTCCTATTTTTTATTTTTTGCCTCCACTGCAGTAAAGGATAATGAACATCAGTGTTTGCCTACCATACGACGGATCGTTTATGGTCGTATATTCTGCTTTTTTTTCCTGTTATTTTCTTTTCCACCTTGGTCCATATCACGTTGGTCTTTCGTAAGCGACTGGTTGCATGAGCTCGTGAATGGTGGTTGTTATCCTGTGCCGAATTGAACGGACGGTCGGCATCGAATCCACGCAAGTGGCTTTCTTGTCGTTCAACACAGACTGTATGTGTGGTGGATGCAGTCCCCAGTGGATGACCATGACCATTGCTGTCCAATCAGGAGTAGCCGTGATCAACGGATGAAATCGACTTTTTTTTTTTTTTTTTCCCTCTCTCTTTCTTTGTTTACAACTTTAGTCCTCCGTTTACTAAAGCTTGTGTGTGTGTTTGAATAGGGTGGAAAAAAAATCAGGGAAAGGGCCAAAGAAATAAAGATAGAAAACAAACATATTTTTATTCAAAACGAATGCGACACCATTCCACATCACCCTAACCTTGCTTCCGAAGGGAAATTCATTCGGTGGCATTTTGACCACGCCTAAGATTCAAGTATGTCACCAGCTATTGGGGCTTGTCCCACATCAATACACGACACTCGTAACTCAACCTGATAAAAAAATACTACATTTGTTTTTTATTCCACCTAACCTTACACTCTCCCCCATAGAAAAAGAAGGGTGCAGTGCCCTTGTTCGGCTAGCAGCGCTGTAAGTGCGGAGAAAAAATAAAAATTGATTAGAGGGACTGAAACAACTTAATAGTATGTGCTCTCACTTTTTTCTAAAATTTTGTAGTAACCTTGTGGAGAGGATTAAAAATTTGGTCAAATTTGCCCTGATTATGCTATATATGCACTACAAAATTTCCCCACTCTTTAAAAAAGTCAAGGTAGCACAACGTTTTTGTCGGATTAACTATACGGATTGTTAAAGGGTAACAATTTAATTCATATTTTTTCTAGGCTACCAGAGTGGTCCGGGTCCACTTGCCCGGTCGGACCAATAAGAAATTAAAAATTAAAAAGACAAAAAATATTTTTTAATTTAACTTATTATTTTAAATTTGGTAAATAATTTCGATGTGACCTTGAGACAAAAGTTATTCAGTTTTTTTTTCTGCCTAGTATTTTTTTATTAATATTTGTATTTTTTTTAAATTTTAAATGACTACTAATGTTTACTTGGATGATAACCTCTGAAAGTGGATATGCACAGACAGGGTGTCATAGTGTAGTCTGAAGGGACAGGGTGCTCGAGGTCTAGGTGTGGGCAAGTAGGATTGAACACTCGACCTGTGGGGTGCTTTCTTCATTTTTGTGCAGTTGAACACACAGACAGGGTGTTATCGTGAAGTATGAGGAGAGAGGGTGTTATAGTGTAGTAAGAAGAGACAGGGTGTACGGGGTCTGAGCATGGGAAAATAGGATCGAACACTGGACCTGTGGGGTGCTTTCTTCGTTCTTATGCAGTTAAATGCACGGTCAGGGGGTTATAATACATTGGAATGCATGGACCCCAGGTCTGAGTGCAGACAAATAAGATCGAACACTGGACCCTTGTGGTCCGTTCTTCATTTTACTTCTGTTGTTTTCTCGTTGGTATTTCTCTTTTTCTTTCAATTTTTTTTCTTTAAAAAAATATATATTTTTTCGGACGAGGTACCAGGGGGTAAATGGACGCGACCATGTTTAGTTTGTATTGGCGACCTGGTGGTAATGACGACCGAGTGGTACAGGCAAGTGCGAGGGTCTAATTGTGATTACAGTAAGTAAAGAAGGGGTAATCGAGTTAGGAGACTATATTAGGCATGATTGATTGACCTTTGGTCTTTTTCGGGTCCAACGCTGACGACTTCTCAGTGTTTTCGGAGATGCTCGGTACGCCAACGACGGAGGTGGGTTTGGCGGAATGACGGATCTTAACGAAGGGAGGAGTACGGTGGAACCCCCTGAGGATGACCATGTGGTTGCGGTTGAAACCGGTCGGGGAGCCATATCCCAACCAACGTGCAATCATCTTTGTACTTGTGTATTTTTGTACCTTGTACGTGAATGTACATGAGCGTTTGTCTTGATTTTCGCTTTACATGAGTTTTTGTCTTTATTTTTGCTTGTGTACTTTCTGCAATCTCAAAGTTTAAATGTTGTTTATTTTATTTTTCTCCATAACATTTTTTTTTTTAGATTTTTTTTTCCCCCCCCGCGTTCGACTCGAATGACCGAACGCATCCCTAAGGGGTCCCGTCCGTTCGGGCATTCGGGTTCGGGCGTTCGGGACGGGTCAAACGCCCGAACGTACAGGACCCCTTGGGAATGCGTTCGGCCCGAGCCAAACGCAGATATGAAAAAAAAAACTAAAAAAACTTTGCAAAAAAATATATGTTATGCATAAAAATAAACTAAACAACATTTGTTTGAGCAATACATCCAAATTTCTTACAAAATTTGAAAAAAAAAAAAAAAAGAAAAGTAAATACTAATAAGAAAAAAAAAAAAAAAAAAAAAAAAAGAAGGAAAAAAAATTTAAAAAACAAAATTTTTTAAAAAAAAAAAAAAAAAAAAAAAAAAAAAAAAAAAAAAAAAAAAAAAAAAAAAAAAAAAAGTAAGTGCGAAAGCCTATTTTCGGCACCGCCATCTTTGGCGATTTAAAAAAAAAAAAAATTGCATAGCCAAATGCCCTGCAACTTGACATATGTGTACTTCATATAATAAAAAACTCATGCAAATTTTTTTAAAAAATAATAAAATATTTCAGGCATCAAAATAAAATCACAACAAAAAGTGAGAAGTAAAAAAAACAACAACAAATGAGTAGCCGAGCACATTTTAACACCGCCATCTTTGAGGATTTTTATTTTTTTTTGGCTTGGCATAATGCCTTGAAAATGTGCGTGTAGCACACATCCTAAAGAACTTAGAGAAAAAAAATCAACAAAAAAAATATTTTTAGCCCCCAAAATATTTTTTTGCGGGGGCCGAACCCCTTCATGTTTGGCCGCTGAACGAGACCCTCCGCGCACGAACGTTCGGAGGTCAGCCCGGGGGGCCCCAAACGTTCGGCTTGGTAACCATGTATATATATATATATATATGTATCTTAGTAGCGTATTTGAAGTGTATTTTCTAGCTGTGATAGACCTTTCTTTGTTTCGTGGGTGCTTTATTGACTCGCGATGGGGTGTGAAGCGAAAAAGTGAAGTTTTTCATATGGTATGGGTGAGTGATAGTCTACTTTGATTTTCATCACAGATATCTTGAGGGCAGTGATTGATGTCCTCCTTAGAGTATCAATTGCCGAACAGTCGTTGATGCTTAACAACAACCGGGGTTAAGGTGAGTTATTACTTACAGTGTAATCAGTTAAGGGATTATGAAGAATATTGAGGGTTCAACCTCTTGATGATTCAGTGAAACTCCGACGAAATTGTTTGTCACAACCCCTCGTTTGTTGTCCTTTGCGCCCTCTATGCCTAAGATTTATCGAATCATTTCATTTGATATATCTATACATATATATATATATATATTATATGTATAAAGTTTGATAATAAAAAAAATAATGTGACTTTGAGGCAAAATTTGTGGACTTCCAAACAACCTAAGGACACGAAGTGCATAAAGTTGAGGGCCTAATTTTAGCGAGCCACGCAAGAAGAGACATTGGATTGCATACTCGACTAATTATGTTCTAAAAAAAAAAGAAGTTGTTTTTCTTTGTCGTACGCAAAAACCTAAATATAGCAAGTTTGACCAACACTTTTTTTTCGATGACCCATAACCAATTCCTTGAGTAAATGATTCGAATTGCATTATGTA
The DNA here is from genome assembly GCA_003427395.1 of Chara braunii. Lineage (NCBI taxonomy): Eukaryota > Viridiplantae > Streptophyta > Charophyceae > Charales > Characeae > Chara > Chara braunii. The sequence continues at coordinate 929,544 of BFEA01000563.1, read as the reverse complement.
GTGGTTTTTTTTTTTTTTTTGCCTTTTACTGGTCGTTGCACAAGCGAGCATGACCCGAGCGGCTCGCCTGTAGCCCAAGAATATACTTGCTTTTTATATATATTTTCCCCCCAAAAATGTTTTGTGTAGAGTTCTAAAGTATTTGTTTTAATGTGGCTATCATTACTCAGTTTGCATATACAGATAAATGAAAGGTACCTTGATATCCAGTTTTGCTACTCACTAAAAATACGAGAAGCTCAATCGCGATGGGAAGGTGATCAATACAACTCTAGTGCGTTGTGGAATAGTGTCGCGCTTGAGTTCTAAATGTAGTGTAGTGGTGTGGAACGAGACTAATTTCAATAGTTGGGCTAAACAAAGAAATAAGTTCGTACGAAATCCTCTTTATTTTAAGCTTTCGAGCTGCATTTGAGTTTAAAGAATTTTCAAGTGGCGTGTCATAAAGTCATTAACCCCCCTCACGATTCCTTAAACATTTATACATCGAAGGCCAAATGTATAATCCTAATTTAGATTTTATCAAACTTGGAAGCAATGAGTACCACAACTCTGAAAATTCAAAGTGGTACGGATATCGGTCTGTCGGAAACGAAGTTGTTGGACATGCTGCTAGCAGATGGAACGAAAAAAAAGTCGTTGTTATTTAATTTTTCCCTCATATACCACATCACGCCTGACTGCAATTATTATCAGATACATTTAGGAAAATAGTATGATTATAAGTTGATTCCTTCATGCCTTTCACAACAATGGGGTAGAGAGTGACTTGAGAAATAGCATGAAGATGAAAGAACTATTTATAATAAGCTTTGGACGTGATTGCCTCCGGGTTATCCACACGTGACCCGTAATGTCGTTAGTTACATTAAGAAAATAATAGTGGGGGTATGCCATAGAAACCAACAAACATACTAACGCGAACAAGTTCTTGGATTATTCCCTTACAATAAGGTCTGGATAAACAAAAAAGACAATAACGTCGAGAACCTACTAAAGAAGCAAACAAATAAACGAAATACAAAAAAATCAATCGGTTGAAATTTTGATATGATTCCTTATTGCCTCTCGTGACGAGGGGGCAGAGAGTACCATGTGAAAAAACATAAAAATACATTATTTATACTAAGCTATAAATGTGAGTGTCTACTGGTTCAATCATGTATGACCATAATTGCAACCTTATACATTCATAAACGTATTAGTTAGAATATACCCCGAAAACCAACAACCATACACACGTTAGCATATTTCTGAATGTTGCCTTTGTGGCGAGGTTTGAATGAAGTTGAACTTGTAAAACAATCGCATTCAGAGCTTAGTAAAAAAACAAGGAAAAAAAAAACAGCATGTTAAAATTATAATATAATTTGTGTCTGCTTCTCACGGGAAGAGGTTGGGAGTGATTTTATAAAAAATATAAATATGTATAATTATTTTATGCTAACCACTAAACGCGGTTCCCTTCAAGTCCATTTAGACCAAACCGCAATTGCACTTTTATACATTTACGGACGTACTAATAATATCTCTCGTTTTTTTTTTTTTTTTTTTNTTTTTTTTTTTTTTTTTTTTTTTTTTTTTTTTTTTTTTTTTTTTTTTTTTTTTTTTAATGTTAGTGAAACGATGCATTCTGCATCTTTTGCATTAGTACATGTGTTCCTATATTCACAACATAAATAAACAAAACATCTTGCAATCCATTTGCTCTTTTTCCGAGGGTCCACCATATCCTCCACTGTTGCACGAGGCTCGTCCGTTTTTTTTTTTTAATGTCAGCGAAGCAATGCGTTCTGCACCTTTTGCACTATTTCATGCAGGGTCACCAGCCCATAGGTACGGAGGTCCGCAGACAGATCTCCATCCGTACGGGCGTTCAAGGTCCCGTACGGGGTCCGAACCCGACGGCGTTCGACCCCTACTAAAAATTATTTCTGGGCCTAAATTTTTTTTTTTTTTTTCTGATTTTTTTTGTGAGTTCTGTATGACGTGAGGTACATGCCTATAAATTTTCAAGTCAATTGGCTCAGCCAAATCAGAATTAAAAATCGCCAAACATGGCGATGCCAAAACGTGCTCGCCCACGTTGTTTTTCACTTTTTACTTTTCGTTTTCACTTTAGTTCGGGCTCTAAACAATTTATTATTTTTTGAAACTTTTTTAGTGGGTTTTGCATTATGTGAAGTACACATCTGTAAATTTTCAGGACATTTAGCTATGCAAAAAAAAAAGGAAAATCGCGAAAGACGGCGGTGTCGAAAACTTGCTCGCACACTCACTAAATTTATTTATTTATTTATTTTATTATTATTATTATTTATTTTTCGTATTTTATTGATTTGGATATAATGTTCAGGCAAATCTATTTTAATTTATTTTTCTTCATAACATATTTGTTTTTTATATTTTTTTGATTGTTTTTTTTTTTTTCCCGAACGACCAAACGCATCCCCAAGGGGTCCCATACGTTTGGGCGTTCGGGTTCGGGCGTTCGGTCCATCCCGAACGCCGGTTACTCTAAGTACATGTGTTCCTATATGCACAACATAAATAGACAAAACATCTTGCAATTCATTGCTCTTTTCTCTAGGGTCCACCGTTTTCCTCCACTGTTGCACTACCGGGTTTTTCTTAACCCAAATATTTTGGAGAGGCTAATCCGTTATTCTAAAGTTGGTAAGGGTTATGTATTTATGGTTTAACTTGACCACTAGTAACATTAGTGTGTAAAGGTTTCTCACTATAGAGAATAAAATTAAAATAAAAGTTAAATTAAAAAAAAAAAGTTAATCAGGTGTTTGTTTTTTGAGTGAGGAGAAAAATCATTGGCTTAGGGTATCTCAGAACCCTCTTACATACGTGGAAAGAGGGTAAAATATCATCATTTAACATTCTTTACAATAATTTTTTCTGTTATATAATTATTTTATATTATAAATTTAACTTTGTGCATATTAATATACATAAATAAAATTTTATTATGCTTAAAGCAACAATCATCATATGAACGTCTAAATAAAGGGATAATATGATATTTCGTTTTTTCTTCGATTTTGAGATTGAAAAGTACCCCAAACCTATGACACGGTCCCCTGTTAGCTAATACATCATCTATTGGGTCCACAACCCTATCGACTTATATGAATGTAATAAAATAATTATGAATTACCTAAGGCTGATTAATGCAATAATGATATCTGAAAAATGTCACATTCGCCAAATAATAATAATAAATATATAAACATAAATGTAACTTCAAAATACCTAAGGATGACTTAGTAAAAAAAATGTTTTAGCTTAGAGTATGATGCAATTCTGATGGATTGTGTGTCACTTATTTGAACTCATCAAAGCTACTTCGACTCTCGGTCTAAGGTTGCGACCCTCTTAGCATCTGGTATTCACTTACCGACAGCAGGTGAATATTAACCTACATGTTATACTTCAGTGTGGTTTGCGAACGGATGTCTGTAAGGTATGAGAGTCGTAACTCACTAACAATTGTAATTTCGTGTAACTTAAGTCACAAGTACTTTGCTCAGCTATTGATGTCGAGCCTGAAATTGATCTACACGCCGTTTTTTTATGAGTCTGTAGTGGGGGGAAATCGATTTGGAATATTTGTGGGTTGGTACTGGTACCGGCTCATATTTTGGACCTGCTACCAGCAGGAGGAATAAAACGGGTTGTAACTCATTAGTTTTCACTCGTGCATACGTGAGACTGCCTGGTGTTGCACCAGTGACATAACTTCAATGCCCCCCGTTTCTTACGGGGCGTCAATCACATACTGCCGAGATTCTTTTTTTTTTTTCTATTGCAACATGGGAAATGAGAAAAAATGACATTCTAGGCGATGACCTGCAGTTTCATGAGTACATAACAATGATTCAGGGAGGATACATTCTCAAGAAAGTTCTTTCTTGAGTCACGTGAGCTAAAACCTGTCTCTTATACACATCTAGATGTGTATAAGAGACAGGCCTGGTGTTGCACCAGTGACATAACTTCAATGCCCCCCGTTTCTTACGGGGCGTCAATCACATACTGCCGAGATTCTTTTTTTTTTTTCTATTGCAACATGGGAAATGAGAAAAAATGACATTCTAGGCGATGACCTGCAGTTTCATGAGTACATAACAATGATTCAGGGAGGATACATTCTCAAGAAAGTTCTTTCTTGAGTCACGTGAGCTAAAACTGGTATTTTTACTTTAGTTGGAAGAAAAAAAAAAGAACCACATAAAAGGTGATTGCACGTCCTCCTTCCTATTCATGAGTATCTGCCCACAACTGAGGGAGAATACATTATCGGGGTAGTGCTTCCATTTGAGGCAGTCGAGATACAACCCAGATTCTTCTTTTTTTTCTTTCTTTTGCAGCAAAAAAAAAAACGAAAAGGAGAGAAGATCGTGTGCAACGCAAGTGCCTTCAAATTCATGATAGAAACTTGAATACTTCCACAATTGAGGGAGGATACATACTCGGAAAAGTGCATAAAACATTAATTTTAAGGCAGATACTTGATGCTCACTATTTCTCACGGGAAGTCGAACAATAACATGTTAGCATTCTCTCTTCCATGAAAAAAAAAAAAAAACAATGAAAATGTCATTTGTTTTAGGGTGAAACTGCACACAGATATATATGTTGAAGTGCTATCATGAAAATGCTCTGCCAACAATACTTCTCCTTTATTCTTTCGTTTTTTCTTTTTTCATTTCACGTTCTTGCAAGTTTTTTTTTTTTTTTTTTTTTTTATGGCATTGCACACAGCGACGTGCATGTTTCCACATGTACGGAAATCCAACGGACATACTGGAGTCCATCGGGCATTTTCCCTGCGCCCGCCACCTTCCTCCCCCATAGCGCTTCCAACCCTCCCCCGAGCCTCTAAGAATGCAAAGCGTTACCGTGGAAGGTCCGCGACCGATGTGGTCCAAGTAATGGTGGTTAATAAAAACTTATAACAGATCTCCATGAGGCAGGAGAAGGATAACCCGACCGTAACTCAATGGAATGCAATGTAAGTCTACGATGAATGCTCATGTGGCAGAGGGAGGGTAACCCAATTCTAATTTAATATAATCATCACAACTTCTTGAAACATTAAAAGACTACAACAATATGCTGAGAAGTAGCGGCAAGGAAAGATGACGAAAAATATTATTATTATGGCGTTCTCCCCCCTACTTATCTCACGCCACCTCATCCCGCACCCCTCCTCAATTGATCAGTGTCGTACAATGTTATTTCTTACACTTCATACAAAAATATTACGGCAAGACAAAATATGAGGAAAAAAATGTTATGCAAAAAGGGAGTTATGCCCTACCCTCCTTCCTTACCCCTTTCTCACCCTCAACCTTTTTTACTTCAATATCGAACTACGAACCGGGTTGATTAAACAAGGTCCCTAAAGAAAAAAAAACAACATTTTTATGTTAAATAATGAAGTCAACAATTTTTGCTTCAGGTTTAAACTGATACATGTTTATACCGGGCTGGTTGAACAAGGTCTTTAAAAACAAAATGCTAAATAATGAAGTCAATAACTTTTGCTCCCGGTTCACACTTGTACATGTTCATATTGTACATAGATACATATTTTGACTCGGCTAAGTAAACGTTCCTTCAATATATATATATTTTTGAATGTTGATAACTCCTTACAGATATTTGTATTTTTCTAATGTCAACCCCCTTACGGAAAAAAACACACACAATAAGATATTATCGTGCTGCTATACCTCCTTGCCTTGTATCCCCCACTCCTTAAATGTTTAATTTAACACTATTTTTTTTTCTAATTTATGCCTATATTTCTTTTTTATTATATACCTATATGCTTATTTGACTCTGTTTCATTAAAAAATAATACATAATATTTATTTCTTATAACAATGTCAAGAATCAAGCTTCCCAAATAACATGTGAATGTCTGTAAGAGGTTTAAAAATTCATACATATCATCAAGGAGATATGACATGAAAAAATATTATTACGGTGATGAATAATATTACTTATCCTTCCTTTTCAAAATCTTTCTCTCTCTTCATTGTTCATTTTAGTAGTATGTTTTTTTCTTGCTCAATGTTTACTTATGAAGTTAACATGTTCGCCTTGTGTTTTATAAGACACTCTTTCGTTTATACATACACACATTTTATGCATAAATGAGTCATGAGTGAGTGCTCACCATTATTCACAGTAGTGTTTTTCCACCGATATTCTTTTTTCCAGAAGCGGTTTATTGAAAACAAAATACGAGGTTTCGAAATAAAACATGAAACAAAATAACATTTTTTTTATCATCGATATATTTTTATTTAGGTACCATGGATTATCTGGTCGGATAATCTGGTTGGATTATTTGGCTGGATGATCGGGGGGTAGGATCATCTGAAAATCCGGATGATAAAAAAGCGGCCTAAACAAAGCAAAAAAAAAAAAAAAATAAAAAAAAATTGCGCATACAAAATACAATAGATTTACGTTCCTATTTCATGAAAAGTTTGACAGGGCCTGAAAAGGTTCAAAGGGATAAGATAGGGAATACAAAGGTTTAGAGGGGGGGTGCTTAATTCATTCTATAATTTTTTATCTAAATATCTAGGCTACCAGCCGGGCTGCCCGGGTCACCTTATTTTCCCGGTCGGCCCGACCATGCAAGGACCGGGGAAGGTCCTAGGGGAAAAAAAAAAAAAAAAAAACCCCCCGAAAAAAACAATGTTATGCAAAAATAAAAGTTGAACAACTTTTGCTTTAGGGTCACATTAAAATTCTTTACCATATTTAAAATAAAAAAATAAAGTGTTTTTTTTTTTTTTTTTTTTTTTTTTTTTTTACCCGGGCGGGCAATTGGCCCTGGGACACTCTGATAGCCTAACTTAATATTATTTTCTTGTTCTATTTTATTTTTTTATCTTCATATCTGTTGAGTAATCAAAGATGGCATGAAGCCAAAAGTTGTTCATATCATTGATATGAACAACATATTTTTTTTTAAGATTTTTTTTTTTTTCCGGTAAAAAAAACATATTTTGCGAAGGGCCGGATTTTCTATATACAGAATTAATCCGGAAATTTCATCCGGATTGAAAATTCCAGATAAAATTGGTCTACCAGATATCCGGATTTGCTATTTAGATTTTTATGATATATAGTTAAATAAAAAATAATGCATTAATAAATAAATAAAAACATAAATTGTCAACTTTACTCAAACTCACCATTATACATTAAATAATATCTTAATTAGGGTGGCCGACGTTTAAAACGAGTCAAACGCCCAAACGTATGGGATCCCTTGGGGATGCGTTCGGTCGTTCCGACCAAACGAAAGAAAAAAAAAAAAGAAAAAAAAACATATGTTATGCAGAAAAATAAAATAAATAATATTTGTCTGAGTATATTACATATAAAATCCTTTTAAATTTTAAAATAAAAATAAAAAGTGGAAAACAAATACTAATAAGAATTATAAAAAAAATAAAAAAGAGATATTAGAGAATTAGAATTAGTGAGTGGACAAACTCATTTTCAACAGTGTCATCTTTGATAATTTTTCATTTTTGTTTTGCACTCCCAAATGCCCTTTAAATTCACAGATGTGTACTTCACATAGTAAAAAACTAACGAAAAAAAAAAAAAAAAAAAGTTAGGCGCTAGCCTACCAGAGTGGCCCAGGGCCAATTGCCCGGACGGACCAAAATAAATAAATAAATAGATAAACATTATTTTTTTACTTTATTTTTTATTTTAAATTTGGTAAAGAAGTGCAGTGTGACCCTGAGATAAACGCTGTTCCGTTTATTTTTTCGTATATTAATTTTTTTTTTTTTTTTTTTTGGCTAGGATCTTCCAACTTTGAAGATTTTTAATATTTTTTTGGCTTAGCAAAATGACTTCCAAATTTAGAGACATGTACCTCACATCACAGAGAACTAAAACAAAATTCAGAAAAAACAATTTATGTTTAGGCGCCGAAATAAGTTTTGGCGAAGGACAAACCCCTTCAGGTTTGGACCCCAAACGGGACCTCGAACGCCCGAACGTATGGAGGTCTACCTGGAGACCTTCATACGTACGGGTTGGAAACCCTTATGTTCATTGTATTTAATACAATAGTCTCATCACTTATTTATTATTCTTTAAAACTTTAAAATATAATATAACTCATTTATATTCGTCCTATTTATTTTACATCATAATAAATATAGAAAATTAATTTTTATTAGTTTATATCATTTAAATTTATGTGTACTCAATTACTGTCAATAGTTTTCGTCCTTGACTTTGTAGACTTGGGTTTTTAAGTTATTATAATACTTAGTGATTAACTTATGAATTTTATATTTACTATATTTGCTAATACTGAATAATAGTTATTTTAACTACATTATATTTGAAGATGTCATAATATGTATATTACCATTAACATTTTGTTTTGAGTGAGAATTTAAAAAGACTTACTTCTTTACTCTTCTAAGGCCAGTCAATTAATTGTTATATTTTGTAAAGTCTTATGTTAAATATCTTATTTCAAGATTTTAAACTTGATTAAAAAAATGTTATTATTTGGTTTTATTAGTTATATTCTGCGTAGCACAGCGAACGTGTTTGCGCCCCTTCACGTTCGCGCAAACGTGTTCGCATGTTCGCGCGAACAGCTCGCGAACATTTATAGGCGAACTTTTTTTTGTTTTTTTTTTTTCGGATTTTTATTTTTAACTCATGGTTGGTTACAAATTTGAACATGACTCCAAGGCAAAAGTTGTTTGTATTATTATTTTACATAACGTAGAGTTTTTCCAGATGTTTCTGAGAAAGTTTTTTTTTTTTTTTATGTTCGCGTGTTGAGGGTTTTTGGAGTTTTTTCGCGCTCGGGCGAACATGTTTGCATTCGCCTTCAAATGCGAACACGGTGCTATGTAGGTTATATTTAACCATAAAGTTCCTCATCCATCTTATGCATAAAAGGTTAATGTAAGCATATGAAGGAAAATATGTAACTCATAGTGAAAGTAATTAATGTCGCTCACTCAACTCGAAGTCTTTCAACCATAATGGTCCGATTTGCCTTGATTATACAACAACTGCACTACAAGACATTCAAGAATCGAACTCCTTGGTGCACACAAGAGCTGTTGAAATACAGACCAATGTTCGATTTCTGAAGAAATCGAAATGAAAAAAATTGAACATTTTGTCGCTCTATGTGTGTCATCCTTACGTAGGGGTCATTTCCAAATTGACGCGACGAACTTCAGCCACGATCGTGATAATTAGTGACCGAATTTTATCCACACATAATTACTCGAGCAATTTTAGCCAAGTTTGGGCTTCAAGATTCGATCCCGGTATCCTCCGGGTAAGAGTTAAACACGTCAACCTACTGGGCTAACTCATGTTTCGCACCAAATAGGAGTTGCTCTAAAATTTGAAGAGCCCCCCGCCCTCAATAGGTGCCCAACCTATGACCTAACAGGCTTTGCCTGCCTTCGCCACTCAACGATTTAGTCGTCGACCCTCAAATTGACGTGTACCCTACCTCACAGGGTAGTATGCAGACCCTCTGCCGCTTAGGCACAACTCAGTCCCACGACACTGACAACTTCGGGGTATAAGGAAACTTTTGACGATTGTATCCTCTATGTAGTGCTCGCAAAGTGCACAGTACTTTCCCAACATAAACAAATCTTGGAAGATCCTAACCTAAATTCAAATAACCCATTTCAACCACCTTTGTAGTCACATAATCAATCATTTAGTTTGCAATCCTATCTTGCAAAACTCTCATGATATTCACTCGATAGGGACTTGCATAACAGAACTGCAAAACCCACTCACCTCCTCGCAATATAGGGCATCATACGCCACACTTTTGCACTTTCCCTTTCAAAGGAACAACAATTTCATTAAAACGAACATTTTTTATTTTTTGAACGAAATTGAAACCGAAAAATTTGGCCCCAATCCACCGAAACCGTATCAAAATTTTGATGAAATTGAGGGTCAGACGTTCTTAAAATGGCGGACCTCCTGATTGTATCCGGACTTAGTTGGAATCCAGGGGGTCACAACGTTTTTAAGAACGTCGGACCCCCTTAACGAATCTGGAGCTACTAGTTAGAGTCCAAGGGGTCCAACGATTTAAGAACGCCGGACCCTCAATTTCATCAAAATGTTGCCCTCGCTCGGGTGGATTCGGGCTACTTTAGCCGCTTTCTATTTCGTTCAAAAAATAAAAATGTCATTTTTGACGAAATTGTTGTTAAGGATGCAACACCCTCCTTAATGATGGCTTTGCAGAGCAAGTGCTCCTACTGACCATTGTCTCGAACACCCACCTAACAAGAATGTCATACTGCTCACACGACAAGGTTTACAAACCCCATAAAACTCACCCATCTCCTTGTGATCTATGACAGACTGCTCCCCAATCTACTTCTTGTCGTCGAAGAGATTTCACCATCCTCCATGATAAAGCCTTCACGTGATGATGCTCACACATCCACACCATTAAACTTTTTTTAAAACCAAGTATATGCGAAGTTTAAAATGACACACGACAAAGCGCCCAATACGAATTGACCAATAAACTCTAAAAATTGAAAAAACAGAGAGCAAAAGATATATCACGATCCAACAAGACAGAACCCCCACACCACAAAACCCTTTAAGGCCAAGTATCCATGAAGAAAAACCTGACTAACAACAAATTGACCAATAACCTTAAAAAAATTAAAGAACTTCCATGTTTCTTTTTTTTGGGGGGCTTCTTTTTTTTCTTCCATTTTTTTTGTTTTTGTATGAAGTGAGGTAAACCTTTATAAATTTTCAGGAAGTTTGAATTTAAAAAAAAATAAAAAAAATCGTTAAGATTGCGATGTAAAGAAAAAGCAAGACAGGGAGTGGAAGAGTACCGTCCATCTTTTTTTTTTTTTTTTTTTTTTTTTTTAAAAAATTAAAATAAAAACTTACAACTCCCCCCCCCCCCCCCCCCCTTCTCTGCCAGTTACAATCGTTGCAACAACTACCCCTACTGCAACACCTGCAGTTATTCTGCGAGAGCTAGGTGTGAACGTGCAAGCCCTGTTGCACAGACACTTCGGGAGTTGATGCATCTGTTGCAGCAGATCTCCTAACCCGTTATTTTTTTTTCCCCCTGTCAAACTGAGCTATAACTTTTAATAGGAGGTCTCTGCGCCGAGCGGTGATACCCCCTATTTAAAAAAAACACATATCACCCCCAAATTGGTTGGAAATTGGTTGTCCGATGTCCCGGACAAAAGAGGCCGGGTACCGGACATCCGACGGAAACGTCCGACCCAACTTTCTGCCCATCCGACAAAGATTTTTTTTTTTTTTTTTTTGACTTCGGCGGAGTCGAGAAAACAGTTTGAAAATGCACTTTAGCCAATCCCGCGAACACTACACAACCTCAGCGGACCCAAAACCTAGGTTATATACATTCACCATTATCATTTTTTTTATCTCAAGTTCATTTTCAAACTCAAACCCCGACTCCGCCGTAGTTTTCTCTTTTTCTTAAGTAATTATTTTCATAGAGCTTTTGACTATTAAGTCACGTTTGGCTAAGAATTTGGAGATGTATTCCTAACAGAAGTTGTTCGTATGATTAATTTATATAACATAAATATTTTTTGATATTTTGTCTAATTGTTCGTATTCTTTGATTTTTTTAGTACGTACACGAACTCCAGAGTACCTATGCATTCTCTCCCCATAGGCGAACGAGGTGTTACAAAATAAATCATAGTAATAGATTGAATGCAGATCTTTGTTATAAAGACATTGACAGAGACAAGGATCCCAACAGACTGACGTCCAATCAAAAAACATTTATAATAATGACAATAACAACTTCACTAGGTAGGCACCTCGGGCTTCTCGAGGGGATGTAAACCTTGGATAGGGAGGGGCCATTAGGCACTGCTTGTGATATCTCGGCTATAGTTTGACTCCAATTCGGGGGGGGCCAGGTGATAAGAACAATGCCGATTGGGGGACAAACAGGGGAGTTTGACCCCCTTAAGGAAAGGAATGGTCATATCACTCCGTCTAGTACGCTGAAGCAGAAGTTTCTTTGGGGGAAAAAAAAAGTGTGTGTGTGTGTATGTGTGTGTGCATGTGTGTGTGTGAGCGAGCGAGCGAGCCCGCGCGCGCGCGCGCGCGCGAGAGAGAGAGAGAGAGAGAGAGAGAGAGAGAGAGAGAGAGAGAGAGAGAGAGAGAGAGAGAGAGAGAGAGAGAGAGAGAGAGAGACACCGTACTAGCGGTCATGCCATTGGGTGTCCATGGCTGAGTGGGTCTGTAGAGTGGGTCTTATGACTGTGTCAGATTAGTTTCTCAGACTTAGGGCCTCGTTAGACCCTCCTTGGAAAATCCTCACGAATTAGGATGAAGTCCTTGGAAAATTTTATGGTTTTCAGCGTTGTTGTTATGCTGCGTCCTAATTCAATGGGTCCCAAGGAAAACCCTTGGAGGTCTCCAGTAGCCAATTCATAAGTATAGATGCGGCCGGAGGGGTGGATGTCCGTCATCGTGCTGGGATGTCCATGTGTCCTCGGGCGTGGTCGAAAGGCGGCGACGGGGAGGCCGATTGGGTTGACGAAAAAAAAAGGCGCTAACATCCCTGTTCTAATTTCAAATTTTGAACCCTCCGTTGTGACACATCAGTGCGTGAGGCGTCCTGGCGACTGGACTGGAGACTGGGGCGAAACGTATGTGCGGAGGAGTGATGGCGGCCATGGCTTAAAAGGATGGCATTGGAATGTTGGGTGACGTAGCGTGTATACATAACAATTCTCTACTGCGACGCCGCCTTCGTGTTTCGTATGCTCTTCATGCGGTCATAACTTAGCTCGAACGTAACGCTTCCGTGAAACGTGGAGAGCGCGAGGGCGGTCCCAATCGACGTGCAAAAGGTGCAGCGAGGGCGCCGACAGGCGAATAAGTGGTGGGTGCTTGCGCATTGCAAACCCTGACAATGGAACGAGAGCTCTCGGGTAGTGCGAAGGCATTAACGACATTGGAGAGAAACACGGTGGTCGCAGCTGTGTCAGTCGTCGCCATGTGTTATCACATTGAGAGAACGACAACTCGCCTGAGGATGAGATTGTTTGTTCGCAGGCAGAGGCAGTTGATGCAACAAGTGATGGATGCACCCGGTTGTATGTCGTTATCGGAATCCATTGTGCAATTCTGTTGCGCCATGGCATCGAGTGTGATCCCGCGGGTGACGTCGAGATGGTGGATGAGGAGAAGGACGGGAGGGACATGGGAGGATCTCCGACAGGTTGACGACATGACGGAGGGCTACTACAAGGAGAAGTTGCAGAGTGGAGTAGTCAATGGCCCGCGTCGGCTGTCTGCTGGAGGTCTCCCGCTTGTCCATCGTCGTCTTCCTCATCGTTCGTCATTTTTGTCTACCGCCAGGACCTCGCACAACGACGCACACGTGGAACAATACAACAAGGAGGAGGAGAATAGTGGCCAGCAGCAGCAGCGGGAACCGTCGGAGGACGTCTGCCATGAATCACAGCATGCGAGGCATGTACCAAACAAAGCTCGCATCAATGCGCCCGACAATAACCGACAAAACATGCTAGGCAGATGCCTGCAATCGACCGACATTGCTTCAACATCGCTTGTAGAAGAATAAAAAAATTCGACCGTTGGACACCACGGCCGGTGACGCGCGCATGGAAAACCCTGCTTCGTGAAGCGCCTTGCAGCTGAAGAACCACCCCCACACATTTTCACGCCAACGGTAACGGTGGAAGGCCGTTGGGGGCCTGTCGGGTACTGGCCGGCGATGTCCGCCCAATGGACCACGGACGACTTGTGCACCAACATCGACTCCAAATTTTCCTGTCGGCGTTCGCTCCAGAACACTCCGTCAATTGCGGCTCCTTGAACCCAAGGGACCTCGCGAGGACCCCTTCAATCCAAGGACGTTTTGGCTGGGGATTCTGAGGAATCCAAGGAAATCTCTCGGGAATGTTTTCACATTCATTCCAGGAATTTGGTGAAGGACGCGGTGTAACCAGGCCGATTTCCTAAAAATCGGATTTCCAAGGAGGGTCTAACGAGGCCCTTACTACCATTCTTGTCAAGGGTTTGGACCGACAGTCTGCTAGGATTGCAGGGTTGGTGTCAGGGGTGTCGCTAACTCTGGGCGATGTGGTGAGTCGTTATCCATCAGTCAAATGAATCCTGGGCAGACTGTCGAGGTTCAACCTCCTAATCAGTCGGTGAAAGTCTGACGAAACAGTCTGGCACAGTCATGCTTTTTTTTTAGTGTATAGAGAATATGACAACGCACACACACACACACACACACACACACACACACACACACACACACAAACAAACAAACAAACAAACAAACAAACCAACAAACAATTACCTATGTGCACGCACAAACTACGCGCACTCGTGCCCTTGCAGTAAGTCAAATAACAAATGACAACTCCGGATTATCTTTTCTGCATTTCAGATTGACAGCTGGTGGACTGCAGCCTCATCCTGCGCACAATAGAGAGTGACAGTGTGAGACACGTGGTGCAGCAGGGCACACCAGAAATGGTCCGACCTGTCTTCCCCCGAATAGAACGCACGGTCAAATATAATGACCGTGCGTTCTATTCGGGGGACAACGGCGAGTCTGCAGGGTATAACAGATAAAGAACGCAAAACCCCAACTAGAGCGAGTAGTGAAAACGGTGAACCTAGGCAATGTGGCTGAATGGTACACACGTCTAACGGTTAGTAAAGAGAACCCGCGTTCGAATCCTGCGCAGAGCCTCGCGCAGTCAGGGCACCCCGAAAGAGGGCCACTACGACGATGACGATTGCAATGACCATGGAAAAGACATGGTCAGGGGCAGGAACGTGTTGGAGGCGGAAGATAATCTAGAGAACCTGTCCGAAACATCGCGAAAAGTGGATTCTCCTACTCTTCCCCGATCCTGACGGGACCGCGGAGTCTCCGCGCTGACTGGAATCGTGGCGGAGTTTCCGCGCTTACCGACCACAGAGTCTGTACTTCCCACCCACGGCGCTGTTGACCGTACGGTCCTCCTGATTACCCGAACATCCGGTCAAACCGGAGGATTTGTAAGCGATGGCCTTAGGGATGGGGAAGGGGAAGGGGCGTGCGCTGTAGAAAAGGATGCTCTAAAGGAGAAAAAGCTGCTTTCGGCAGGCAATCAGGTATCGTTTGCCTAAGAAGCCGAACGAGAAGAAGCCGAACCAGTAGCTCTCAGAAGAAGCTCAACCGACAGGCTGAAATGTCAAAATATTCCTCTGGATCTTTCGCTCGACAACAAGAAGAAATCGTTTGCACTTGGTAACAGTAGTGGCTATCGCCAGCCATCTCTCTCTCTCTCTCTCTCTCTCTCTCTCTCTCTCTCTCTCTCTCTCACACACACACACACGCACACACACACACACAGTGTCTCTGTCGTCTGTTCTCTCTCTCTCTCTCTCTCTCTCTCTCTCTCTCTCTCTCTCCCCCGCCCCC
>BFEA01000563.1:891174-909001 GCA_003427395.1 Chara braunii | reverse complement strand
CTTTGCTAAATCTTCGAGGGCATTTTAATTTTCATTTTTTTTTTCGAAGTTTTTTTTTTTTTGTTTCCTTAGTCTCTATCGGGAGATGGGTTGCAAGACGGATGGAGTGGCTGGCTGATCCAACAAGTAAAGTAAAAGACCCTTTTTTTCGTTTGATTTTCTTTTTTGAAGAAGGTTTTCAAATTTATAAAGCTTTTTTTTCTTTTTTTTTTTCCCTATCTCTCTTCCTTCCTCCCACCTTTCCACCTTTCCAACTAAATCCTTGTCGATTTTTTGTTTATTTATTTATTTATTTTTCTGGTTGGGGATCGTGTCTGCCGTCTATTTATGTTATTTATTTATTAGTATTATTACTATCAGTTTTGCTACTTCTTTTCCTTGTTCGTATATTTCTTCTGTCTTCCGGTTCGCTTTTGTCATGAAAACCTGTGCAACCTCATTCTCCTACTATCCTCGCCTTAAAAACATATGAAAATAAAAGAATTAATTACCATCGTCAGTGATTGTCATCATCCCAAATTGGTTTTACTACTATCAGCATGTATCTGCAAGGAAAATGAGCGATAGCGAATCCCAGAAACCAAGCAGCATCATACACATGAAACCAGATAGTCGCGACCTCGAACCAAAAGCAGAATTGCAACTCGAGTTCCACCAAATAAGAGCACAGCAAAAGCTCACAAGTGACAGTGTTGGAATAGTCTCATCATCATCAACAAAGAACCAATGTCGATTTCCTATCTGGCCCTCAGCGCCCAGGCTACAAATGGAAGATCCTATCTAGCCTGTCTACAATGCCGCTGGCGACGTCAACAGCTTCCCCGAAGTACGAGCAGATCTCGGCCAATGCCGTTCGCCTCAAGCACCAGGTATGTCTTACGCATCACTCACAACCTCGATCCCCCACACAGATGCCGCGTGCAACCAAGGACCACCATGTGCCCCATCCAGCACCTCGCAGGCCAGCTCGGCTATGGCTGCCTGCGTATCCCTTGCTCGCCCGTGAGTGCGTGGGTGCTTGCCTGCCAGTAGCGCAGCAGCGCTTGCGCAGCAACTAGCAAGTGCATGAATGCTGAATGCGGGGGCAGGCACTTTCCTATATGGAAATGACCTGCCTGCTGCGTGCTGCCTGGCTGTGCTGGGCCCCTTGTCCAGAAGCTTCCGGTAGGCCCCAAGTGGCTGAGCCCTGGTCCAGGGGAATCAGACACAGGGCCTGGGGTGGTTAGCCGTGTCCAACTGCCGGCGGCTTGTGTGCAGTCCATGCCCCGTGTCTAGCCCAGGGCCTGCCTGGGTTCTTTCAACCAACTGGCGCTGCGCAACTGCCTGAATTTCCCAGTTGCATGGTAAGCCCCAAAATAGGCCTCTCGTCCTTGGTCAGGCCTGCCTTCACTTAGCGCGGCCGATATTGCTGTAAACAGGGCCCAATAGGGCTCGTCGAGGCCTTGAGCCTCGCATTCCCTCCTCCATACTTCGACAGTCCTCTGAGAAGTTCAATTACTCAATCTGGCGCTTTCCTTTCTGCAGTGACTTCTGATAGTGAGCGGCAGTCTGTGGAGCGGTCTGCATCAGTTCCTCCCTAGTAAACCATCAGTGTGATGTCTGAACCGGAAGCGATATTGCAGCTTCGGCTTAGGAGGACGTCCCCTGCCGGTTGGTCTTGGAATTGGCATTTCTTTGTGGTCCACGATGTCGTCGATGTCGACCTCTCCGTCCATGGTTTGGGGCAGCATTGAGCGACGAGAGCGAAACTGATCAGTTTCCTTGAAAGGTGCGAGCTTAGAGGCGTGAAAAACAGGGTAGGTGCGAAGGTGACCAGGGATCCGAATTACGTATGATGGCCCATCTGGATCATCCCCAACAACATCTAGAACCTCCCATGGCCCGAAGTACTGTGGCATGAGCTTGCGGGAGATCCCATGCTCTTGCCCCAGTTCAGAGGCTTTATCCCAGACTCTATCCCCTACCTGGAACGTAGATGGGCGGCGATGCTTGTTCTCAGACTCTATCATTGCCGCCTGCGCTTTATGCATCTGTTCTACGGCTTGATGCATCAGGCGTTCATATCGATAGGCAAAAGTGCCACGTGCAGCAGTCGGCTGGTTCTCAGGTAGTAGAAAGTCTAGGGGCAGTCTAGGCTTGAAGGTCAGTAGCAGATTGTTAGGGCTTACCCTTGTTGTGCTGTGCACAGCGTTGTTGTACAGGCTGGCGATGAGGGCAAGTTTCTCATCCCAGTCCACCTGGTTAGGCCTGATGTAGTGCCTCAGCAGGTGTTGTACAGCGAGGTTCAGCTGCTCTGCTTGCCCGTTTGCCTCTCAGTGGTTTCCAGAAGTCATCTGCAGCTGTGTCCCCTGCTCTGCAGCTGCGGCTTTCCACAATTCACTGGTAAATCGCACATCCCGGTCACTAACTATAGACGCAGTCCAAAATCCCTGACCCAGTTTTCCTTAAACAGCTTAATCACGTACTCAGTTTTAGTTGCTTCAAGCATTGCTATTAACCTAGCATACTTACTAAACCTATCCACAATGACATAGACGTATCTCATACCGCTCGCTGGTGACCAGCGTGTCCATGAAGTCCATGGACAGGCTCTCACCGGGCCTTTCCGCTATCGGAAGAGGCTTGAGAAGCCCAAGAGGGGCCTGTGTACGTGGCCTGTCCCTCTGACATACCTGACAAGTCTCCACGTACAGCTTGGCGTCTCTCATCATTGTGGGCCACCAGAACTGCTGCAGCAGGTTGGCTGCAGTAGGTTGGTTGCAGTCTTCTTATAGCCAAAATGTCCGGTGGCGTCATGACAGTCTTCTAAAAATAAATCGCGTAAAGACTCCCGACTAGGCATACACAAACGTTTATACCCAGCCGTCTCAAGGAACAACAGGTCATTGACCATTACAAACTCGTCAGAAGTAACTTTGTCCTTCGCATCGAGTCTGCGTATGATCTTGGACATAAACGGATCCTCGCGATAGACTTACACCAGGGATCCAGTAACATCGTCCGCAAGCCCAAACTCAGTGATCAGCGCACCCAGGAAGTCCGGCCTACGCGACAACGCATCAACAACTTTGTTATATTTCCCTTTGTTGTACTGGAGTTCAAAGTCATACTGCTCACTGACTTCGATCCATCGTTTCAGCGCATCGCAGAGCACTGGCTGGGTTCTCATCCACTTCAGGGTCTGATGATCATTCTTGAGGTAGAAGAACCTCCCAAGGAGGTGGTGCCTCCAGTGGGTTAGCGCCTTGTAAATCACATAGAGCTCCTTCTCATAGGCGGACTTAGCCAACTTTTGAGAGGGCATCTTTTTGGACATGTACTCGACTGGCCTCAACTTTGGCCCCTCATGCTGCTCAAGCACGACACCAATGCCATATTGGCTGACATCCGTGGTTACTATGAATGGTTTGTCGGGATCAAGAAGTTTCAAGACCTCATGGTGTGTTAAGGAGTGCTTCAAATGTCTGAAAGCAGCCTCACACCCGTCTGTCCACTCTCACGGGTGTCAAGGCATGTCAGGTCCGTCAAAGGGGCGGCCACTATGCTATAGTTCGTTACAAAGTTACGGTAGTAGCCGGTCATCCCTAAGAAGGACCTCATCTCAGTCACAGACTGAGGACGAGGCCAGTCACGAATGTTGGGCACCTTCGCGTCATCGGGCTTCAATCCCTCCGCGGAAATCTCATGACCCAGATACAAGATCCGGGTGCAGCCAAACTCGCATTTCTCCCGGTTAATCTTGAACTTGTGGTGCCGAAGGAAACTAAGAACTTTGTCTAGATGGCCAACATGCTCTTCGACAGTCCTACTAAAGATAAGTATGTCATCGAGGTACATGATGACAAACTTGTCCAAGTAGTCACGAAAGATCCGGTTCATGGTGTGCTGAAAGGTGCCAGGAGCATTGCAAAGGCCGAAAGGCATCACCACAAACTCGTACAGACCGTACCTGGTCTGAAAAACGGTTTTGTGTTGATCCTCAGGCCGTATTGCAATCTGATGGTACCCGGACTTCAGATCTATCTTATTGAAGTACTGACACCCTTGCACTCGGTCGAACAAGTCATCGATGCGGGGTAGGGGCTCTTCGCTCTTCACAGTGATGACATTGAGGCCCCTAATGTCAACGCTCTCCCCCCATTCTTTGATACGAATAAGACAGAAGATCCGTAAGGGGAGACACTAAGTCGGATCCAACCCTTCTCTATGAGTTCCTTGAGTTGCCGGCGAAACTCATCAAGCTCCGTTGAAGACATCTGATAGATCCTACCCTTTGGAATACTAGACCTTGGGATAATCTCTATCGCGTGGACGACCTCCCTCTCAACAACCCCTTTCAGCTCTTCAAATAGATCAGGGTATCTAGCGACCACTCCTTCTATCTCTCGAGGCATTTTTACCGGTTCGCCCTCTGCAGAGACATAAACTAAGTACATACCCTCCTTCAGATTTTGCTTATAGTAATTATAGAACGCGGCCGCATACATGCATCCGTAGGACTCGATCGGACTACTAGCTTTAAACTTTCGTAATCTGGCGGTTCCCCCTCCGGATAAAGTGTGTTTGACCACTTTTCGGTCCCAGTCAAACTGGGGCTGTGCAACCGAAAGATAGTACATACCCAGCAGGATACCCATGGGGAGATCATCGCTACTAGGAACGAGACTCGATGTCTCAATTCCCCTCCTGCGTACGGGAAACGACACTCGATGTCTTTAAGGTAGTCATTGTCTACCATGCGCTGTTTGTTGGCACACGTCGACTCCACAGGTCGACTCAGGCGCTGCACTTGCCCCTGTAAGTGCAACCTCTCAATGCTCATACAACTGATAAAGTTCCTCATCGAGCAAGTATCATAAAAGGCCGCCCCGACCTTGCGACCGCCTGTATCTCGAGATGGTGAGGGTGTGTCCACCACCTCGACCCTAGTAGGAACAACTACAATTTTTACTGGCCCAACGTGTTTCTCGGAGCAATACCAGAACTGATGGCGACATCGCTACCTGGAGAAGCGGAGGAGACCGACGCTTGCCTCATCATAGGCGGGATCTTTTTCGTTGACTTCTTATTTCGGCAGTTGAATCGGTTATGGCCATGATGGATACAAGCCTGCCGAGTGTAACGGTCTCTCCACACGTCCTCAGTAAGCCCCTCTTTCTCCCATGGAGGAGCATTCGGGTCTACTTGACTCCTAGACCTGGAGCCTCCGCGGCGTCTACCGGTCGCCTGATCTTTTTGTTGCACAGAGGCAGCGACTGCTCCACCCCCTGAAGCTTCTGTGCTGCCTGCCTCTGACCCTACTCCCTCCTGGAAGTCGTTGTCTAACTCTATGGTTGAACCATCATTATCAACGAACATGATGCGACTCTTCGCCTTCCAATTGGGAGGTAACGTCTTTTTCCTACCATCCGTTGTGGGTTGGTGCCCATGAACGATCTTGGCTTTCAGCTCCAGGGCCTTCTTGCTAAACAAGCGGAAGTTGTGCACTGTGGTCATAGCCTCACCTGCCAATTGATTCCTGAGTTCTATGGAGAGACACCTCAAGTAAGTGGTGAGTAAGACCTAGGGATCGTAACGCACTCTAGGTACACAGATCAGACGCTCAACAACGTTCGTGGCATCCCTTACTGACCTAGACTTTCTCGAGCTCAGAGTTAGGATCGCGTCACTGACTTTTTGGACCTCCTGCAGATCATGCCACCTTTCTTCCACCAACTTGAGGAAGTCATCCAATTTATAGTTGACTGCCCAAGTGCGGAAGTCATGACCGTACCCCTCCAGTTGCACGTACCCGCTTAACCATCTTGCTGCACTCCCCTCCAGGTAGGAGGCAACCACAAACACTTCCTCGTGAGGCAATGTCAATTTGCATTTTACGTAGACTGGCAGTGACCTCAACCATATGTCGAGGTCCTCACGCCTCTTATCTCCTGAGAAGGGTTTAGGCGATGCAATGACAGTCTTAGAAACCCATTGTCCTTGTCCCAGTGTCTGCACCACTCTAGGCTGTGGACCCTGAGGTGCAGGTTGCTGCACTAGCTGCTGCTGGGGCTGTGTACCCTGCGGCTGTGCCGGCTGCGCGACGGCAGGCTGCCCAGTTACAACAGTCTGGAACGGAGGTTGGAAGAACATTGTTTGAACAAGAACCTGTACACTAGGACCTGCTGCTAACCTGTCTGTCAGAGGCATACCGAGTAAGGAAACGGCCTGTACCGAAGTCGGAAAGACTGCAAATGGGGATACTCTAGTCACCAGTGGGACAAAAGGAGGAGGCTGTACCATGGGCCAGACATCGGGCCCTGATGGTGATGGTGCACCCAGAACTCCCCCGACCAGCACGACCACGCTCCGTTGGATGTTCTATAAGAGTGGCATGTGGTAGTCCTGCATCTCCACTACATCTAACAGGGTTGTCCTCACGATCCTCACATCGACATCTATATTAGTCAGGTCCATCCCCTCTAACTCTCTAATGTCCGCTTGTCTCTGCTGTATCCTAGTTCTTCTTTTGATCATTCTCTCCTTTTCCGCCTGTATCTCGTCTAACGTATGCTGTAGTTGTGCCTTATGAGCACTTGCTCTCTGTATGGCGATCTCCTCGAGAGTCAACACTAACTGCAGGTTTGCTATAACGCCAGCAGTTTGACTCAGGGTTTGTGCGACCATTGCCCCGATCGTCTTTAAACTACTGGCCTGGGAACTTTGCTGCGCATCAGTGGCCATGGCTGCTGAAGTAGCTGCCGCACTTGTGACAACTCTGCTTGCCTCTACGTCCCTAGCCCTCCGTTGCTGCTGCTGCCTCTCCCTAAGCTGGCGGAACAGAAAACGGTCTCCCTCTGGTCCTAAAGCTACGTGGACCAACGAGCGACTCGGAGCGTCTTGCCGATCGCAGGATCCTATCGTCCGGGTCAGGGTTCTCCCTGTCGCTCATAAGCTACAGAACTATGCACGGGTTGCACTAGGGCAGACCTGGTTGCCTACCGCAGCGTAGTGCTCAGACCGATATTAATCGGTGGCAATGTCAGAGTATATGCAGTTGGGTCCAACAGGTAAGTCCAAATTCCCACAAACGAAACTAATTTATTTTACTACTCCGCAAACAGAAAGCAAATGAGCAGAAATAGTTCTACCTATGTTGTCTGTCAAATGCTAATGGTTGTACATCTAACTAATCAAAATAAAAATAGAATAATTTGATTGGTTGTTGGCAGAGTGGAATTGTTCCTGAACTTATCACCTGAAAGTTACCCCTCCCTCAATTCTTCTTGATTGTCACTTGACATCGGCGTCCCTGAGCGATCCAGATAGCGTGTGTGTCTGAAGGTGTGCACACGACCCACCCATGTGCCCCGAGTCAATGCTGAGTTGGTCAGTCTGCACCATGTTTATCCTCGCGTGCAACAAGCCTTACACCGACCAATTGGCTGATCAAGAGGCGTTTAAGGACGGACTCCGAAGTCCTCAGGAATTATTTAACGTCGCAAACAGGACGACAATGACAACCAGTGGAAGGTAACCCCGCCGCTATTTTTTTTATAGACGTCCAGTACTCGTCGCCCCTGTAGGGATGGCCTGCTCCTCATAACCCATCTACAACACAGCAGGCAGATAAAGGACAAAGCAGCAAAACATGTGTGCTCTAGTGGGTTGGCATGGTGACCGTGACATAGTGCTTCGTCCATGACCCTTCAGATAGCTTTGCCCTCTCCTTCCAGATGCTCCACGTGAACAATGTCGACTCTCAAGGTTGAGCTCACTCGACTCCTCACATGAGAGGACTCTCAAGACAAAATACACATCCTCACGGTAAGAAGTGTCCAAGAGGGTAGATAAGGTTAAGAGCAACGTACCTCAAAATAGCTGGCCCCAACCACATATATTCTCACCAGATGACTTGACGCCGATTGTGATGACCAGTTATTGCTTCGGCACAACCAACATTACACCGTCGTTCCACCTCAGCATCAATTGCACATTAGATAGTTCTCATCACACTGCGAAACACCCAACACCCTCCATAGCCTTATTGGCAATACCCCTCTCCGCTTGGGTCGCCTGCTTGCCTTCACCCTCCTCGCTACACACTCCCTACGGCCGCTCACTCAACAGACCGCATGCATGTACCGCATAGGTAGAAGACAAGCGCCATATTAGCGAAACGTACCACAACTCCGATACCAAAATGCAAGGGAAATGAGCGATAGCGAATTACAGAAACCAAGCAGCATCATACACATGAAACTAGATAGTCGTGACCTCGAACCAAAAGCAGAATTGCAACTTGAGTTCCACCAAATAAGAGCACAACAAAAGCTCACAAAAGCTCACTTTCGATAGGACTTTAACTCATTATATGTTTATCCATCCTTACGTATGTATATCGTTTAGCCACATGGGTTGGATCATAAAGCGTTCTTGATTATCCATCGTCATCCAAACATAATGTGATTAATATATATTATAATACACAGAGTTGTCAGGCCGAATGTACGGAGACCCCTAAGCTGACCCCCGAACGTTCGGGCGTTTGGGTCCCCGTACGGGGCCCGGACCTGAAGGGGTTTGGACCCCGCCAAAAATTATTCGGGCACCTAAATATTATTATTGTTTTCTGAGTTGCTTTTTGTGTGTTCTTTGTGATGTAAGGTATCTCCGTCTTTATTTTAAAGCCATTATGTTCAGCCAAACAAAAATAAAAAATCGGCAAAGATGGTGGTGTCAAAACTTGTTTGCCCACTCACTAATTTGTTTTTTTTCTCTTTTCACTCTTTGACTTTCCTTTATTTCGGGGCATGAAAACAATTCTTATTTTTTTAAATTTTATTTTTAGATTATCTATTATGTAAGATACACATATAAAAATTTTCATAGCATTTGTCAAAGCAAAAACAAAATAAAAAATCGCCAAAGATGGCGGTGTAAAAAACGTGCTCGCCCACTCAATAATTTCATTCTCGTTTTACTTTTTATAATTATTATTATTATTATTATTATTTATTTTTAGTATTTGATTTTTATTTTAAATTTGGTAACGAATTTGAATATAACGTCGAGGCAAATGTTATTTAGTTTATTTTTACTTTCTACATAACATATTTTTTTAATATTATTTGGATTTTTTTTTTTTTTTTTTTTTTTTTTTTTTTTTTGGGTCTGCGTTCGGCCGAACGACCGAACGCGTCGAGAGGGTGTGCCGAACGTTCGGGCATTCGGGTTCGGGCGTTCGGCCTGTCCCGAACGCAGGCAACCTTGATAATAAATATATATATATAGGCTACCAGAGTGGCCCGGGGTCACTTGCCCGGCCGGGCCAAAAGTAATAAAAATAATAAAAATAAACAAATTATTTTTAAATTTTATTTTTTTTTCTAAATTTGGTGCAGAATTTCGATGTGACCCTGAGGCAAAAGTTGTTCAGTTTATTTTTCTGCATAACATAGTTTTGTTTTCAGATTTGTTTGAGTTTTTTTTGTTTTTTGCTGGGACCTTCCCTGATCCTTGCACGGGCTGGCCACCCGGGACCCGGGCAGCCCGGCTGGTAGCCTATATATATATTATATTAATATTAAATTATGAAAACATTGAAAGAAAAAAATAAATTGAAAAATAGTTTCAACTTCAAAACTAGGAGCAAACATCAATCAGATTGATATAGGGAATAAATTAGAAAAAGGGTAAAAAAAAATCTAATAGGTTAGTAATAGCATTATAAAAACGAAGTTGCACTAATCTAGTAAGTTCAAATCGACGGAGCATAGTACCAATTGAAGCAGAAGCACCATGAAGAGCAATAAAAGGCAACATACCTCATAATTGACACCCACGAGCAAAGTCGCTTTGTGCTTCTAGTCCCTATAAAAGTAAGAGAGAATAAGTCATGCTATTAGCAAGTATAAAAATGATTGCAGTTAAAAAATGACAACCTTTCGAATAAAAGTTTGCCAAACTGTGAGTATACTGTGATATATATATATATATATATATATATATATATATATATATATATATATGCATCTTGAATGTATAAAAGCTATATTTATGGTCCAATAAAATACCGTTGAGGATTCGTTGTGTTTGAAGTATGATGGCGGTCAATGAATGAGAACTTTCAGGATTGTGGGCCCCTCTGTAGACGCGTTTGGCCGTTCGGGCCGAATGCGGAAGGAAAATAAAAAATAAGAAAATTTATGCAAACAAATCAAATTAACAATATTTGCCTCAACATTACATCCAAAGTTTTTACCAAATTTAAAATAAAAATAAAATTTAAAAAATAAATAATAATAATAAAAATAAAACCAAATGAAGAGAGAATTAAAATCAGTGTGGGGCGGACACGTTTTAAACACCTCCATCTTTGGAGATTTTTCATTTTTGTTTGGCTTAGTCAAATGCCCTGAAAATTCATACATGTATATCTCACTTGATAAAAAAATCATTAAAAAAATTGTGAAAAAGCTAGGCTACCAGCTGGGCCGCCCAGGTCACCCTATTTTCCCATGCAGCCTCGCCGTACCAGGAAAGGTCTCAGCCAAAACAAAAAAAAATCCCAAAAAATACAAAAAAAAAACTATGTTATGCATAAAAATAAACTGAACAACTTTTGTGCGAGGAGTACATCGAAATTCTTTACCAACTTTACGTTAAACCACCAGTACCTCCGCAGTGTTAATAAATTACGATGTCTTGGCCAGTACCCGAACTTTTTGGGGTGGAACACAGGGTCGACAATGTTAGTTACCGAAAAAAGGGAAAAAAAAAATGCTTTCTCTACTGCAATGATGTCGGACTGGGTAGTCCAGGAGGCCGTGCTCACAATCTTCCCCCATAGAATGCACCTTATAGGTAAGGCTGTCACATTCTAAATGTTACTGTTTTCTTTTTTTTGTTGGTCGTGTGTTTCTTATGAGTCTCCTGTCCGTGAATCGCTCAAGCTGTCCGTGTTCTGCTCAAGCTGTGTTTTGTCAGGGGATTGTAAGGCTCATCACACTTTCACTTAGGGGAATGTATCCAACCATTTTCACAGCCAGATCCATGTGCCCGTTTTTTTTCCTTTTTATTCTCTTTTTGGAATCTAATAACCTAGCCACGGGGCTGAGATGCCCTCATTGAGGACACACTCACACTACCACTTCCAAGAATGTATACAACTGCAATCACAGCCAAAACTTTGTTTCCTTTTTTTTTTAATTCTTTTATGAGGTTCATAGCGGCAACTTCTCTTCTTCTTTTTTATTTCTTTTTGTTATTTCCGTGAGAGTATCAGAAAGAAAACAGAGTGGTACCCAGGTTCGTCAAAACTCAGAGCGCAGTGAAATCCAGGGTCGGTAAAAACTGGCTCGGAGGTACTGGTGGTTTAAAAAAATTAATTATTATTATTATTATTATTTTTTAATTATTTTTTTTTTATTTTGGCCCGGCTGGGCAAGTGGACCCGGGCCACTCTGGTAGCCTAGTCCAAAAGTAATAAAATTATTTAGGCCCCAAAATATAGTAAAAACAAAAAACTAAAAAAATAAAAAAGGAAAAAAATAGTGAGTAGGCGAGCAAGTTTTGACACCGCAATCTTTGGCGATTTTTCATGTTTTTTAGGCTTAGTAATATGCCTTCAAAATTTATTGGCACGTACCTCACATCATAAAGAACTCACAAAAAACAATGCAAAAAAAAAAATAATTCTTTGTCGGCAAAATAATTTTTGGCGGGGGCCGAACCCCTTCATGTTCGATAGGGTTCTGCACCCGAACGGGACGCTAAATACCCCAACGTATGGACGTCAGCCCGGGGGCCTCGGCACGTACGGGCTGGTAACCTTGTATATATATATATATATATACAGGGTAACCGACGTTCGGGACGTGCCGAATGGCCAAACCCGAACGCCCGAACGTATGGGACCCCTTGGGGATGCGTTCGGCCGTTCGGGCTGAACACGGACAAAAAAAAAAAAAAAAAAAAAAAAAAAGTCATAAGCAAAAATCTGAAAAATATATATGTTATGGAGAAAAATAAATTAAACAATATTTGCCTGAGCATTACATTCGAATTCCTTACCAAATTTGAAATAAAAATAAAATACAAAAAACAAATACTAATAATTAAAATAAATAAACGTAACAAGAGAATTAAATTTACTGAGTGCGCGAGCATGTTTTCGACACAGCCATCTTTGGCGATTTTTTATTTTTTTTTGGCATAGCTAAATGCCCTGAAAATTTACAGATGTGTACTTCACATAATACAAAAACCACTAAAATATTTTTAAAAAATAATAAAATTGTTTAGACCCCGAACTAAAGTGAAAGCAAAAAGTAAAAATCTTAAATACGGGCTGGTGACCCTGTATATATATATATATATTTCCAGCCCTTTTATACGGAGGCCTCTGGACCAACCTTTATACGCTCGGGCGTTCGGGGTCCGAACCTAATGGGGTTCGGCCCTCGCCAAAACTATTTCGGGGTCTAAAAATTATTATTATATATTATATATATATATATATTTGAGTTCTTTATGATGTGAGGTCCATGCCTATAACATTTGAAGGCATTTTGCAAAGTGAATGAAAAATGAAAAATCTTAAAGATGGAGGTGTCAAAAAGTGTTCGTCTACTCACTAGTTTTTTTTTTCTTCACTTTTTGTTTTCACTTTATTTCGGGCTAATTCGGGGTATAAAACAAATTATCATTTTTTGAATTTTTTTTAATGAGTTGTGTGTCATATGAAATACACATCTATAAATTTTCAAGGCATTTGACCAATAAACTAAAAACAAAATTGTGAAAGATGGCAGTGTTTAAAAATTAAAACATGTTCGCGCAAACACTTATTTCAATTATCTCTTCATGTTTTCTTTGGTAAACACGTTTTAATTCAAATCAGTATACATGAAGAGATAATTGAAATCAGTTGGCAAAATTAAAAATTAAAACACATTTTAAGGAACATGAGGAGAACCTATTAAAAAATATTATTATTATTATTATTATTATTTTTTAGAGGGTAGGATATACTTGTCTCAGAAGGACGTTTCCCCAGTTGGCAAAATTGAAACATGTTTTAATTGAAATCAATATATATGAAGAGATAACTGAAATTAGTTGGCAAAATTAAAAATTAAAACGTGTTCGCCAAGAAGGACAAAATTGTCGGAGACGTCCTTCTGAGACAAGTATATCCCACCCTCTAAATAATAATAATAATAATAATAATAATAATAATAATAATAATAATAATAATAATTTTTAATAGGTTCTCCCTCACATGAGATATATGCCGCAAAATTTTTTGGCTTATTTGAGTTCATAGAAACAAGATGGAAATCGCCAAAGATGTCTATACCAATTTCATTCAAACACTTTTATCTTATGGGGGTCAATTTCAATCACACACCCCAACTCACCCCCCCAAATCCTCCTCTCCCCATGTTTTGCATTTTTTTTTTTTTTTGCTCCAAATAAGCAAGAGTTTTTTTTATGGGATCACCTCATGTAGCGCAGACCCTCCCTCCTTTTTTTTTTTGCTTTTTTTTAATTGAGAAAATAAGTTGTCCGGGATTGCGGACAACTTTACCCAAGTTGTTTGCCGGAGACGTCCGACAAGGACGTCTCCGGATTGGACAACTGACAACCTAGTTATTTTTCGGATTTGATTTTTATTTCAAATTTGTTAACGATTTTGGTTGTAACGCTGAGGCAAATATTATTCAGTTTTTGTTTCTGCATAACATTTATGTTTTTAATTTTATTTTTTTTTTCCACGTTCGACCGAACGTTCGGGCTCAGTCGTTTGGCCTCAGCCGAACGCCGACTACAATGTATGTTCGACAATTTCTCGATTTATGTGTGTCATTTTTGCACATCTTTCTCCGTCTAATTTTAACGGATGTCCCTGAAAACAGACAGTTATAGTTTAATTTTACTCCACAAATTTTAAACAATTTTTTGCTATTCGTTGTTGGTTTTAACTTTTTTCATTTCGTTGTTCTCTAATGATAGCTCCTCACAACATTGTACTTGTCTCATTCCATCAGGGGATTCTGACTCTTCAACTATCACATGTGTTTTACCATTGAGCCCTGTGGATTGTTTTTTTTTTTCATGTTTTTTCTTTATTGACTTGACAGTATGTTTGCAATTATTTGATTTTTTTTTTTTTTGCTCCCAAAGTTTATCTGTTGGTTTAATAATTCAACCCTTAAGGAGAGGAAACATGAGATTATAGAATAAACCAAAAAAACGGAACATTATCAATATAGAGCATCACACATCCCGTCCCCCCCCCCAAAAAGAGCAATTTCCAAAAATAATATAGTTATCAACCACTGCCCTATAGGATGGATCCTTGTGACACAGAGAAATTTAAGCAGATAGTCATCTTGCTCTCCCTCTTGACTTTTTTCGCCCTCCTCCCCCCCCCCCCCCCCCCCCGAGTTTTTTTTTTTTTTTTTTTTTTTTTTACACAACTTCAATCTATTTGTTAAGAGCAGCACATGTTGGGAAACGAGTCCAACGTCCATACCCCCCAATGTATAATGTTTTTTCAATTTCTTCCCACTTCTCCTTTCGTTATTTGATGGATGAACATAATGGATATTTGATTATTTGACTGATTGATTGACCGATTGCTTGTGCCAAAAGTGATGGGCAATCAATTATATTGATATTGATTTATTGATTGAATGCTTGATTGATTGCTTATACCAAAATTGGTGGGCAATCAATTGCTTAATAGGAAACAAACATTTGTAGTTACTTCTTTGAGCACGGAGTTTGTTAGTACAATATTTTGGTGTGCAAAATCTAGGCAATCTAAGGAGTGACAAACGACAGATGTTTGCCGCATTTTGTTGAACAGCGTGAAGGCGGTAATTACTAATTACTATACCACAAAGTATTTCGCGCTTGCTATATCCAAAGCGTGACAATCGAAATTACTTGAATGGGAGTTATTATTCGTGTTATCGAGTCCTTTCAAACTCCTCCTCCTCGATCACACTACCCTGATCCAATCAAGTGACCCATTCCCCAACAAGAGATGAATAATTAACCGATAAATTAATCCATCAATTTATTCCGTTAACAAACTAGGTTGTATACCCATGTACCATCCTACCTTCTCCGCATCTTATTTATGTGTATCTTTGAACCCCTAAATCCTAACTCGTAATCCATAAACCATCCTTAAACCCTAAAATTCTGGAACCTGAGATTCTAAACCCTAAACCTTAAACCATCCTTGAATCAAAGGACCTGAAACCATCCTTAAACCCTGAAACCTCGAAAGCCGAGACCCTAAACCCTAAACCATCTTTGAACCCCAAGGTCCGAAACCTGAAAACATAGATTGTAGACCGTATACCCCGAAGCTGAAACCCTAAGCAGATACAAAAAAATATTTGATTGATCCGCAAAATGATACATCAACCAATTAGTCAATCCATTAACCTATTCCATTATGAGAACTGTATCATCCTTCTTGCCCTATAAACGATTTATTTGTGTATCTTTGAACACCTAAACCCTAAACCCTTAACCGTGAATCATCACTCATTCTTAAACTCATAAACCATATGTAATACAACCAGATACTCGACACAATTGTTTCATCTAAAATATTCAATCCATATCAAATTTATGATGAATTATGAGTATAGAAGCGAGGGACAAATAAAGTTGGGACCGGTCAATCGTAGAAGTTCATGATTGATTAATTGATTGCTCGATTTCAAGTTTTTGTCATTCTGTTATTCAATTTTTTATTGTTATTACCATTTTTTTGAATATTCAATCGTTCAATCGTAGAATTTGATGATGGATTAATTGATTGCTCGATCAGATCGATTTGATCCCATCCACTCTCTATTTTTTTTCCTCTTTTTCTCTTCTCTCTCTCTCTCTCTCTCTCTCTCTCTCTCTCTCTCTCTCTCTCTCCCACTCTCTCCCCCCTCGTGCGCCCGCACTTATAAATAAGAGTCATTTCCTAATGAAAATTTGCACCTTTCTGCGTCGAATGTAGCGTAGAAAGGTGACTAGATACATTTAAAAAAGGTCACCTTTGTGAGAGAGAGAGGGAGAGAGAGAGAGAGAGAGAGAGAGAGAGAGAGAGAGAGAGAGAGAGAGAGAGAGAGAGAGAGAGAGAGAGAGAAAAAAAAAAAACAGAGAGTTGATCAATCAGATCGATCGATCAATCAATCAATCTAACTATCTACGGATGATGGATGAATGGATGAATGAATGAATGGATGGAGGGAGGATTGAAGGGATGGATGAAGGGATAGATGGAGGGAGGATTGAACGGACGGATGAAGGGATTGATGGACGGATGGAGGAACGGATGGATGGATGGAGGGCTGGATTGACGGATGGAGGGACAAAGTTTATCGAAGGTATTCGGATGGACGGACGAAGGCATGTATGGATGGAGGGACAAATGAAGAACAAACGGAGGGATGGCAGAAAGAGACATACAAAGGAAGTGAGATACGAAGAAAGAGACATACGAAGGAAGGGACAGATGGGAGGACGGATCGAGGGAAGGAGGGACAAAGAGAGGGACGGACAGAGAGAGGGATGGGGGCAGGGAGGGAAGGAGAGATGAAGGGGGGGAAGGAGGAGGGGCGGAGGGAGAGAGGGAGGGAGGGAGAGATTAAGAAAGACATGGATAGATGGATGAACGAACGAACGGATGGATAAACGGAATAATAGAATCCATTCATCCATCCGTCAACTGATCAATCACTATTTCGTTAAATGAGAGAGTGAGCAGAGAACCTCAACTGTAGTACAACAAAAATAGAACGGGAAAACAAAAAACATACAAGTTCGACCAGAAGCAGGCCACGGGTGGGAACGATCAGCAGTTCAGGCCGGCTTGTTCAGGTCGGCCCAAACGTCGGTAACCATAATTGGGACAAAATAATTGAGCACCCCCCCTCTAAAACCCTATATAGAATAATTGAGGAACCCCTCTAATTTTTTTATGAAATAGGAGCATAGTTCTTTTGTGATTTAATCTGCACAATATCGACTGTTTGGGGGCATTTTACTTATTATCCAACATTTTGGATAATCCTCCTTTTGAAACCAAGGCCCCCTAAGACAAACCCTAGCTTAAACCAAGGTACTAGAAACCCTAAGACATAAACCCTAGCTTAAACCAGATAATCTGACGATATTTTTTCTTATAATCCGTGTTGCCTAGCTTAAACCAAGGCACTAAAAACCCTAAGACATAAGCCTAAGCCATCCTTAAACCTTTAAATCCTTAAATTTTTAAACCGGGCAACTTGAAACCTTTAAACCCTAAACCTAAAAACCCGAAACCCAAAATCATCCTTCAATAAGGAAATTATGAACCTTAAAACCTAACAAACAATGATAAATCCTACACCTTACACCATCCTTAAAACCATGAGCCCGAAACCATAAATTTGTAAGTCTATAGTTCGGTACAATATATCTATCGATTGATATAACTATAAATATAGTTATTAATCAATTATTATTTGTAATTGTGAATTTTAAAAATCCTTAGGTACTTGTGTGGTCTGAGTATATTCTACCGTGTATAAGTACACATACATATATATATTGTTTGACGATATATATGCATATATATCATACATATATATATATATATATATATATATATATATATATATATCGTTACAAATAGAACTGCCCGGCAGGGTAACCGGCGTTCGGGACGGGCCGAATGCCCGAACCCGAACGCCCGAACGTATGGGACCGCTTGGGGATGCGTTCGGCCGTTCAGGCCAAACGCGGACTTAAAAAAAAAAAAAAAAAAAAAAAAAAAAAAAAAAAA
>BFEA01000563.1:879237-890739 GCA_003427395.1 Chara braunii | reverse complement strand
TTTTTTTTTTTTTGCGTTGGGGATGCCCGAAACCTTGCTCATGGGTTATGCCCGACCGGGCTCCTAGGCGTCTATCTGGGATCAAGTTGGGTGGCCAAACGCCCGAAAAAACAACCTAGTCTTACATTGTATAGTTATACATTTTTTTTTTCAACCTTATATTTTTTTCATCTACGTTACATCCATGTGATGTTTCCGCCCTCTATTATTATATAATGCATCTATCTACATTGCATATATTTAATCTAATAGTAGTACCTATGTATGTTAATTTATTTGTTATATATTTGTTTTATATTTGTTTGATTTGTCTTATTCCTCTTTTGCCTTTTGCCTTATCAATCTTATGCCTTATCCTTCTTATTTGACGTATTTGCCTTGTTTATTTCTCTGTTTGATTTTCCTTATGTATCTTATATATCCATATGCCTTGTCAAACTACCAAGGGTCTAAATATTTTCTTGTTGACGAGATGAATCACCATACCGCAACTCTAGGACAACCACAATATAACTTACGAAATCTGTTTGAAAAAATAATCAATTGTTTCATCACTAGATTCCTTATCTAGTGGGCGTCTCCCCCTCCCCCAATAGTTCTCACTTACACTCATGCTTTGATTTACTTTATCTTCTTTATTTGGATTTTCACCATCAAATAGTTGATGGTGATGCATTGCGATCTAGTTAAATACGACGTGGAAGAAACAAGTTTAATATTAACATTTTTTGTTGGAGGAGATTTAATTGAAATTTACAACGTTATTATTTTAAATATTATTTTCGTCGAGAACGAAAGAAACATTGTTTTTTTTGCGACCTAAGCGTAAGGGATTTGTTTCACAATGTCCCCCAGATCTCATTATTAGGGAAAATCAACACGTCCGGGAGTTCAATCAAATATATTTTTCTGGGCCACATGGTGTGAGGCGAATCAACAATTTCGATTACTTTATGAAAGATCAATTAATAAAATGATCGATGATTTAAGTATTGAAGAATATAATATCGAACGATAGAAAAACGAAAGTTTTATCTAGGGTTCCACGAGTGCATGTATTGAATACATGAAAAGATGAAGTGGAGTTTAATCGGAGATCAAACGAGACATATATTATACAATCAGTTTAAATACAAAGTAAATCAACAGTTTTGATCGAGGATCGATTGAGATTATATTGAAAGTAGCTATGTCCAATGATGACGGTATCATTCATCGCTAAAACATATTTACAACTGTTTGATAATTTAGTGCAAAACCCATACATTTCATCATAAAAGTCTTATGTAATTAAGGAAACAAAGAATTATTATCAGTGATATTATAATATTGTTTTTGAAACAAGTACGAAAGGGTTACAAGACTAGAGGGGTGAGTATATCATATTCACTTTTTTTACGTGTGATCCGATAGAAAGTGAAATCAATGGTTACAGACATTCGATGCAACTGGATATGAAAATTTGTATAAGTTGTATCCGTAGTGATGGATCCACGTATCCTTTGATCAATGTGAAAGCGAAAGATCCATTCATGGGCTCACATGCCTATATGAGGAAGATGGACCCTCAGTGATGTTAAAAAAAAAAAATAACAACTTTGAGTAATAAGAATCACAACTTTTTTATAAACATTCATAACTTTTCACAACCAGCAGTCACAACTTTCAACAATAAACAATCACAAGTTTATTGAATAATAACAGTCACAACCCAGGTTACCAGCCTGTACGTACAGAGGCCTTCAAACCGATCTCCATACGTACGGGCGTTCAGGCTGGACGTTCGAGGCTCATCCCTGTAGGGGTTCGGGCCCCGCAAAAGCCGGTTTCGAGCCTTTTTTTTTTTTTTTTTTTTTACAGATTGATTATAATGTCGTTCATCTACCTCTAAAATTGCATATTAGTCTGTTGATTAAAACAAAAGCTAAAATTCAAAAATGATTGGGAGGTCAAAGAATTTTGAACCCCTCCTGATTTTATTCTTTTGTTACTTAATATTTTTATATATATTTATTTATCTATTGATTGATTGGTTGGGTGCGGCAGCCCCTGACCGCCCCTGCGAGCCCATCTCCCCTCAACCAATCATTCAATCAATCAATCAATCATATCATATCATATCAATCAATCAATGACAATAAGTAACATTAACTCAATTGACATTAATATAATAAGGATATTTTTATATTTAAAAAATTTCCCAAATACCTAAAAGAAAAAAAATCATTGAAAATGTTAAATATTTTACTAAATCCGTAATCTGATATTTGTATTTATCCCCATTATCCCCGATAGTTGGAATCGTAATTAGTACGAGTAAGCTTCACACCTCACGATGCTTTTACTTATCGCCTATTCAAGTGATGGTCTTTCAGTTTGTATGATAATTTTTTTCAAGAGGGGTTTCCCGCTTATATGCTTTTAACGGTTCTCTCATACCAACGTAGCTACCCTACAATGCTACTTGCATGATAGCCAGTCCACCATAGGTTGACTCACCCAGTCCTTTCGTAATAGGGATGCCTTCTCTCAATTCTCTTCAAATCACCAATGATAGATATATCATAGAGACGATTTCATGTAAAATAAATTCTCATGGTGTGACGGGCGGTGTGTACAAGGTCTGAGTACATATTCACCGCGGCATGCTGATCCACGATTACTAGCGATTCCAACTTCATGTTCTTGAGTTGCAGAGAACAATCCGAACTAAGGCAATGTTTCAGGATTCGCTCCGCCTTAAAACCTTGCTTCCTATTGTCATTGTCATTGTAGCACGTGTGTTACCCAACCCATAATGGTCATGCAGGCTTGATGTCATCCCCACTCTCTCAACAAATTTTTGTTTATACCTTGTACCCAACTCACTCTTTATGTGGTTATTTGAATCAATTCACTTATATTCATTGACTTCGGTCAATAAATAACTATCTTGACGCTAACTTTGGATGGATTTAGGCTCGCCAGAGTTCAGATTCAAGAGACGAATAACGGGATTTGAACCCGTGCTTTCAAATTCACAATCTCACACTTTGACCTATTAAGTCATATTAGTTTATATATACTACAGAAGTGAAGAACAAGCGCATAACAATCATAGTGTGTTTTATTTATTATTTATGTAATTTTCATTAAGTTAACTGCAGATTTGTCGTATCTAGAATCCTTTTGTCGTGCTCTTTGTTTTTCTCTATTTCTTTTTTTTTCCAAGCTAGGCTGAAAGATAATTTGATTATTCACACAAATATTTCTATGACTTATAAGTTGTCTTGCTGTAAAAATACTATAGCAAAAATTCATGCGTATAAGAAAAATGTCCAATATTTTATTCATTAATAATAAAAAAGTTTTTTGTTTGGCTAAATAAGTATACGTTTTTTTTTTGTTTTTTTTTATTATGAATGAGTCTAAAAGTTGAACTTCGTACATATGAAGTGTTAATAAAAGGTAAAGCAAATAGTGAAACAAAGACAAGACCGAAGGAAAAAAAATCAAATAACAGAAAAGAAAATGTTTTTTGGAGCGCGGCTCGTCAGCAGAGCAGAGAAGACCTAAGTAGATTTGAACTACTGACTTTACACTTATCAAGCGTATACGCGAACCAAGTGAGTTATAGCCCCATGCTTGGAAAAATCGGGGATAATCATATATTTTTGAAGTGCTCAAAATCACTTTATAGATAAGTAATAAGATAGTGACATTTATAAGAAAGATTTCTAGAAAGATGGCAAAAAAATTATTGTCAAACATGACTATCTTTTTTTTTTTTTATCACGGCCGATCAAATATAAAGGTCCTTTTAGGGCAAAAATTTCCCATGTTGAACTAAATTATTACAGAGGTATGCATACACTCTAGGAATACCTCAGGATAAACACTCATTCAAACAACTAGTGTGACCCGCCTGACCTGCCCCTTTGATATGATAGATATCATATCATATATATCCCTTACAGGATTTGAACTTGTGTCTTCACCATGAAAAAACGATGTCCTATACCCCTAGACGAAAAGACGAATGAATGTGCTCGTAGCTCAATTGGATAGAGCACCAAAGTACGGATTCAATATCTCGTTTTTTTTTTTTTTTTTTTTTTTAATTGATTGGTGAGGGAGGGGGTCCCCCCCCCTCCACACACATACACACACACACATATACATGCACACACATCAAACACGCTGCTGTGTTTTAAAGTTTCTTTCTTTTTTTGGATTGATTGATTGATTGATTAGATGGGGATGGGTCATCCCTCCCCTCCCTTCCCCCCCCTCCCACCCACGCATACACACACACACACACGCGTGCTCACTCGTTCACTTTTTTTTTAAATTATTGATAGGTTGATTGATTGGTTTGTTGGTTATTAAGGGGTGACCCCCTCTCCGGTGCACACAAACACACACACATACGGGGGTGTCGAGAATGATTGCTATCGTTCGACAGACCCCCGTAAGTTTTTTTTTTTAATTTTTTTTAATGAAAGTAGGGGTTGCACAAAACACCCTCCTCGCAAACGATTCCCCCCCCGAAAAAAAAACTTGAAAAAAAAAATCCGGCATTTGGGCCGAATGAGTGGAGAGGGATCCTTGTACGTTCGACCGTTTGGCCCGTCCTGAACGCCGGCTACCATGGTCACAACTATATTGCATGATAACGATCCCCAATTTGAATAATTACAATTTTAACTTTTCAATAATGGATTTCAATTGATCAAACAACATACTCAATAATCATATTTAACTTCCATCATTTAATGTATAGATTTAAACTTCAAAATTCAAGGTTGTCAACTCAAACTTTTATTTTACAAGGAACGACCAAACGAACGATTCATCAACAATCGGCAATATTGTTGTCTTTCTCTGAATACAACATATGGTCATTGTCATTATATTTACGAGACTAAAAATTATCCTTAATACATCAATAATCGTTGAATGTTATTGTCGGGGGTAGACGATAGCAAAAATCTTGAATAGCGTTAGTTTCTTGCCCCGCAGTCGTTCGAATGTCCTTGTTTATCCTGACTTAGTACCTTTTTCTCACCCCTACATTTAGGTTGTACGACTTTGTGGTCTCGTAGAAGGGTGTGATAATGTATTTTTCCAACCTTCAAGGTTGTGGAGGGGTGTGATTTAAGGTTGACGACTTTTTAATGATGTAGTAATGCTATCATACGTTCAAATATCCAAAGCACTATAGCAATGAAACTTTCCAGTAACTTTTTTTTTTTTTTTAAGAATGTTGTAAGATAATGGTTCTCTGTTGTATTGCTGTTATACCTTCACGACTATGATAAATATTGTACAAACCTTACTGCAACCTTAGAAAAAAAATATATGAAAATTTATTTATTGTATTGTATTCTTTATATTCTTTCATTGTGTTATTGGCAGAGTGTATAACCCCATCCTAAGCGACTAACCCCACTTATGCTATATTGATGCTATGAGAATACAAACCTTACTACGACCACGTTTAAACACTTCATGCACAAACATAGCGGCAATAGTTGAGTTTGACCTCCATTCTTGTTCCATGCTTATACTACAGATCTTTATTATTATAGTGCCCTTCGTTTTATTTTCTCCCTCTGTTATCAGAGCTTCAATATATTTTTCAACCACCAGGAAGTGTTATATTAACCTTTGACTTAATTGCCCCTTTGGTAGTAGAGAACTTTTGTTTCTCCGTCTTCTTATTCCCTTTTCCTTTATGGTCAATCCCTTCGTCTTCCTTCGCTGACCTTGGTTGATCCCTTCATCTTCCTTTATTTACCCTGATCAATCTTTTCCTCTTCCTTTGCTGATCCTTTTCCCTCCTTTATAATAGTTTCATGAATGATTTCGTCTGTTTCCTTTTCAACCTCTCTTACCCAGATCTGTGTTGGTCTCTAGTACTCTTCCTCCACTTTTGTTCATGTGGGAGTCTTTTTTTGTGCTTTGAAATACCTCCCTTGCTTTCACTCTCGTTATGCCATTAAGGAATCTATTTTTTTTTTCAAACATTTTTTGCCTTTTTGATGCTAGGCTAGGTCCCTTGGCATTTCAGAGTATCTGCGTTACCTCATGTTTTGAAGTACTTTTCTATCTTGGAAACTCTTGTTGAAGCAAGAGGCAGTTGATGGAGTCCTGAATTTTCAATGCTCTTGACATTCGATATATATGAAAACTCCCAGTCCTTTTTAAATTTTAACTTCACTTTTTTTTTTTTTTTTTTAAGTTGTTGAGGAGGAAAATCTGATGTTTTTCCCCTCAATTTGAGCATTGCACACTAGCATTCTGATATAAAAATTTTCTTTGCCCTTTGTCTCGACTGTTGACGTTTTGTGGGATCGTGAAATCCCATCCATCTTAAATATTCTCCATTTACTGCTACCTGGGGGAATATTTTTCGTGAGCTCAAGACATGAAATTACCCGTATACATGCATGCTGCATTTCATCAAAGACATAACCTGTGTAGGTCGGGTCGTCGATGATCTAGAGATCTTTTATATCCTTGGACTCTAACAATATTAGTTGCTTCAGTTAATGCTCATTCCCCTTATTGTTGTTGATCGGGCGTGCAAATATAATTTTCCATATATTCCTTCATCCTGCAATAAAAACACATGGGATTTGGTTTGGTAGAGACGTGGACTATTTCGTCTTCATGCCCCAACCTGAACAACCACTTTTTGAAAGTTTGGGATGATTGGTTATTTTCAGCTTAAGGCAAACTATTTTTGAATGTTCATTGGGTGAAATAAAGTCTGATGTTGTAGATAGGCACTCCACAATTGGGCAGTTAGGCCTCGTGATTTGGAGTCTTGGTAAGACCCACTAGTGTTTATGCAACATTGTTTGTTTGTGTTTTCCTGCATTTCCCCTTTCATGTCCATTCTTGTTGACCTTCGGGTTGAAGATTTTAAGTACTGATTTATTGCAACATGAAGCTTGCTATGAGATAAGGAAGCATGCATCATGATAGTTACGGTCTTAGCACACCACCATCACTTTGTTTCATCCTCTCTTGTAGTAGGAGACACCGAGCTTTGGACTAGGAATGCTTTCCATTTTCTTAAGTTTATCCGTGACTTATTTTCATTTGTCATTTTGACTTGTTGCTCTGCTCTTTATGTGAAAGTGAAGATGAGCACGTATGACCCATACAATTTGTCTTGCATAGTCTTTTATTTTTTGGGTATTTTTATATTTGTACTTTGTTTTTCGTTTTTCTTCCCTCACAAGTTTTCCTTGTTTGGTCGTACTTTGTTTTTT
This sequence comes from Chara braunii, assembly GCA_003427395.1. Lineage (NCBI taxonomy): Eukaryota > Viridiplantae > Streptophyta > Charophyceae > Charales > Characeae > Chara > Chara braunii. The sequence continues at coordinate 883,477 of BFEA01000563.1, read as the reverse complement.
TTTATACCATCAAATTCATAACTCGTTCGTTTTTGTCATAATTGGTTCTTTTTCCTTTTGCGTTTTCGCTTAATGGTGAAATCATGATACTCGCTGTTTTCATGGATTTGCTTTCCCCTCTTCGCGTTGCTGTCTGTCTCTATTGTACCAACTTAGGAATAAATAATTTGGTGGTGGTTGTGAAAAAAATTCAAAAAATAGAGTGAGTGAGGAATAAAAGGAATAAAAAGAAAAAACGGTGGTCCTCCTATCTATGATATTTTTTGGCAGTCACTTAAGATATGATTTCTTCGCTCATTCCGAAACGGTGTCGTGAAATCCGGTGAGCAAAGCGTTAATTCATTTTTTTTACTAGAGTTCGATGATTGTTCACCCTAGTGCTTAAAATAATTGCTTGGATTACATAATTGTCAATATAAATAATTAAAATTTTAAATAAAATAAAAATGGTAATGTTGTTATTATTAACTTGTTAACAATAATAAAATGTTAATAACTGAATATCATTTTCGATCATGGCTACACCGGACCCGGACATTTTCGGATATGGAACCGGACCCATGTCCGGTAGTTTCCGTACGTCCGGAATTTCGGACATCTCCGGATCTCCGGACATGGGGGGATCCGGACGGTCCGGAAGTCTCGACAGGTCCGGAAATGTCCAGACCATTAAAAAAAAAAAAAAAAAAAAAAAAAAGTATGTTATGCAGAATAACAATGCAAACCACTTTTGCCTCAGAGTTATGTTAGAATTCCTAACCAAACTTGAGTTAAAAGTTGAAAACTATAAAAAGCTTAAAAAAAGACTTTAAAAACTAATAAAAGGTAATGAATTATTAATTAAAAAAAATTGGGGTTGTCTAATAAATTACTACAGAGAGAGAGCATGTTCGGACCCCCAAAAAAAGCATAAACGGGCCTGAAAAGCCCCCAAAACAATTTTTGGGGCTTGCTCCTCAAAGGGGAAGGGTCTTGGACCGTTTTTTTTTTTTGTTTTTTTTTTCTCGAAATTTGCCAGATCCGGGCCTTCCAGACCGGACGTCTGGATCTAGACTGAATCCAGACCGTCCGGACGGCGGTCCGAACGTTCGGATCGTAGCCATGTTTTCGATAGTATAAAACTATATAGTAAAAATAATACTGCTCAAAATAATAAGCCTCCAAACTCGTTTGTTCGATCATTGGTTACAAAATCCCCAAAATGTTTTTTTTCATGGCTACCATGAACCCGGACACCGGACCGATCCGGACCCAGACAACCAGTCGGTCCTGATATGATCCGGACGTCCGGATTTCCAGGTCCGGATTAGTGTGGATGATCCGGATTGGAAAAAAAAAAAAAAAAAAAAAAAACACTTGCAGGTCTCTTATGCATGTTGAATGCAGTTTCATCGTGTAACCGTGACTTGAGGGCAAGTGTTCCAGGAAGACATAGCTGTTGGCATATATGACAAGCATGAATGATCGAGTTGGTTCATCATCAGCATCATATGAATTGTGATCTTGCTGAGGTTCTTTATTGTGATTGTTTGTTGGGAGTGTGTCTGAGAGTGAGAGTCATTGTTTGACCTCCCCCATGTGTGCATGTGTGAGCGCGTTTGAGATTGTCTGTGTGTGAGTACCGGAAAAAAATCGTCAGACAACCAAGTGATATATATATATATATATATATATATATTTATATAATGTTTTTTTTGTTTTTGTTTTTTTTTTTTTCACACATCTGATGGTATCTTATGTTAGTTTTTTGAACTTGAGTGGTGAGAGCGAGGATTAGAATCTTTTTTTTCACACATCTAATGGTACAATGACATACAATTGCAAAATGAAACAAATGAACTTCAAATGAGAGATCGAGGATTATAAGAAGAAGAAAATGATGTACACCAGGGAAACCAAAATTTATATAACGCAATCCCTGCAAGTCACGACAATAGGAAATGTCAGTTTTCATACAAACACACAGTTGGACTTACATACGTACTCACACTGAAGGCAAGCATACTCTCTCTCTCTCTCTTTCTCTCTCTCTCTCTCTCTCTCTCTCTCTCTCTCTCTCTCTCTCTCTCTCTCTCTCTCTCTCTCTCTCTCTCTCTCTCTCTCTCTCTCTCTCTCTCTATCTATCTATCTATCTATCTATCTATCTATCTATCTATCTATCTATCTATCTATCTATCTACCTCTCTTGTCGTGAAGCATTTACCGCCGTGCACGTCGACGTGGGCGCGCGTTTTCAGGAGGATCACATTGTCGTAGTTCAAAACCTCGAATGATTGTATCTGGTCGTCGTTCCCGCATTGCCGTTTCGAACTCGTCTGGCAATCTCTGTCGGAAAACGACGAATCTGCACAGCCGAGAAAAAGCGACATATCCATTGTAACGATTCTGCTTTGGTTCGAGATTTGCACGACCAATAAGCAGATTCATGCACTATTGCAGATGATCCTCCAGCCCAGCAAAAGTCACAGCCTCCTTCAAAAGCGCTGCGGGTCCCGGCCACCGACTCCTAATCTCGGCGACTGTCAGCTCCTCGTCACGGAAAGGATCTGTATCTGTCCCATTTCCAAACACGACTGCGTCGGCCCGCACGCCAGCCCTGCGTCGTCGTGGTCCATGTATGGGAATGGGTGAATATTGTTCTGTCGCTTATATGTGTATTTGTAGAAATCTACAAAACACAACATCACGGGCACCGATGACCTTAGTACCGTACCTCCACATAACGAAAACGAAAACAAATTTCACAACGCATAGCAGGCGAAAAAAAAAAAAACTCAAAACATATAACAAACACATGAGAGATCACGATTGCATATGTATACACAAAATGTACAATATTTCAAACCATCATTTTGTCTCTCTCCAACAACGAAGAAACATAGGGAAAAAAAAACGAATCGTACTCATCGCTGGATCGCACTACAAGGATAAAACATGGCAGAAAAATCCTCGCCATCAGAGACAAAATATGGCGGTGACACGACCAGGCGCCAGACGCCGTCCTGAGCGACCGTCCCGTGGTGTGTGTATAGTATGCGATGCACAAGGGGGAAGACGATATCATACATCAAATCACCGTCGACCGCTTTGAGAACAAAGGTGCTGAAGTACGTGGTCGGCTTAGACATTAGGACACGACTGTGGTCGATGGCGTGTTCACGAATATAAGTCTCTGTAGTGAGTCTGACGACTCGTTCCTCCTTGACGCTGACAACGAAATGACGATCCACCTTCTTGTCTCCATTGCGGTATCCCATTGCATTGGCGACAGGATCTGTTACCGGAGTCATTGATTCGTAATAGTATACGGTGTCGTCGCCTGTCAGTTTTGTGGTGTGGTAACATCGGACATTCATTGGCGCGCAATGCATCATCGCTTCTTTCGTATCGCGTTCAAAAAGTGCTGCAATTCACATGAAACCGACACCGTAAGTTATAAACCTAACGATCGAGCAACGAATCACGCAAATATGATGTTCTGCATGCATCGCACGGGGAGGGGGAACACACTTTATACATGTATATGGGATGAGCGGGTAGTCGCGGTCTCGAACACTGTCGAATGTTTAAACCTTTACGATTTTGTGAGTCAACCCACCTATTTCGGACTAAGCATGAGACGACCGAGATGACGGTTCGTTGAGACTCTGGTACTGTTGTCGGCAACCGTCCATTGGCAACACAGTGCGCACATCTCCGTGGAGAAAAGTACGGCGTTGCAGCGGCCTGTCGAGTTTGGAGAAATACCATGCGTTGGGTGCTAACCTTTCCACATGCTCGACCGCAACGACTGACACGACGCATCTTAGCAAATGATCAATCATATCGAAGTCGGGGTTCGCAGGCGTCGGGAACGACATCCGAAAGCTTTTTTGCGTGCATTACAACCTCATCAAGGCGATCATCGTCGTCGTAACCTAGCCCCGCCACGACCCTCAAAGCGAGGGTGTCATCGATCAACGCGTAGTACACATGTCTTTTTGTGGCGACAACCCCTTTCCTGTGTTCAAAGTCTCTTTCGTTTTCAGTATCGCGCTCACACACTGTCTCTCTCACGTTCCTTTCCAGCCACAACCTCTTTTACAACAACAACTACATCGGTCATGTTGTGTCGCAAGGTCAAATAAGTTAATTATGAACTGTCTCAATGGCTGGCCGACGACACTGCGAAAGATGACGGCAACACAATGCGTACGATAAGCGACGGACACAATGAGTCGAGTCTCGCGGCTGCAAAAAA
>BFEA01000563.1:800085-816356 GCA_003427395.1 Chara braunii | reverse complement strand
AAAAAAAAAAAAAAAAAAAAAAAAGGTGTCAGAACTGAACCTTTTTTTTTTTTGAACCTGACCTCAGTCACTTGTGAAAAAATCCTAGTGTGAGTATGATGTCACCCACTCAAGCAGTTATTTTGCTTGTGTCTCTGTTTATGACATTCTGTGTGTGTGTGTGTCTCTTCTTAAGACCCCAAATTCTGGGGTTCGTTAGACACTCCTTGGGGCGTCCTCGGGTTCGAAGGAAGTTTCCTTCGGGGTTTTGAAGGAAATTCCCGCCGTCGTTCTACCTATCCTTGGGGTGGTCTTCCAGGGATGATTCCTTTTGGCCCCCGGCGGCCATTTTCATAATATTATAGTTGGCCGCGGAGGGGGCAATGCCTTGGTCCATTAGGTGATGTCCATCTCACTACGGTGTGGTCCAGCACCCAAAGGAGGGAAATTTTGGAAGGCGCTGGCGACGGGGGGAAAAAAAACCCTTAAAAAGCAATGGACCTCCCCGTTCGAAAATCAAATTTCACATTGGGTGCTGAACGTCACGACGGCTATGCAGGGCTGGTGGCGTCCATATTGGCGACGGTGGAAACGGGCACCCGCAGCGGCGCAGTGGAGTGCTCGTAAGTCGTCACGAATTTGTGAGCGCCTCGCGAAGGTCCATCACCATCGCCTCCTCCTGCCGCCGCGTGTATGTGTGGAGTGGGGAATGTCGTCGGCAGCTTGGTGCTGAGGTTACTGCGGTCGTGGCGAGTTGGTAGGCTGTTGTATTTTCGTGGTTCATGAGCATTGCAACACACATGCTGATGGAGGGCGGCAACGACGACGAACGTGCGAAGTTGACGACGATCGAGAAGACGGCCGTGGCGGCGGCCATGACAGCCGTGCTCTTTCGTTGTCAGCAGGAGAGGGCATTGGACAGAATGAGAAGTGCAGATCCGTGGTGCCGAGGAGGAAGAAGCTTCATCAAGTCCCGGTCGAAGGGCTGGATACCGTGGACATCACCGAGGCTGTAGTTCAGGTTTGTTGCGCCATGGTTTGCAGTGTTCTTCCATGAGCGACACCGAGGTGGTGGATGAAAAGGAGGACGTGGGGGGCGTGGGCGGATCTCAGGCAATGCGATGATGCGACGGAGGAGTGCTTGTGGAAGACGCTGCGTATGTCGCCACATGCCTTTCGGGCGATGGCGATTGCATCCAGTGCGGACGAACGCCTGCGGGACAAGCTGCCGATGTCGATGTCGACTGCAGTCAGTGTCCATCCCTCTTCTTCTCTGTTGGAGGCCTTTGATAGAGGCATCAACGATAGAGGATGCACACGTGGAACAGGAGGACCACGACAAGCACAAATTGCGACTAGGAGCAGCAGTGGCAGCATTCAATAGAGGTCGGCCATCAACGACACATACGACAGGGCCGTAATTCCACAACGACGGTCAAGGTCCACCGAACGGCGACGATGAAGGGAGTAGACGGTAGATTGAGCTTTGTATGGAGTCGGTGTTCGCCTCGGCGATCGTGAGCGCGGGCAATGGCCCGTGCTCGACCTCCTCGCCAGTCCGTTGCAGCGTAATATCGTCCTTCCTGATCGTAGACATCCCTTACGGGATTTGAACCCGTGTCTTCACCATGAAAAAGCGATGTCCTATACCTCTACACGAAAGGGACGAATGAATGTGCTTGTAGCTCAATTGGATAGAGCACCAAACTACGGATTTGGGGGTTGAGAGTTCAGGTCTTTCCAGGCATGGGCCTATAACTCAGTTGGTTAGAGTATACGCCTGATAAGTGTAAAGTCAGTAGTTCAAATCTACTTAGGCCCACTCTGCTCTGTTGGCGAGCCACGCTCGCAAGAGCGTTTTCCGACAGCGTGTACTGCGACGCGGACGTACAAAACTCTATACGCCGAACCGAACAGATTCACTTGTATAACCCTGCTAGGGTGTGCCACATAGGGGGGAGTGGGTTTGTGTTGATTGATCGATTCTCCTCCCCTCCCCTGATCTTGCCTTACACTGATCTGATGGTATTACTTTGGTTCGCGGCCCACGCCACGTGGCGGCCTCGATTTAACTACCGCTGGTGTCCGCAGGGGGATTCGTGTTCCTGGCGAAGACTGGTCATGGGATACGAAGGTGCGGCTCGATTCCCAGAACTCTCCCATAACGCGGGCGCGCTCCCGGCTAACTTTCTAATTTGGGTTCCCTCAACCCAATCGACACTCGGCGACACTGGGCCAAGATGCCCGAGCGGGCCCGATGAATCTGACACCGAGGCCTGAAAATTCCATATTCTTGGGCGGCCGCCACAAAGTTTGCACGAACCTGGCACAAAAGGAGCAGTGAATTCCGCTTTCCGATCCTTTTTTTCTGTTTCTTTTCTCTTTCGGATTTTGGTCAACGGTCGGCTGAGTAGCACATTGCTTCCAGTCTCCTCGGTCGAGCGCAAGTTTTTGAAAACAAAACAGAATGTGTCGCTTCGGAAGAGTCTCTCTCTCTGTCCCTTGTATCTCTCTTTTGCCTTCGACGACTACTCAAATCCAAGAGGAAAACGCCTCGGTACAAAACAAGAATCCCCCGTTCCGCTCATACGATTCAACCCCACCGGCCAAAAATCCTCGACCACACCCCCAATTACTCTCATTGACGTTCGCGGGTATGGAACGATGCGCGGGGTGTGAGGTTGCGCATCACATACTCTCTCTCTCTCTCTCTTGGGCTCTCCCACCCACCCACCCACCCACACACACACACACACACACACACACACACACATATGGAACGAGACACAGAGGGGCTCGTTAGACACTCCTCGAGCGCGTAAAGTCCTTGAGGAAATTACCGTTTCACCTATCCTCGGGGATAAAAAGAACAAAAACGAATGAAAACATTTTCTTCGGGAATCCTCAGGGCGTCCTCGGGCTACAACCATTTTGTGGCCTCCCCCCAAGGTACCTCCCGAAGTCCCTCAAAGGTCAAGGATCCACGATAATCGGAGCAGAGAGGGCACCCATCGTCTGCAAGAATTTTTTGTCGGCTGGTCCATTACCTACTGGCCACCGCACGAACATCTTGGGTCGTCACGTTCACCTTCCAGGATCCTTACGCTAACGGTAATCGTTGGTGGCCGGGCGGCCTCCGTGAACGTCTTCAACCGGTGTTCTCCCTCGTAGTGCGTGCCACCAAATGGAAAGGGCTTCAACGATCGGCAAAATTGAATATTTTAGCCGACCCATCTTTCTATTCCTCGCTGTACTCAGTGACGTAAAATGTTAGAGGGCATTTATCGAATGCTGCGGTCTGCCGTTTGCTGCCCTCATCGTCACCGTCTGGTGGAGGTGTACCGGCGTCGTGTAGTTACTGCCCTTCCCTACGTGTCGTTCATGGCCGACGTCTTTCAAAGGTTGTGGTTGCTGCTCCTGATAATCATTTCGTTTGTCCTTCTCATCGTCTTCCGCATTTGCATCCTCGACAGGTTGTTTGGACACACATGCAAGAGGCGTTCTGCAAAGAAGGGCGTCATCATGGACGGACGGCAGGCAAAGAGCAGGTCTTCAGTGGATCACTCCACGAGCCACCGTGCAGGACACGTCCCATCTCGCAGTGCAAGGGCGTACGACCCGTTAGAGTTCACCTCACCCTCTCCGCCTCAGTCAGGGTGCAAAAGATCCCACGTCAGGATCGTCGATGGGTTATCTGGGCCAATGTGACTAAGATCGAGTCCCCACGCGTACACGTGTCGCCGAGATCGACAAGAAAGTCGGGAAGGGAGGGAAATCCAACACACTCATGCATCCATGCAGACGGTCGACACCCAGTGCTCCCCAGAATTGCGCCTATGAGCACCCACACATCTACCCATTCATCTATCTTGGATGGTGAGACATTCAGCATCCAACTCAGCATCCATAGACTGCCGCACCACAGCATGCATACAACAGTATACCCATATCATCAGGAATTGCACACATCACACTTGGATAAAGCAGCAACGGAGATAGAAGCGAGTCCCTCACTATTCAAAATTCCACACACCGTTGGCCCACGAGGCCCAACCCCCAATCAATCCGAACCACCAACAACCATAGCCACAAGGCCCTGCCGCTGGTGGCGTCCGATCTCCACCAACGCTCCATCACTCTGACTGCCTTACCCCCAAGTCTACCGTTAAGCCCGTCCCACGTCGTCACTTCGCTCGTCACTTGGGCACGTCAAGCCTGTTCGACGCCGCGGACCTCGCGCATAGCTCGGGCAGCATTGTAGCCGAGATCAAAGAGAGAGAGAGGAAGGGACTGCGAGAATTTATAGCGTGAAAGGCGGCAGAGTGTCAGCGCGAGGCATGGGTAGCGAGGGGTGTAGATGAGCAGGACATATGAAAAGCAAAGATTCTAAGAGGATCGAAAGGGGCAAGTCGAGAGTTCTTTGTAATTGGGATGGCCGTTCAAGTGATGCGAGTGTTCCGACTCACCACATTGATCCGGCCTTCCCAACAGACAGCCAATCACTCGCGATGATAGGTAATGCGAGGATCGAATGTTGCTTGCAGGGAGACGAAGAGGCATGCTAAAGGGGAGCGCGCAGCAAGAAGGGAAGATGGCGCGTAAATGCAAAGCAAGGAGCAGGTTTACGCGGCATGCAAGAAATTTGAAAATCAGCCGCGCGCGCGTTATTACGCAAGAATTTAAAATTCTGCTCACACTAATTCCTAACCGTTTTTTGGATTTTTCGGTGCGATCGCTAATCGCCCGCGCGGAGAAATCATGAGGGGCAGTTCTGAAAGATACAAGTTTATTTTTCGTCCCCTACTCTAGAGGGGGAAAAAAGTTTCGACCCCGCTTTTCTTGATCAACCAGAATCCGTACTTAGAGGCTTACTTCGGATTTTTTCCCTAAGGGTACGGGAAGCCGTTGAGTACGGTTTCTGACTTATCACAAGTATGCCATCTAGTGTATTTATGAGTAGTTGTGTGGGATATACTTGGATTTGGATGGTGGGCCTTTTCCTCTCCAGCTTACCCCTCCATGGGTGAGTGTCGTTTGGCTAAGTGGGGTTAGTAGTTGGAAGGATATGACGCGTCTTGTTGGCGAGGGGGCTAGTTGGTAGGACGGAAATAGGGCACAAAAGCGATGGAGATGGTGGCTCCACCATGATAAGTCTTGTCGGAGTGGAGATTAGGGGGAGGGTCTAGGTTGGTCCGGGTATGTCGAGCACAACCAGTGCACGAAGGGAGCCAAATATTTTGAAACCTTCGTTGCGGTGGTGGTGTTCAGCTGATCGTCCGACGATGGGTTTCACCATCATATCCACGAGTTTAAGGTCGGCCGATGCCAGAACAACACTGGCCGGAGTTGGGGTTTGGTTGTGCTGCCCTATAACTTGAGCTATGTGGGGGTTAGAGGCCTGGTAGAGAGATTTGGGGAACTGTAGAGGGTGGAAGGCATTCCAGTGGCTAACCGCGAGCTGCTACTAAGACGATGCGGGTCGGAGCTGGGGTGGGTCGTGCCGCCCTGTAACCCAGCGGTTGGGGGCGTGAGGCCTGGTAAAGCTTGGTATCTAGGATAGGTGGGTTGAGGCAGTTGTAGGCTGGTCGGTTGAACAACACTGGGGTAAGGTGGTTTTGATTATATCAGATTCCAAATTATCCTAATTCGTTCTCAATTTTCACGAACAATTTTGTTGTTCTCGGTTGCTTTTGGCGGTCTTGAGAATGCTTTAGGATTCTGGGTACTTCTTGCAACTCACTTCAGGCTTCTTTGATGCTGTTATATTCATGGATCTGCGGTTTTTCGATGCCAGAACGACGCTGGCCGGTGCTGGGGGGTTTGCCCTGTAACCTGTTGATAGCAGGAGCGTGAGGTCTGGAATAGAGATCTGGGGATGCCTTAGGGCGGGCATTCCAAGGGAAAACCAAGGGTTGTTGTCGGGACGACGCTGGCCGGAGCTGGGGTGAGTCGTGTTGCCCTGTAACCTAGCAGGGTGGGGGCATGAGGCCTGGGAGAGCTCGGCAGGGGATAAGACAGTGTTAGAGAATTTTAGAGGGTTTTGCTAGGGATTCCAAGGTTCTGAGCGTTCAAAGGACTTTCGTGGCTTTCCTTTTTGACTAAGGCTAAGTAACTGCGGCTTGAGCCTAGCAATAGGTCAGCAATTATCCATGTCTCTCCTAAATTTTCGTGAACTCCTTTAACAGTTTTCAGATTGTTCTTAGCCGAAGCCAGGTAATGACCCCAGTATTTCAAAAAACAGAGGGAAAAGGGGGAGCTAGAACTAGAGGATGGAAGGTAGTAAGGGGGCTCTCAACAGGGGAGGGGTTGTTTGTTAAGGTAAGTAAGTTAGAAGGACGATGTTGGGACGACACAGGCCGGTGCTGGAGTTTTTGCTCTGTGACCTAGGGGGAGCTTGAGGCCTGTGGAGTAATGCCGAGGGTGGAAGGCATAACCAGACCGTCCGATGTAGCCGGTGCCGGGGTATTAACCCTGTAACCTAGTGTCAGGGGCATGCCGCTAAGGGAAATGTCGAGGGAGGAAGGCACGTCCTGTCCATCAGAACTAGGTTGTTCAGTACTGGTGAAGGTTGTGGTGCCCTGTTACCCTAGCAGAAGGGGGTATGAGATCAAGTGAGTTCTGGTATGAGGACTGAAAACCTGGACCGACGTTTCGTCTGTTGAGGGGGGGAGTTTTGGATAGTAGGTGGGTTCCGTTTTGACCCTCCGCTCTCATATTTTTTCAAGCTTCTTCATACTTTTTCTGAATTTAGCCTATCTCATGAGGTTTGTCTAATAGGCTAGAAATTGCTCATGATCCTATTCTTAGCCGAAGTCGGGTAATGGGCCCGGTATCTCGAGTTTTTTCCATATATGTTCTCCAAATGTTCCTAATGGGACGCTGGGCCCGGTTCCCAGCACGTGGGGCTCCCCACAAATAGATTGGAGCATTCTCCCAAAAAAAAAAAAAAAAAAAGAAAGTTGGAAAAGAGCCCAAGAGAGGATTGCAACGCTAGAAACCTAATGATGTGGAAGAAATTGCAATCATAGTAATCATACGCATCTTTATCCAACTCTTCTTTCTTTCTTCCTTTTCTTGTTTTCCGCTTTCCTCATGTCTTTCTTTCTCTCTTTCTCTTTCTTTCTTTCTTTCCTTATTTTCCCTCCTTCCTTTCTTCTTCCTTTGTTTGATAATTTGGACCATTTCTCTGTTTGTGTGTGTCATCCTTGCACAGGGACCATCCTAATATTTCTCCGTACCATCGCAATTCGGGAAAGAAAAAAGGTATGTCCAGATGCTCCTACTCTGATGGCAATTCCCTTTTCAGATTGGGATGGTATACCAGGTATAAAGAATAGTAGCATGGCCCCTGTGCAAGGATGAGTAGGAGCATCTAGACCTTTTGGGGGGGCGTAACTTCACTGTATCATCCCAATTCCTTTGATACCTTTTTTGGGGAGGGCAATTCTCTTGCACAGTGGCCATGCTTTTTTTTTCTTTTTCAAAAAAAATTGGACCATTTCTTGATTTATGCGTGTCATCCTTGCGCAGGGGCCATGCTAATCTTCTCTGTATCGTTCCAATTTTAACGGATGCCCCGAAGGACAACACAGGGGCCATGCTAATATTCTCTTTTTTTTTTTTTTTAAACCGTCTCTTCCATTTATTAACAACACGAACAAACCGAGGCCCGGGGCCTCACAATTCAACCCGGAGTTATCCCGGCAGCATCAGCCGGTTTAGCTTATGAATATACTGTCTCCACTGCAGATATGGAAAACCTCTTCACTCCTAGAGAAGCTAGGGGTCACCCACCTCGTGTACCATCCCAAGTCCTTTAATACCTTTTCCGGGGGGGTAACTTCAGTACAGTCACAAAAACGGTTGGAAATTACGCTTCAGGCATTCCCCAGAACATAACACACCCCCATGCAACCGTACCTGACTGGAAAGCTAGCTTGTACACATTGCCCAAAGTGCAATTTGAATTTTGAAACTGTTTTTTTGCCTGAGGTGTCTTTTCAAACTCTTTTTGTGAATCCCGCATAGTTCCCCCCCCCCGCCCCCCCCTCCCCTCTCTCCCTTTTGTTCGAAGCATCCACCAGGGTTACTGTCGTACTTACTGTTGGAGGTTATAGGAGGATTCCTTTAAGACTTTTGGTTTTGGGAAGTCTTTTTGTAGCATTTTTGATGATTTTTTTCTAAAGAATAAAGATATGATGATTTGGTTTAGGAACATTTGGTACTTAATTTTTGCGCAAATTCTATAATAATTTTCCTACTCAACTTACTACAGTCTGATTCTTTTCCGGTTATGTTTCCTTTCCCTTTCTTCCTCCCCACCTCAACGCTTCAATGGGCGTAGCAGACAGTGGTCGCAGGCACCAGCACTGGGCAAGGCAACCCACACAGTCCTGGTTGGAGCTTATGCCAGTCAAACCCTGTAGTATGGGTGGGCACTTTGGTCGCCAGGCATGATCAATTTATATACTGACCCCATAAGCGAACCCATGATGACCCCCACCATCACTCGAGATACCACAGGCAGAGTGTAATGGACCACGCCAGGACAAGGTCTAAGTTAACCTATGGCAACAGCGCAGGGCCTACCCTTAGTATGCCCCTCAGCGCAGCGCAGCCATTGTGATCTATGTATATATGTAATCTGTATACAATAGTCTGTATGCAGTCTGTATATCTAGTCTATATTCTCTCTGTGTATGTAGTCTGTATGCTCTCTCTGTAGTCAACCGCCATTTCATCAAAAGGGACATTTTATATTTTCAGAACGAAACTGATACCTATTTGGCCCTAAGAATGCCACCATCTGAAACCGCCGGCCCCCCTTCGATGTATCTGGACTTCAACCAAGTCCAGACAGACCCTCAGGAGCTAAAACCGTGACATTTTTAGGGCCAAAATTCCGTCCAGAAAAATATAAAACGTCTGTTTTAACGAAATGGTTGTTGACACTGTTGTGTGTATTCTACAGGTCATTAGGATGTCATCTGGAACTGTAATGCATTATCCGTACGCCATCTCGGGTAGATAGGGATGGGGGGCTCTTATCACCTTCCCTAGTAGAGTGGAAACCCATTATAAAAAAAAAAGAAAAGAAAACGAACAGAAAAAAAGTATGCCATCTGTGTATGGACTTGTGAAGTCTTGTTGTAAGTTTGCAGGCCATTCAAGCTGCGGACAGGTGTCATCTGGAACAGTATGTGATCTGTGTAGGGAGCCTATAGGCTATGCAGGCTATAGACATCTGCAATAAAGTCCACAGGCCAACCAGACTGCAGACTCATATATCTGACGTTCCGCACCTATTTGTGGCAATGCACGGGTTCTGTGCCTCTGGCAAGATCCCCAGGGCTGACCAACCCCCCTACCCCACCTCACCTCCCAACCCCCCCTTACCCCATCTCCCCTCCCGTTCCCTCCGACCACCCCCTCCCTCCCCATCTGCTACTGTCCCTAGACCTGGACAGTGCTCCCCAGGGGGTGGTCAAGCCCACCATCCACCTTCCCCCTTCCCCCCCCATCCCCCTTTCCCAGGACAGTATTGGATCCTCCTCTCCTTATCTGCTCCTGCTCCCTAGACCCGTAGCCCTATAGCAGTGCTCCCCAAAGTCCAGCCAAGGAAAGCCCCTTAAATATGTGCCACACTCCACTGGAGGGCAAGTACATGGGGTGTCATGCTGTAACACCAACCACCATGCACATGGGAGCTTTCCGGCATTGAACCCCCCCCAACCCCCCCTCCCCCCCCCTCTGTACAACGCACTTGTTGCTACAGAACCGTGACACTGTGTTCTTGGAAGATGGACATATTATTTCAGCTTTTTTTAAGTTTTTTATTAATAGGTGCCACTGGCCGGAGCTGGAAGATGGCAATATTATTTCTAATTGATTAATAGGTGCCATTGGCCAGAGTCGGACCAAGGTGGTGCAACTCTGTAACCTAGCCTGCCGGGGGCGCCAGGCCTGGGTAGCAAGATCTGGTGGGCTGTTTGGAGGGGGCAGCGTCAGTGGCCAACAGGGGTTGAAGCCATGGCCATAGCCGGAGCAAGGTCGCGCGACTCTGTAAACCAGCTTGTTGGGGGCATGAGGCTTGGTAGAGAGATTTGTTTTTTTTCTTCGAATATGGCTTGTGTTGGCAGATGTTTTTGCCGGGTTTCAGCGGGTATTCATTACTTTCATTGAGTTTGGGTGACTCAGCAGAGCTTAGTTCTGGCAGGTTGGTAGTTGATTACAAATGCTCTTGATTTTTTTCTCCGAATCTTCTCATTGCTCTCAGCCGAAGCCGGGTAATGACCCTGGTATCTCGTGTTCATCAGGGACGCTGGGCCTGGTTCGCAGCACGTGTTGCGCCCCACGAATAAATTGGAGTATTGCCGTCTCCYCCCCCCCCCCCCCCCCCCCCCAACCAAGAAACAAAAAAGGTGCCACTGTGTGAGGTGCAGGTTTCAAGTTCACGTTATAGGCCCACACGAAGTGAGAGACAGAAATAGGGTGACTTGCAAGATGAATATCTGATGGAAGCACCTTTTCTTTCCCATTTCTTAGCTTCTCGTCTTTTCTTCTTTTGTTCTCTTTCCTTTCTTGTCATTCTCTCCTTCCGCACTTTCCTCTCTTCCTTCCGTCCGTTAATCCATTACTTCGCTTACATTTCCTTCATTGCTTTCACCATTTTTCTTTGTTCTATTTTCAGAGAAGGAAATCCTTCGCTTTCGTCATCAAAGGGACTTCCTTAGCTTAAAGAAAAGAATGAAAAGAAAGAAGAGAAAGGAAGAAAGGAAGAAAGGAAGAAAAATCGATGGAGCCTCCGGGGATTTTTTTGCTCTTCAAAAAAAAAAAGAGAGAAAAAAAAGAAAAGAAAAGAAAAGAAAGGACGAAAAATAGATGGAGAGGAGCCTCCCTGTTGGAGTACCAGCAGCTCAAGCTGCCTCCGGGGATTGTTTTGCTCTTAAAAAAAAAAAAAAAAAAAAAAAAAAAAAGAACAAAAGAAAGAAAGAGAAGGAAATCCTTTTTGCAAAGTCTCAATTCTTAGAATGGTGAGAGAATCCAAACAATAGAGTATCTTGCTTCTTTGATGGCTCCTTTGTAACGATCGGGAGCAGCACCTTCACCTGCTCAAATAAGACTTAACAGACAGACGAGCGAAGCAATGAGTACGAGTTCTCAAAAGCATCCTCCTTCACTTAGTTTATCCAAGTCCTTGTCCTATTTTTGACTCACTGGGAACTTTGGCAAGTACCATGTTGGCCCTTGTTGGGTCCCCTTGTCGCATATGTATCTCTCTTTTCCTCCTTTTTTTGGTCCGATCTATTTGTGGAGAGCAGCACATGCTGGGAACTGGGCCCCACGTCCCTTTATGAAAATTTCTGACAGACCAATTGAGATACACATCATCATGTTTCATTACAAACAAACAGTGGTTCATATGGTGGGGCATTTATTTACATGGCACTGCGCTTGCTGTATGTCATTGTTTGGTTTGTGACTTTCTAAGTTTTTATTTGCTTTGCCCCTCTCTTTTCCAATTCTTTGCTTTTTACCAATTTTCTTCTTCTTCTTCTTCTTCTTCTTCTTCTTCGTTTTCTTCTTCTTCTTTCTTTCTTTCTTTCTTTCTTTTCTTCTTTAGATTAACGTCTCCCTCCTGTTTGCCTCCAGCTCTTACATAACTGCTCTTTATTATGAACTATAATTAGAATTTTTTTTTTTTCCCCCCCCCTACTCCACTCTACTTTACTCTCCTCCACTTTACGCTTCCCTACTCTTCTCTACTCTACTCTACTCTTCTCTACTCTTCTCTTCCCTACGCTTCTCTTCCCTACACTTTACGCTTCTCTTCCCTACACTTCTCTATTGTACTACACTTCTTTTCCCTACACATCTCTACTCTACGCTTCCCTTCTCTTCTCTACTCTACGCTTTTCTACTCTACATTTCCCTGCTCTTCTCTTCCCTACGCTTTTCTTCCCTACTCGTCTCTATTGTACGCTTCCTTGCTCTACGCTCCCCTGTGCTGCTCTGTTGTGCTCTGCTTTTCTCTGCTATGCTTTGCTCTACACTACTCTTGTCTCCTCTTCTTTGATCTGCTCTTCTCTGCTCTACACTCCTTCACTCTGCTCTTCTCTACTCCACTTTGCCTTATTTTACTCCACTCTGCCTTACTCTACTCCATTCTGCTCTACTCTACTTCACTCGCCTCCACTCCACTCTCCTACACTCTCCTACACTCTCCTACACTCTCCTACACTCCAGTCCACTCCACTTGACTCCACTCCACTCTACGCTACTCTACTCTACTCCACTCTACGTTCCCCTACTCTTCTCTACTCTACTATTCTCTACTATTATCTTCCCTACGCTTCTCTACTCTACACTTCCCTGCTCTTTGTTTCCCTGCTTTACTTTGCTCTTCTCTTCTCTACCCTGCTCTACACTACTCTCCTCTGCTCTGCTATGATCTGCTCTGCCCTGCTCTACACTCCTCCACTCTGCTCTGTTCTACTCTACTATGTTGTATAGTACTCCACTTTCCTCCACTCCACTGTCCACCACTCGGCTTCACTATCCTCCCCTCCCCTCCCATCCACTCCATTCCACTCCACTTCAATACACTCCACTTTACTCCACTCTACTCCGCTCAACTCTACTCCACTCTACTCCGCTCAACTCTACTCCACTCTACTCCGCTCCACTTTACTCCATTCCACTCTACTCTACTCCCTTCTACTCCATTCTACTTCATTCTACTCCACTCAACTCTACTTCACTGTACCCTACTCTATTCTACTCTCCTCCACTCCACTCTGCTCGACTCCACTCTTCTACACTCCATTCTTCTACACTCCATTCCACTCCATTCCACTCCACTCTACTCTGCTCCACTCCACTCCACTCCACTCTACTCCTCTCCACTCCACTCCACTCCACTCCACATTACTCCACTCTACTGTACTCGACTCAACTCTTCTCGACTCGACTCTGCTCTACTCTGCACTACTCTACTCAACTCCACTGTACTCCATTTTACTCTAAACTACTCTTTTTTTAATAGCAAACACTCTTTGAGAAGTAACTATAACTAACAGCCATTCGTTAAAACAGATTTTATATTCTTTGAACGAAATTGAAACCTGCTTATTTGACCCTAAAAATGTCACCGTTTTAGCTCTTGAGGATTCGTTTGGACTTGGTTGAAGTCCAGATACATCGAAGGGGGTCCGGCGTTTTCAGATGGTGACATTCTTAGGGCGAAATAAATAGGTTTCAGTTTTGTTCAAAAAATGTAAAATGTCCCTTTTGACGAAATGGTTGCTAACTATGGTGGAGTCTAGCTTTCAGGTTTCAATTCGCATTCGGAACTTGGAGAAACACTTTCGTCAAGGCGTGCGTTTTAAACGCAGAAAGAGCTCAGGCCAGCCAAAAAGTGTTGTGCAGAATTTTATATGCAGTTTTGTCAACGCCACTCCGGAGGACCTGGCCAAGGCCCATGGCCGGCCTACCAGACCCAAGGGGGGCGGTTTTCAATTCCACCAATTTCCGGCGACGAAAAATTCTGAAAAGAAATCAGGGATGTTGATTAGGTGACTTAGACCCCTCCACATCCTTTTTTTTTTGGTTCTTTAAAAAAAAAAAAAGGTCCGGCCCATGAAACTTCTTCACACGGAAAAGGATGCATATTCCAAAGGGGGTTCGAGACCCATTCCACACATTCCTTATCTACCATAAGGTATCCTTTCCATTTCTTTCCCTTCTTTCCCTTCTTTCCCTAAGGTATCCTTTCCAATTCTTTCCCTCCTTCATTTCCCTCCCTCCTTCATTTCGTTCCATTTTTCCCTCCTTCGTTTCGCTCCTTTTCTCTCCTACTCTTCACTCCTACCTTGTTGGCTTCTTTCTCTTCCCTCCCCTCCATTTCCTTTTTTTTCTTTTCTTTTAATTTGGACCATTTCTAGATTGATGTGTGTCATCCTTGCGCAGGGGCCATGCTAATCTTCTCTGTATCGTTCCAATTTTAACGGATGTCCCGAAGGACCCCTCCCCTCCATTTCCAATTTCCCTCCCTTCACCTTTTTTTTTCATCCTTCTTCTTCTTCTTCGTCTTCTTCTTCTTCTTCTTCTTCTTCTCCTCTTTCTTCTTCTGCTGCTTCTGCTGCTTCTGCTGCTGCTTCTGGTTCTTCTTCTGCTGCTTCTGCTTCTGTTTCACCTTCTTTGTCGTCATTGCCCTTATCAAGTCAGATCCTTTTTTGCGTTTTTTTTGTCATTTCTTCCTCCCTCCCCGTCGTACGCTCGGTTATATTTTTGAAAAACAAGCAGTACCTGGTATCATGCAGGACAGCTCTGCAGTCATCAATGCCATGGGAATGGACCAGCAAAAAGGCACCATCAGCAGGGCAATGGCCGTCAGATTAGGGCCAGCAGCTCCGATGCAATCCTCAAAACCATATGGTCCTGAACAAAAGATGAAGCCCACACCCAGGGCGGAGGAGAGAAACAAAAACAACAACAACAGCAACAACACGGTACCATCAGATGGCCATCCACACTGGTAGGCGAACTCCATGCCCCCTCGCAGGCAATTCCACTGTGATTTGCAGCTGTTGATTTGCATGGACAGATTGTCTTCGAGGGTGATGACGATCACCTGCACTCCTAGGAAGTGACAGTCAATCATTTTCCCATGGTGTTGCAGGCTGGAAAGGGCCAACAGACACGTAACAGAGAAGCCTTGTCTCAAGTTAAGCCACGAGTACTTCCGAGAGTCGGAGCAGCATGCGTGTCGGGACGTGCTGCGAGGAGCAGGCCTGGGGCACTGGCACAAATTCATTGTGTAAGGACCTGCCCAAGCACGGACTGAGAACACAGCTGATTTCTGAGTTTTACCGCTGGAACGAATGCCTTGCTGAGATTCCCGCTTTCTGCTGAGTTTTCTAAGTCTGTGTGTGTGCGTGTTTGCTGGTCTGCGTGCCTGTCTGAGTGCTTGACGACTTGAGTGTATGTGTGACCCGCAAGGGTATTTGCTTGCTTGGGAGGCCCGTACGGCCAGTACTTACCTGTGGCCGAGACATTGAGGGTTGCAGCGGGGAAAACACTCACGTTGCGGGAATAGGCCCGCAACACTTAGAGCAGCGAGGAGAGCAAGTAGGCCGGTACCACACCAAGTAGTGGCAGATGTGTTGAGTACTCGAGG
The DNA here is from genome assembly GCA_003427395.1 of Chara braunii. Taxonomy (NCBI): domain Eukaryota; kingdom Viridiplantae; phylum Streptophyta; class Charophyceae; order Charales; family Characeae; genus Chara; species Chara braunii. Next base: position 801,199 of record BFEA01000563.1, on the reverse strand, counting down.
CCGAGCAGAAGAAGACAAAAGTTGGCATTTTTAGAGGCCCAGTTGTTGTTGGCTAGGTCTAGGGAGGTACCAGTCCAAGTAGCCTGAGTCTAGGGCCTGTATGGGGGACATCAGAGTCTGCAATAATGTTTCCCTCTGAAAGGGAGGTACCAGTTGCTTGGAGGCCGTGCGGCCTGGAAGTCACTGCGCAAGAGGCAAGTTGACCGCTATATCTCCAGGAGGAGGGAAGTGCTCCTCCTCATTTGCTGCATGCAAGTTTGGACGTCATGCTGCTAGAGCGATGGAGGAGCAGCGCTAGTGTGCAGTGCTGTGTGGGAAAGAAGGGCGCGCAACTTCCCACCTTGGCTGTGGCGGAGGAGCCCGGCCAGGAGGAGGAGAAAGAAGGGGACTAGAGCAGAGGAGCGCCAGAGGTACTTACCTGGCTGTGGTGGATGCCATCTTCATCACCTTGGTGGGCGCTGCATCTGGAAGGCCCTCGTTGGGGTAGAACTACACCAAGAAGCTTCGAGGCAGAGTCACACATGACGGCCTGAGTGGAAGCAACCATAGCTGCTTTGTGTTGTCTTTTTCACGTCAGGGCAGAGCCCGAGTGGTCCGCCATAACCCTGGCCTATGACAAGGAAGGAGAGAAGGGTGGCCATGGCTATGGTGGACCTCAAGTTGTGCTGGCAGTAAAAGAGGGGTTAGGACATTGATGCTGGTTCTGCCATTCATCATCATTATCCTATCCCTTACGCAGCATTGGCCGCGGAGGGGAGGTCTATGGTCTGCTGCGCACCAGATTCAGGTCGAAGTTTTGGTGAGGGCCGGCGAATGGAGGTGATGGAGGGCGGGGGAGCGTGGAGAGGGACGCGCGTACCGAAATGTTCACAGCGCGCCATTAAAAGAGAGAGCGTGCCCCTAGGGTGGGGCACATGGCGGGCGTTGATGTGGATGAACATCTTGGAGGAGAGCCATCTTTTTTTCGTTCTCCCGCCTGTCGTTTTCTGCCCCCCTTTCCACTTTTCTTTTTTTCATTTTCGCGCCTGTCGTTTTGTGGCCCCCTTTTTTTTTTTCGTTTTCCCGCCGTAAAAGAGAAAAGGGTGGCCCCACGCTTGCCCGCCCCCTCCCCCCC
>BFEA01000563.1:776830-790135 GCA_003427395.1 Chara braunii | reverse complement strand
GGCTTCAAACCACAAGCTCGTGGCGCATTCAGTGCGCACTTGGCACTTTGCCATATCCTTTTTTCTTTTCTTTTTTTGAACATACTAAGGTGATGCTCCCCCCCCCCCCCCTTAACACCCTTAACACAAGCACTCAGCCATATCCGAAACGCTGCCTGTACATTATTGATGACTCTCAGCGGGACGAACACTCAAAGATCTCATCGTCGAGGGAGAGGCATTGTGTTGAGAAGGATGATAGGAATATCATACTGCTTAGTATATATATCTAAGACCTATAACTTATCCATTTCGTTTTTGAAAAGGATGATAGACAGGAGCCATCTGGGGGGGTGCTATAGGGGGGGACTGATCTTACCAATCCCTCCATCACTACCAGCCGAGGTAACAAAAAAAAAAAAAAAGAACGATCTTGATTACATTTTTTTTATTTTTTTTTTCTTAACTCTGTCCCCCTGCTAGGAGAGGTGGTAAGACCAGTACCTGGTCGCTCGGTTATATATCCGCAGTAGGAGGGCAGCAGAAAGGGGAAAGGGGGTTAGGAGGGAGCGACAACAGTTAACTAGGACATTTAGTCCAGATGCCTCGTGTTAAGAGCCTCTAAAGCCATTTCTGCAGAGTCACAGTTATTTGGGGCTGTACACCGTTCTGTGCGCCGGGGGTTTAGTCCCCGTCAGGCTTTTTTTCTTGCCCCGTAAGCGAAACTGGGTAAAGCTCCCAGAAGTTTATACCGGGTAGACTGTGAGGACCCCGGCCTCGTAATTCTCTAGGTTGGAATATAAGCCTTGGGCACTGGGCCCGTGAGTTGGAAACAAACAAACAAACAGACAAAAAAAAAAAAAAAAAAAAGGTGATAAGACCATCCCCCCCTACATTCCCGAATTGACTGTGGATAATTTATTGGAAGAGGAGATCGCAGAGACTCATCGTCGTTTTAACTAAGATCGACTGTAGCATCTGTTCTGATCAGTTTAATATCTGATCTGTGGTCCATCGAGAGGGGAAAAAAAAAGAGAGAGACTCATCCGCAATCAAGCCTGGCCTGGCTAAGTCTATCCATCACGCCCGTGCGCTTAGCGACATATTCGAGTGGGAAAGCCGATCCTGAACGTCCCATGATCGTTCTCGGTCCGGGTTAGTAAAAGAACACTTCTTTATGTACAAAGAGCTTCTAATTTCATTGAGTATATAATATTATAATTCCTTCAAATGATCATATATTATTTGCAAGGGGAAACTGCTCGTGGGTCACCTTTTCAGTTCGGAATGGTGAGAAAAAACACGGCGTCGCAAAATTGACGTCGGTCATCCGACTTGAAAAAGGCTAAACACACATTACCTGGCAGGCGTATGAGGGCCTCAGTTGATATTCATCAAATTATTTATTTATTTATTTATTTTCTCCCTGGTGTGAGCAGGCCTCGAAGTTCAGCTGCAACGGGCAGGGCCAAGCCCTAAGCAGTTGCATTCACCAGATGAATCTTCCTCTGGAACATTGCAATACAGCACCACATGGAGCCACAGCCATAGGGGAGCTCTCTCCTCGTTGCCACGATAGTCGGCGGGAGGGAATCTAACAACTAAAGAAGAATAGGAAAATAAAAGAAGGAAAACAGAAAAAAAAGAAGAATTCACCTAAAACAGTTACAGGCTGCCCGTAGAAACGGACGCCTGGCACTAACTCCGGGAGCTGCAACTTCCAGCTTCTCAAGTAAGCGCCACCTGGCGCCCTTTTTAATCTCCCTTTTTCCTTTTCTCCCCTCTGTTGGTTTGCTGCCAATGGTGGTTTCTCATTTCTAGTGCCTTCGCTGGCACTCACGGACTGGACTGGAGTCCAATTCCACGGAATCAACCGGAAACGAAAAGTAAAAATTAGGACCCTTTCTCTATTTATGCCTGTCATCCTTGTACCTGTCTCTTATACACATCTAGATGTGTATAAGAGACAGGACAGACAGACAGACAGACAGAGAGAGAGAGTCTATCAAGACCTTAAAAAAAAAAAAAAAGCACACGTGAAAGCGAGAGAGAGAGAGAGAGAGAGAGAGAGAGAGAGAGAGAGAGAGACAGAGTCCTGATTCGTGGTCCATCAAGACCTTTTTTTTAATTAAAAAAAAAAAACGCACGCGCAAAAGTGAAAGCGAGAGAGAGAGAGCAATCTAACTAACCACGCACCCCGCTCCCCCCCGCCTCCCCCCCCAACGATCATATGTGGTATATGTTCCGATCTGTTTCATATCTGATATGTGGTCCATGCAGACCCACACATAAAAAAAAACGCATGCTCACGTGTACGAAGTGAGCAAGAGAGAGAGAGAGAGAGAGAGAGAGAGAGAGAGAGAGAGAGAGAGAGAGAGAGAGAGAGTAACTAACTATGTGCCACCCGCCCCCCCACACACACGAGGAAGTGTGGTATCTGCCCCGATCAGTTTGAAATCTGATGAAGTGTGGTGTCTGCTCCGATCAGTTTCAAATCTGATCCGTGGTCCATCGAGACCTTTATCATCGAGACCCTTAAATAAATAAATAAAACTACATGCTGCGATCGCGCACGCACGAGAGAGATACACCCCAATCTAAGTAACTACCCTCAACTCTCCCCCCCCGGTGATCAAGTGTAGTATCTACTCCAATCAATTTCGAATTTGATCCATGGTCCATCGAGACCCTTAAAAAAAAACAAATAAAACAAATAAACGTGCGAGTGCACGAGAGTGAGAGCGAGCGAGAGAGAGAGAGTAAACGAAACAGAATGATAATTGCAAACATAGCTTTTGCAAGCATGGTTTCAACAGCCGCGTGCACGCAAGCACGCATGTGCAGTTTCAACGGCCATGCCCCGTCTGGCAGCGCAACCCCCGCCAGCGCAATGTTGTACGCAGGATTGCGTATCTCCTGACAGCTGAGAAAAAATATTTCTTGCGAACTAGGGAGAAATTGTGGTAAGCTGGAGACAGGTATGGGAAGTGAAACACACAACAAGTTACTTCAAATTCAACCACCACCAAACCCTGCAATTCCTTCATTATTGCGGGCGAAGCCGCAACAGGTCCCCTAGTCCCCTTTAACTTTTTCACTGTCATGCGATTCTGCAAGAAGTGGCGCAAGCACATGGACGATGAGCAATGGTATGTTGTTTTTGTTCATCCTACCTATGTGTCTTTTACTTTACAACTAGTTTTAGTTCTACTTTGCATGATGTGCCTACTTCTAATGCTTTTACTTCTACTTCTACTTCTCTAGTCCAAATGATTCTACTTTGAATTAAGTTGCCTTAGTTGCTAATTTGCAGCGTGATTTACGTGACCTTCTTCTGTTTCTCCACCCCCGGAAATCCCAGCAAACATGCAAAGCCTTCTCAATCGATTTTCGGAAGTCCTAGCCGAACCGTGTGGAGTCCCCATGCGTTCGGTCAAACACACGATCGGATTGATCGAAGATGCTATTCCTCCAAAGGGCTATCTGTATGGACCCAGCGAGTTGGAGGAACTCCGGAAGCAGATCAATGAGATGATTGACAAAGGGTGGATTAAGGCTAGCAAATTTGAATTTGGTGCACCTGTTTTATTTATCCCGAACAAAGGAGGCAAGCTCTGAATGTGTATTGATTACCTCGTTCTAAACCGTATCACAAGAACAAATGTTTATCCATTACCACGCATCGATGACTTGCTTGATGCTGCAGGTGGGTGCAAGGTCTTCTCCAAGATCGATCTCAAGTTTAGTTACCACTAGATTGAGGTCAATCATGTGGGACCAGCACAAAACTACATTCAAGACTCGCGATGGGCTATACGAATTTACCGTTATACCTTTTTGTTTCACCACGAATGCACTGGTCACCTTTCAAAGTCTCATGAACAAAGTGCTCGGGAACAAATCGGTCAATTTGTTATTGTCTATCTTAATGACATTTTGATCTTCAACAAATTGATAGAGGAACACTTGAGACATATTGAGGAGGTGTTCAACATTCTCAAGAAAACGCAGCTCCATCTCCACTTGGAAAAATTTGAGCGGGACAGCATCATCTATCTTGGACACAGGTTGTCTGCTGCAGGCCTTGAGCCTGAGGCAACCAAGGTTGAGGTCATACGCAACTGGCCTCAACTAGCTAATATACGTGAGCTGCGTTCTTTTCTTGGCCTTGCATCATACTATCGGAAGTTTGTGCCGGCCCATTGTCTAGACTAATAAGCAAGAATGTATCTTACACATGGGTGAAGCATGTGAGATTGCCTTTCAAGTTTTCAAAGAGGCTTCAATGAGTCATCCTGTGCTCCGTATTGCAGATCCCAAAGTCACATTCGTAGCCACTACGGATGCGAGCCAATATGGGACTTGCGCAGTGCTGCAACAAGATGATGGTGATGGCTTGTTTCCGCTCGAATACTACAGCAAATGCATGCCCAACGAAAAGGTAGCTACTTCCACATACATATGTGAGGTTTCCGCTCTGCGTACCAAGATGTAAGGTACACTGCACCAGCTTCCCAACTTACAATGAAACGTTTTCCTCTTTTAAAAATAATAATAATAATAATAATAATAAAATAATAAAAACCTTTAAAAGAGCCCAGACGTCCTTATGAACATGGCTGGCTCGATCCCAAGCTGTTGAAGCTCATTGGAGAGTCTGGGCTTCAAACCACAAGCTCGTGGCGCATTCAGTGCGCACTTGGCACTTTGCCATATCCTTTTTTCTTTTCTTTTTTTGAACATACTAAGGTGATGCTCCCCCCCCCCCCCCTTAACACCCTTAACACAAGCACTCAGCCATATCCGAAACGCTGCCTGTACATTATTGATGACTCTCAGCGGGACGAACACTCAAAGATCTCATCGTCGAGGGAGAGGCATTGTGTTGAGAAGGATGATAGGAATATCATACTGCTTAGTATATATATCTAAGACCTATAACTTATCCATTTCGTTTTTGAAAAGGATGATAGACAGGAGCCATCTGGGGGGGTGCTATAGGGGGGGACTGATCTTACCAATCCCTCCATCACTACCAGCCGAGGTAACAAAAAAAAAAAAAAAGAACGATCTTGATTACATTTTTTTTATTTTTTTTTTCTTAACTCTGTCCCCCTGCTAGGAGAGGTGGTAAGACCAGTACCTGGTCGCTCGGTTATATATCCGCAGTAGGAGGGCAGCAGAAAGGGGAAAGGGGGTTAGGAGGGAGCGACAACAGTTAACTAGGACATTTAGTCCAGATGCCTCGTGTTAAGAGCCTCTAAAGCCATTTCTGCAGAGTCACAGTTATTTGGGGCTGTACACCGTTCTGTGCGCCGGGGGTTTAGTCCCCGTCAGGCTTTTTTTCTTGCCCCGTAAGCGAAACTGGGTAAAGCTCCCAGAAGTTTATACCGGGTAGACTGTGAGGACCCCGGCCTCGTAATTCTCTAGGTTGGAATATAAGCCTTGGGCACTGGGCCCGTGAGTTGGAAACAAACAAACAAACAGACAAAAAAAAAAAAAAAAAAAAGGTGATAAGACCATCCCCCCCTACATTCCCGAATTGACTGTGGATAATTTATTGGAAGAGGAGATCGCAGAGACTCATCGTCGTTTTAACTAAGATCGACTGTAGCATCTGTTCTGATCAGTTTAATATCTGATCTGTGGTCCATCGAGAGGGGAAAAAAAAAGAGAGAGACTCATCCGCAATCAAGCCTGGCCTGGCTAAGTCTATCCATCACGCCCGTGCGCTTAGCGACATATTCGAGTGGGAAAGCCGATCCTGAACGTCCCATGATCGTTCTCGGTCCGGGTTAGTAAAAGAACACTTCTTTATGTACAAAGAGCTTCTAATTTCATTGAGTATATAATATTATAATTCCTTCAAATGATCATATATTATTTGCAAGGGGAAACTGCTCGTGGGTCACCTTTTCAGTTCGGAATGGTGAGAAAAAACACGGCGTCGCAAAATTGACGTCGGTCATCCGACTTGAAAAAGGCTAAACACACATTACCTGGCAGGCGTATGAGGGCCTCAGTTGATATTCATCAAATTATTTATTTATTTATTTATTTTCTCCCTGGTGTGAGCAGGCCTCGAAGTTCAGCTGCAACGGGCAGGGCCAAGCCCTAAGCAGTTGCATTCACCAGATGAATCTTCCTCTGGAACATTGCAATACAGCACCACATGGAGCCACAGCCATAGGGGAGCTCTCTCCTCGTTGCCACGATAGTCGGCGGGAGGGAATCTAACAACTAAAGAAGAATAGGAAAATAAAAGAAGGAAAACAGAAAAAAAAGAAGAATTCACCTAAAACAGTTACAGGCTGCCCGTAGAAACGGACGCCTGGCACTAACTCCGGGAGCTGCAACTTCCAGCTTCTCAAGTAAGCGCCACCTGGCGCCCTTTTTAATCTCCCTTTTTCCTTTTCTCCCCTCTGTTGGTTTGCTGCCAATGGTGGTTTCTCATTTCTAGTGCCTTCGCTGGCACTCACGGACTGGACTGGAGTCCAATTCCACGGAATCAACCGGAAACGAAAAGTAAAAATTAGGACCCTTTCTCTATTTATGCCTGTCATCCTTGTACAGCCGGGCTGGGTCATGGCCTCGATGTCCAGGCCACGGCCTCAATGTCTAGACTAAGCCGGGCTGGTTCGGGTCACGACGGAGATGTTGAGGCCATGGCCCGGATGTCTAGGCCATGTGTGAAAAAAAAAAAAAAAAAAAAGGGTCCGGAAAATGACTTAAGTGCCTATTTCAATCAGGCCTGATGTCTGAAACGCCCCCAAATGTTATTTTTCCCATTTTGGACTGCGGCGGGATGGACCTGCCTACAAGTGTCTTTTTTGCCTATTGAAAACGGGGGTTGTGACCCACAAGCAGTTGCCCCTATTTGCAAATACTAAATTAAATCCACAAAACAATCAAATAATTCAGAAAATGGCAAAAGAAACGTCTTTTTTTTTTCTTTTTTTTTTTTTAACCAGGGCAGCATCACTAGGGGGGTTGATAATCAAAGCATCCTCCCCTAGTGCGCCATCCGCAGTCTTTTTTGCACCAATGGACTGCAAAAGAAACATGTCTTTTTTTTTTTTTAGGGACAAAATGCTCCAGTCTATTCGTGGGGAGCAACACGTGCTGGGAACCGGGCCCAGCGTCCCATATAGAAATATACAAATGATTTGAAGTGCCAAGGCCATTATCTGGCTTCGGCTAAGAACAATCTGAGAACTATGAAAAGAGTTCAGGAAAAATTAAGAAAAACACCGGATAGCTGCTAACCTGCCAACCTATTACTTGGCTACTCAAGCAGCAATTAGTGGGAGTCCTTCAAAAGCTCAGAACCCCTGGAAGCCCCCCCCAAAAACACTCTAAAATTCTCTAATACTGTTTTCTTCCCTGCCGAGCTCTCCCAGGCCTCATGCCCCCACCCTGCTAGGTTACAGGGCAACACGACTCACCCCGGCTCCGGCCAGCGTCTGGGGGTTGGGAATTCTTGGGCTGTTCATTGAAGATTGGGGACAGACAGCGATTTTTGGGTTGTTTTCAAAGAGTGGGAAACGAATCGGACCTGTTACAGGGTCTGGATCTGTCGATCAAAGCTGGGCAGGACTATATGTCCTGGTCCAACCGAAGTCAGAAGGCCGCCGCTATTGCCGGTTGGCTACATAGGATCGACGCGAATTCGTCCCTGAGACACAAGATTCCGAGCCAGGTGATGCTCCTCAAAGTTTATTATCGTCGGAAGGCCTGCCCTCTGGAACTGTTCCTAAGGGTACTTGATAATTTTGCAGTCAGAAGGGGTCCGGTTTGGCAACTGACCGCAGACCTCATGAGACACTTCGCGTGACTTTGACGTTTTGTGGGTCAGCGTAGTTAGTCTGTTAGTATATAGTGTTTACCGGCTACTAATTCATCCTCTTTGAACAGCTTGACTCCTTCGGTAGTTGTCGCTATCTGGCTCTACTACCGTCTCGGTAGTCGCAGCTATGATAGCACAAGCTGCCTCACCGAGCACGACAGTCCTCGGAAGTTACGTACCTGTCAGGAAGTATCTCCTACGCATAGCTACTCACGCCGACAACTATGGCATCTTCAAGTCAGGCCCCTCCACCAGGGGAGGGCAGTGGATCCGGGAGTGGTGGACGACGAGTACCGCAATGCTACTCGTGCAAGCATTATGGACATTATGCTCGCGATTGTGGACTCTATTGGAAAGAAGAGAATGAAAGAGCCGATCGCAAGAGGCTGGAGAGTGAAGAAGCGGGAGCGGCGCAATCCCTTAAGGTGGACCAACCACGTGCAAGGTCGGCCTCGCCGAGACGTCGGTACTGGGAGCCACCTCGAAGATCACCATCCGCTGACCGCTATGCTTCCAGATATGAAACTCCAAAGGAAGTCAAGGATCCAACCAGTGAGCTGGTATCGATGCTGTTGGCGAAGGAGGCAGCTAAGGAACTGAGAAAAAAGGAGAAGGAGGAACGGATGAAGAAGCGACAAGAGGCGATCGAGAAGGAAGAGAAGCAGAGACAAAGAGAGGAGAAGAGGCAATGTGAGAAACTGGAGAATGACTTACGTGTAGCCAGAATCATTGATACGCAGATTTCCAAGCGTTGGGGCCCCGTCCGGGCTGTGCAAAATCAGGAAGAGAAGCAGGGGCGTAAGAAAAGGAAGAGAACTTTGCATCGTAAATTGCGACCGCTTCAACCGCGAGAAGGAACAGATACGGAGGAGGAGATTGCAGCCATTAATGCGGGTACTGAACACATGGAGCTTGGAAGCTCGACGAGTTCGGAGGATGAGGTTTCCCCTGCACCGACTCCGCTTACAAAAACATCTAGGAAGATGTACGGTACAGGGAGACGCCGAGGCAGACCGCATACCTTCCCTGTTGCACCGCGCAACATCGCGAAGGAGATCGTTCCCACACCGGGACCTGATGCACGTGGAAGATTCGTCCGGGAGCAGAAGCTGATGTTGGAGACCTTGGATTATAAGGAGGTGAAGGAGATTTGCAAGAAGGAACATGTTCCTTATGTTCGGAAGCATCAAGCTATTGAGGACCTGGCTGAACGACGTGCTGCGGCTGCTTTCGGGAGAATGAAGCAGGCTCCTACACCGGCGACGCACGCATCGGATCCAATATCCAGCAGTACGGACACCGCCTCAACCTCATCTGAGGAAGAAGGTGACAGCAGTGAAAGTGAAGTGTGAGGCTCTTTGCGAACATGTGAACTATGGTCGATTTGTCGTGAGCTTATTCGTAAGCGTGAGTTGAGTTCTCATGTTGATGGTGAGCTGGAGACTAACCTACGTTGGGTTGTTTCTGCTTTAGTGACACGTGGATGTCTACCTTGGGGGGATAAGTTCGTCGTCGATTGGAACAGGCTCTGTCTAGGAAGTGACGAGGGTATAGGGAAGGGTGATGAGTGTGTATACGTGGGAATCTCACCGTTTTGCAAATCTGTGTACATCGGAAAAACAGACAGGGATATTGACGTTAGGTGGAGTGAACACCGGAACCGGAGCAGTAATGAAGTTGCCGTTTGTCATTTCCATCGCTGGTTACGTACCTTTGGTAGGGATAATTATGTATTGCTACCGTTGGTAGCGTGAGTTGAGTTCTCATGTTGATGGTGAGATGGAGACTAACCTGCGTTGGGTTGTTTCTGCTTTAGTGACACGTGGATGTCTACCTTGGGGGGATAAGTTCGTCGTTGATTGGAACAGGCTCTGTCTAGGAAGTGACGAGGGTATAGGGAAGGGTGATGAGTGTGTATACGTGGGAATCTCGCCGTTTTGCAAATCTGTGTACATCGGAAAAACAGAGAGGGATATTGACGTTAGGTGGAGTGAACACCGGAACCGGAGCAGTAATGAAGTTGCCGTTTGTCATTCCCATCGCTGGTTACGTACCTTTGGTAGGGATAATTATGTCTTGCTACCGTTGGTAAAGTCACCCGCCGAGGAGCTAACGGCTATCGAATCAGTTTACATCAAACGCTGGTGTCCCGCTCTTAATTCGTCAGGTCTACGAAAGACCAACAGCCGACGAGATAGGAAAGGTAAGCGAGAAAGGAAGAAGAGCTCTGTTAGGAGGAAGGATAAGTGCAGCGAAGGAATTAAGATTGTGAATTTTCGTGTCAATAGGGATAAGCGAAGTAGCGTGCGGCTGATGAGTTTGCTGTTGGAGCAGGATAAACGACAAGTGAGAAGTTTCACGTTAACCTCTACGGGGGGTAACACCTGGTTCGATGGGTGGAGAAGACTCAAAAGACAGTTCGGTCAAACTTCGGTCCTATGTGCAGGGAAATCCTGCCTTCTACGGAACTGCAAATCTTTTTTGGAGCAGGGTGGGAGTTTGTCTGTTTTAAACCTTCAGTGATGGAGAGCTAGTAATTGTAAAGGAAAAAGATACCTCATCTCGCTGCTCAAGAAAAAAAGCAAACGGTCTTTGGCCTCGAAACGCGATCTGGATTTTTTGGTAGGCTTGTCGCCAGTGATTGAGGATTTCGGGAGGAAAAGTATGAGAACTCTATTACGACGAATCATTAATGGGGCAATTAGGGAAGGTTATGGGTTTGATCTTCAGAGGAACTTAGTAGCCAGAATACAGTACGATGATCGAGTTAGTTCAGGTGGAGTGCGAAAACTTGTGGACGTGAAGATAGATGGACTACATCTACCTGCCTCAGTTCGAACCACCCTTAAGCGGAAGGTTAGGACAGTATGGACTAAGAATCCATCTGTCGCTGACGTGTTACACAATCACCAACGTTATGCGCGTCATGATGTTTCAGCCTGTACCTGTGCTGATGTGCCGCTACCCAGGGTAAACGGACACGTGAGGTGTCGGATTTGGGAAGATCCACGCGTTCCTAAGTTTATGCACAATGCTTGCAACATTCCGAGGGCTTCTAAGACATACAGAGCGGATCTTTTGAGGGCGGAATTGACGCAAGCGTTGGAAAGTTGGAAGATTGGGAGTAGTGATTGGGTGAAGGTCGGAGCTGACGAGGCGATTGCATGTATAAATAGGAGTAATGAGAGACCTGCGGAAATGAATGTGGACGAGGTGCGTAGAATTGGAAGGATGTATGAGGGTTTGGTTCTGTGCCCTGCGGACAGGAACCCGGGTGAAACCATTATCTTATGTCCTAGACTATATCATGAGGCCATGCAGGACCTCTTTGTGCGAAGTAGCGGATATGTTGTGGTTTCTTCATCCGAGACACAAATCTTGGATGACATACGGGTAACCTATCGAGCCTCCAAATTTCAGACACTTGGGCGGTGGCAATGCGAAGGAACGATTGGTGACGGGTACGCTATTCCCAAGCATAAGGATTTGGGACGTTTTCATCCAATCTGTCCTACCTTTAGCGAACCACGTGTGTCTGCAGGAAGGATTATCGCGAAGGGTTTGAATGGTATGTTGGATGCGCTCCCGGGTAATTTGCACTTTAATTTGAAATGTGTTGGCCATCTCGCTGCTAAGATTAAAAAGATAAATTATGCTGCAGAGAGACAAGGACGCCACGTGGAGATGATCGGAGCTTCATATGATATTAAAGATATGTTATCCCGTCTTCCCCACCCGTCAATCTTTGAAGCCCTTCGTTGGCTTATTGACTGGCAGTCTGGCACAAACAAAAAGGGAGACGGAGTGTGTGGGTAAATCCGAGAGGGAAGGGAGCTTCGGTTTTTAAAGGGGTATCGAAGGATTTGGGATGGAAGGAGATTCATTTTGGGACGCTGTCTGATTATGTAAGCTTTAGTCTGAAGACTACGTATACTAAAGCATCCGGTATGATTCTCAAACAGGAGATGGGAATTCCCATGGGCAGCAATATGAGTCCTCCTTTTGCTTGCATACTGTGTGCATACTCAGAGTGGTGTTTTTTGGAAACGTTAGGGGGAATGCGTAACTTGGTCCATGGCATTCGCCTTATGGATGATGTGTCCATTTTTCTGATATGCAGGAAAAATGATCGTTCGTCCTATCTTCAAGCTGCACGAGTTCGAAGTCGATTTGAAAATTGTTACCCCCGGACCCTCTCCCTAAAAAGGACTGACGATGGGTCTGGGGGTTGGGAATTCTTGGGCTGTTCATTGAAGATTGGGGACAGACAGCCATTTTTGGGTTGTTTTCAAAGAGTGCGAAACGAATTGGACCTGTTACAGGGTCTGGATCTGTCGATCAAAGCTGGGCAGGACTATATGTCCTGGTCCAACCGAAGTCAGAAGGCCGCCGCTATTGCCGGTTGGCTACATAGGATCGACGCGAATTCGTCCCTGAGACACAAGATTCCGAGCCAGGTGATGCTCCTCAAAGTTTATTATCGTCGGAAGGCCTACCCTCTGGAACTGTTCCTAAGGGTACTTGATAATTTTGCAGTCAGAAGGGGTCCGGTTTGGCAACTGACCGCAGACCTCATGAGACACTTCGCGTGACTTTGACGTTTTGTGGGTCAGCGTAGTTAGTCTGTTAGTATATAGTGTTTACCGGCTACTAATTCATCCTCTTTGAACAGCTAGACTCCTTCGGTAGTTGTCGCTATCCGGCTCTACTACCGTCTCGGTAGTCGCAGCTATGATAGCACAAGCTGCCTCCATTTTTGTCGGGAATGACGGTACGACTGGCGGATCATAGGGTTGGTGGGTACGAAGTTGGTAGACAACAGGATGGGAACTCCGATGATGCTACTTTTTCCAATCTGACATCCCGCAGTGCGGGTCATTGCTGTTTACTGTCTTTGCGAGACTATGTACATGATTTGTGAGATGTGTGCATCTTTGTATTTGCCCCCCCTCCGGCCAGCGTCGTCGAATTAAAAACATCATAAATGGATTGGAGTTTTTTTTTTCTATAACCAAAAGCAAAAGCACATCTACTTCGCACTCACAAGTCCTTTCGGTGGACGGCACCGGGGTGGTGCAGCGAGGAAGAATGCCAAGGCACCCACCAAGAAAGCACCTGGCGGACATGGTGTCCAGGTTCTTGCACTCTGGGCAGTGGAGGTAAAGTGGCCAGAGTGCGGATGAGAGCTGTTATGCCATGTGCTCTTTCGAGTGCCCACGCTACCTGTCTTCCCCCCAACATAATGCACCCTGGTAATGAATGTATACAACCTATTTTTCCAGTCACGTACAGCCAAAATGAGGGTGCCTGGTAATGAATGCATATTGCGGGGAACGCAGCCCTAAAGTAGCCAAAGTAATGAGACCAAGAGCGTGCACACACACAAGAGAGAGAGAGAGAGAGAGAGAGAGAGAGAGAGAGAGAGAGAGAGAGAGAGAGAGAGAGAGAGAGAGAGAGAGAGAGAGAGTTTTGTTCCATTT